>NW_020769352.1:7798750-7813170 GCF_900518735.1 Pseudonaja textilis
TCCTTCCTTCCTTCCTTCCTTCCTTCCTTCCTTCTTTCCTTCCTTTCTCCTTCCTTCCCTCCACCTCTCCCTCCTTCCCCCCTTTCTTCTCCCTCTCTCTTTCTTTCTTCCTCGCTCCCACTCTCCCTCCAACCTTCCTTCCTTTCCCTTATTTCTTTCTATCTCCCTTCCTTCTTTCCTTCCTTTCTTCTCCTTCCTTCCTTCTTCTCTCCCTCCCTCCTTCCTTCCATCTCTTCCTTCCTCCCTCCTTCCTCCCTCCCCCTTCCTTCCCTTTCTTCCTTCTCTCCCTCCCTCCCTTCCTCTCTCTCTCTCTGTCTCTCTGTCTCTGTCTGTCTCTCTCTCTCAGATCAGGGGACTTGAGGCTGCATGGTTTTGTACAATGATCAGTTGAGGGAACTGAGAATGCCTGGTTTAATGAAGAGAAAAAGTAAGGGTGTCACGATAGCAATTTCCCACTACTTGAAGGGGTCAACCTATTCTCCAAACCAACAGAAGGCAGGACAAGAAGCCACGGGTGGGAGATCCTTAAAGCGAGACCCGATCTAGAATTAAAGAGAAATTCCCTGCTGGTGAGGACAATTCATTAGGGGGAACAGCTGTCCTTCAGAAGCTGTGGATGCTCTATCGCTGGAGGCTTTGAAAAAACACCAGACAGCCATTTGTCTGGGATGACACAGGGTCTCCTACGTAAGCGGGAATAGAAGACTCCAAAGCCCTTCCAACTCAGTTATTCTGCAATTGTGTGACTGTGAGCATCGCTTGGTATATATATCCCACTTCTACAGGTAGAGGGTCCATTCTCTATTTCTGTGGCTTGATGGTAAAAGCCCGACATTGGGTGTAACTTCCTTAATCCTGCTTTCGTTTCTCAGCCACTCAACAGACAGGGGTTTCACAAAATAAATTTTACGATTCAGCTCAGTGCTTTCTCCTACACATCCTGGTCCTGTGAGACTATCCAGGTTTATACGCTGCATGTTATTCTAAGAAATGATGCCGCGGTGCTCTTTTTTTTCCCAGTAGTTCTGGGCGTCATTGATTTAATTTTTTTTTTAAAAAACACACAACACAATGAAATATTTCCCTTTGTTTGGTTCAAGGGTGGTGACCCCATTTGGCCCAAAGAACCTGAGGCCTTTTATTAGGGATGTTAAAAAGAAAAGCAAGAGGAAGAGAAAACAAGAAAAGTATTGGGGGAAAAAAAATAATGGATACATGAAAAAGAGTCAGAAGGATATGAATGTCCAGTTTAGTGAAAAGAAGGGCTAGGGGTGACATGATAGCAGTCTCCCAATGTCTGAGGGGAAGAGAGAAGAGAGAAGAGAGAAGAACGCGGTCAAGGAATTCTGCAAAACATCTGAAGGCAGGAGAAGAAGAAATGGATGAAGGATAATCAAGGAGAGACGCAGCCTAGAACCAAAGAGAAGTAGAATAGGATTCTTTTATTGGCCAAGTGTGATTGGACACACAAGGAATTTGTCTTTGGTGCAAATGCTCTCAGTGTACATAAAAAAAGAAAAGATACATTCATCAGAAGTCAAGAATCATAAAGTACAACACTTAATAATAGTCATAGGGTACAATAAGCAATCAAATCATACTAGGAAACAGTCAAATAGCATATTGGAATATAGAATAGAACAGAACAGAATAGAATATGAATAGAGGAATAGAATAGAATAGAATGGAATAGAGGGATAGAACAGAATAGAACAGAACAGAATAGAGGAATAGAATAGGATAGATTAGAATAGAATAGAATAGAATAGAATAGAATAGAATAGAATAGAATAGAAGATGGAATGGAATAGAAGAGAAGAGAATTAGAATAGAATAGAATAGAATAGAATAGAATAGAATAGAATAGAATAGAAGATGGAATGGAATAGAAGAGAAGAGAATTAGAATAAAAAAGAATAAGAATAGAATAGAATAGAATAGAATAGAATAGAATAGAATAGAATAGAATAGAATAGAATACTGTATTGCCAAGTGTGACTGGACACGCAAGGAACTTGTCTTGGTGCAAATGCTCTCAGTGTACATAAAAAAGAAAAGATACATTCGTCAGAAGTCAAGAATCATCAGGTGCAACACTTAATAATAGTCATAGGGTACAATAAGCAATCAAACTTTCTTGACTGTGAGAACAATTAATCAGTGGAACAACTTGCCTCCAGAAGTTGTGGGTGCTCCATCACTGGAGGTCCCAAAGGTGCTTTTGCAAGAGGCAACTGGACTTTCTGGTTCTTCTTTGAAGACGTTTTCCCTTCTCAGCCAAGCAGCTTCTTCAGTTCTTCTTCTTCTTTGGTGCTGAAGAAGCTTCTTGGCTGAGAAGGGAAACGTCTTCAAAGAAGAACCAGAAGGTCCAGTTGCCTCTTGGAAAAAGCACTTTTAGGACAACCAGGACCTAGAGGATGGAGAATCTCCATACGCATCAATCACTGGAGGTTTTAAAGAAGAGATTGGACTACCATTTGCCTGAAATAGTTTAGGCTTTCCTGCTTGGACTAGAAGACCTCAAAGGTCCCTTCCAACTCTGTAATTATGTTATTCTGCTGACATCGAGAAGGAGAAAACGGTTCTTTGACTGCAGGCAGGACCCGGTTCTTGCTGGTCTGCAAGGACCAAAGGAAATTCTATGATTTAGTTTGGGGGAATTCTGGGGGTTGAAGTCCACTCAGCTTAAACTCACAGAGATTGAGAAATTGTGCACCAAGGGCTTTCTCGCTGAACCTTACTTGCAGTGTAGATGTTTATCACGTCTGGAAGAAGTCAATGACAACAGAATTAAGACCAATGTGATTATTCTATTTTATTTATCCTGTTTCGATTCTTCCTCTGAGCTTGGGTAACACATCTGACAACAACATCTGTTGCGGCGTGAATAGGAAATCAAAAAACAACTTGCTTGGATAGGATGGAACCCCAGAAGGTGCGGGATGCTCAGGGCAGATGTAGAAGTTCTAGAAGCCAGGATGGAGAGGAGGATGGCAACCCCACCCAGTTGTGCCTGAGTTGGAAAATTAGAAAGAGGGGAAATGATTTTCTATAGAATCAGATGAACTGAAGCCCACCCAAACCCTCCTATCTGTCGGTCTGATTCTTAAACTTTCAATTAGCTGAAATTATGCCTCGTAATAGAAATAGCACTTACGCTTATATCTTGCTTCACAGCGCTTTTACTGCCCTCTCCAAGCAGTTTACAGAATCAGCCTATTGCCCCCAACAGTCCTATTGCCCTCATTTTACCCACTTCGGAAGGATGGAGGGAAGGCTGAGTCCACCTTGAGCCTGGTTCGAACTGCCAAATTTCAGGCAGCCGGCAGGCAGCAGAAGTAGCCTGCAGTACTGCAGTCTAACCGCTGCGCTACCGTGGCTCATAATGCAATGTTTTTTGAATCAAGGTTTCTCAAATGCGCTAACTAAATCTGGGAACTCATTTCTCCTGCAGAATTAAAATTTCTAGGATGTTCAGACCTGTGGTGGAATTCAGCATTTTTGTGGCAGGGCTTGGTAGTCAAAATTTCTGCTACCCGTTCTCCAGGACTGGTCTGAACCGGCTGAATACCAATTCTGGTTTAGACCAGTTGTGTTTCAAACCACAGTCCATGTTCATGATTTTTTTATCCTCCCTGGCAACTTCCTGTAACAATAGTCAACAGTGGAAGGGCAGGAAGTTGGAAGCTGTTCTCATTTCTGCTGTTTTTTTGCCTGCCCATGGCTATTCCCTTTATCTCTTCAGGTAAATAAATATTGACAAAGCAGGATCTCACAGATCAGAGGTTATATATTACCGTCTGAATGCTAAACCAGATGAGGTCTATAAAGAGAACAGCCTATCATTTTAATGGCAAATTAGCTGGGTTTTCACCCCAGAAAAAAAACAAAACAGCACTATCCCACTTGCTTCCCTTTCCTGAAATCACCATTTCCCCCTTTTTAAATTTTTAGTGTGATCGTTTATTCCTAGAGGCAGAGATTTTCACAGCGTAGAATTGGGTGGATTCTCACACAGAGATAAATGAAACAGATCTTATAGGATATGGGAGAGTGGAAGATCAGGTTAAGGACACATAAAAACCCCCGCGAGGACCTTCAGGGCCAAAAACCCACCCCCAAATGAGAAGAGGCTAGCAAAGTTAAAAACGTACCTGCTTGCGGTCCATGTCGTGAAAACAACATGAAGCTGAAATATCATATAATTAGGTTTTTGCTTGTTGTTTTAAATTGGAAAGGGAGGGAGAGAGGAGGAGAAGGTGACATTGGGCATGAAAGAGGAAAACCTAACAACTTCGAATTTGTGCAAATATTAGCATAATGGGAAAACTTTATCTCCTTCTATTTGCTCCTGTCTGAAGCGGTAAGTTTATTCAGTGGTACTGATTATTATTATCATTATTTTGGGTGGTTGTTTTCAGAAAAAATGGAACTTGCAAAGGCTAGCTAGAGGAAGCTAAAATTAATCTCTTGAAGACCTTCTGGTTTTCTGGCTATTGCAGCTGATTCTCCTAAGAATGTTCTCACTGCAGCAGAGGTGCTATTCAGCCGGTTTGGACTGGTTCTCCAGAACCGGTAGCGGAAAATTTTGAGTAGTTTGGAGAACCGGCCAATACCTCCTCTGGTTGGCCTCACCCCATCTCTTCTCCGCCTCCCACCGAGTCCCAGCTGATTGGCTGGGTCTTGTTTGGTTGCCCTGCCCAGGAGAACGGAGCTGGAAAGCAGGTTGGTGGGGTGGGGAGGGAATGGGATTTTGCAGTAAACTTCCCCTGCCATGCCCACCAAGCCAAGCCACACCCACCAAACCAGGCCCACAGAACTGGTAGTACATTTTTTTGAATCCCACCACTGCACTGCAGTTGTATTCACGGACACCAGCAGTGCCCAAACGAACGTCCTTCAGATGGCCTGGAATTCCAGATGAGGCTAGTTAAGAATTCCACTAGTACCACTTAATAAAACCCTAGTAAGACCACACCTGGAATACTGCAACCAAATTTGGTCACCATACTACAAAAGAAGATGTTGAGATCTTGGAAAAGGTTCAGAGAAGAGCCAGAAAGATGATCAAAGGCCCGGAGACTGAAACGTAGGACAAACAGCTGCAGGATTTGGGTCTGGCTAGTCTAGAGAAAAGAAGAATTAGGGCTGACATGATAGCCATAGCATTCGTTACATCACTGAGGGTTGGTAAGACCTTAAGTCCAAAATGGAAGCTGTTCCTCAGCTCTCTTTTATTTAATTAGAGGGCTGGAGTGACAAATGAATAATGGCCATTTCCCCAGCCTAAACAGGTACCATGGATAGCTAATCAAGAGGAGGAGGTGAGACATTAAGTTAATTTAATTATCACGGACGGCTTCAGTTCCAACGATGTTAGCGCTAAGAAGGAACCATCGCCTACTCTCTCTTTTCTAACAAAGGACCTTCAATTCCACCACAGGTCATCCACCAGATACCTTACTACAAGGAGCAACATTAATTGTGTTGCTTTTATTGGGTGATGGAGAAAAAATAAAAATGAAGGAATGAATGAATGAATGAATGAATGAATGAAGGAAGGAAGGAAGGAAGGAAGAAAGAAAGGATTCTGGGATACGTTTCTAGCATTGGAAAGAGATATGCTTAAAACTCAGCCATCCTTTGCACATACAAGCTGCTACCACCTCTAAACCTCCATTATTCTGACCATAAAACAGGCATAAATTGCAACATATATCACAGCCCTACTTTGGATGCCTTCAAAACTAACATCTCATCATGGGCCCCTTCCAGTCCTTTATCTTTAGCGACTTTCCAGATCAGGCTTTGAAGGTAGAAAGAAAGAAAGAAAGAAAGAAAAAGAGAAAGAAAGAAAATCAATCGATCGATCAATCAATTAATCAATCCATGGGTCTTGACCACCAAAGAAGAGAATTATTGGTTTCAGCTCAGCTTCAGGATGGTTTGCATTTGCCGTTGGATGTCTTAGCCAAGGGCTGGCCATCTTCTCCGCGTGTTCCTTTCATTTCTTTGGGGTCCCAGTTTTAGGGCACAAATTGCATGTACGTTTCATTTTTAAAGCTTGTTTATCTCTACTTTTGAGAATGTTGCTGTGGGAATCACAGCTGGAAGCTTCCATCTGTTCGTACCTTTCTCTCCCCGCGGGCCCAGCCCACGATGTCAAAGAAAAAAACGCCGTGGATTTCTGAGAAAAAAGGATTTCCAAGGCTCACCAAAATGAACTTCACTGCATTTGTCTTTGATAAAAAAAAGCCGGCTCAAAAGCTTACATCTATTTGCAAAAGACAGGCTCGGGGAAAAAAAAGGAAAGCCACATTGTTCTGAAAGATGAATGCAAATAACATATGTGTGTATTTGGGAAATGTCGAATTGAAAGGACTATGCCTCCTCATTGTGGGAATGTACCTATCAAGTTTTTATTTTGTTGCACTTTTCCCTTCCCTCTCTTTCTCCCCTCCCTCCTTTCCTCTTCCCTTCCCTTCTCTTCCTTTCCCTTTCCTCCCTTTCCCTCCCCTTCCCTCCTCTCCTCTCCTCCCTCTTTTCTTCTTTTTCTCCTGTCCTCTTTCCCTCCCTCTCTCCCTCCCTTCTTTCCTTCCTTCCCGCTTTCCTTCCTGGCTTCCGGCCTTTTCTTTAATGGACACCATACCCTGCGTTGAAAGAAGGGAGACCTATCTTCCTTCTCCTTGATGATTCCTTAGGCAGTTTGGTGGAGGACTAAGGTCAATTAGCTTAGAAATAACTTCCGCCTCGCCGCTTTCTGATGTTTGGCTGTCTCTTATTGGTTTATTTAGCTGTTCTTAAGTGCTTTGAGCAAGGGAGAAATTTAGCAATTCAGTAATGAGGGAGATGGCAGCTGATCCATCACAGCTTGGTTTTTAAAGATGGCTTCCAATATTGACTGAATATTGATTCAGCGCCAAATCGTACGGGAACCGCGTATCGTCATATACAAAATGAGTTTCATCACAGTGGATTTAACAGAATAACAGGCTTGGAAGGGACCTCGGAGGTCTTCTAGTCCAACCCCCTGCTCAGGCAGGAAAAGTAGATAGTATCTTCTTTGTATCCTTTATTTCTGTCCAAAAAATGAGGTCACCACATCTCTTGCTAGCTCCACAACAACCCAGTGTGGATTTTTAGGTTGAGATAGCTGGCATATTTTCCTGGGAATAAAAATTAAATTAGATTAATCTATTCTAACGCATACTTTAGGTGGACAGTTGATTTTGTTCACAACTAGCAGTGGTATCCAACTCCCAAAGTCCTCTCTACCTTCTTATAGGCCACTCAGATGGGAAGAACTGAACTCGGGTTGTGTCTATGATGGCCCCGTACCAATGCAGTTCTTTACCTTGTCCAAATATTTTTTCTACTTCAGCTTTCCAACTATTATTAAATCTGCTGCTCCAAGGTTTCAGACGGAGATGAGGCTGACAGCCGCCTTCAACTAAGCCAACAAACCTTCCTGCTCCAACCGTGATTTGTCTTCAGATGAGACCATCTAATTTGGTATGCTGATAAGAGGGCATGTATGCGCGCACCTCCATGCCCACATGCTGCAAAACAGTCCCATAAATCTTCAGTTACCATTAGAATTTCATGGGAACATAGACCTGAAATTTGGAATCTCATTATTCAACCAGACATTAACTCACATCATTTCAGGATATCATCTCAGGGTCCAAAATAAGTTTATAATTTATAGCGAGTTCAGCCTGAAGGCTCTCTGCTTACGGGGAGGAAGGTGGCGGCACAGGTGTCACTCCAGCACAGGTGAGTTAAGCTGATGAAATAATTGGTGGATTGCCCAATACATTTATCGCAGGAAGCTGGGAAAGAGAGTTGTAACTCGGCTGGTGCAGACAGCTGGTGAAGTGGGCAATCATATCTCCATATGGAAGATCTTTAAGATATCGGATACAAGCGGAACATCGTAGTTGTTTTCTTTAGATCAGGATGTTTTTAAGCTTGTCAAAACTCTGGATGATTTTAGGTATTTAAGAAAGAGTTGGGGAATGGATTGGTTAGAGACAGGTGATTCACGACAAACAGTATCGAGCCAGCAATGTGCTGCCACCCACAACGAAGCCAACACAATCCCAGGCTGCAGTAACAAAGGGATGAATTCAGAAGTTGCCTCCATCTCGGGAGGCGGTTAAAGAAAAGATTGAAGAAGCATTTGTCTGAAATGATGTAGGGTCTTCTGCTTAAATGCAGAGGGTGCAGAGGTGGGATTCAGCCGGTTCTGATCAGTTCTGGAGAACCAGTAGCGGAAATGTTGAGTAGTTCGGAGAACCGGCCAATCCCACCTCCGACTGGCCCCGCCAACCCCATCTATTCTCTGCCTCCCATCGAGTCCCAGCTGATCGGCTAGCTCTCCTTTGGTTGCCTTACCCAGGAGAACAGAGCTGGAAAGCAGGTTAGCAGGGTGGGGAAGGAATGGATATTTTACAGTATATCCTTCCCCTGCCATGCCCACCAAGCCACACCATGCCCACAGAACGGGAAGTAAAAAATTTTTTTGAATGCCACCACTGAGCAGGTGTCAACCCTGAAGCTGACCTAACTGGAGCCATTTTGAAGCTTCGGGGTTGCCACACTGGAGCTGAGGGACAGGGAGGGAGGAATGGAGATAGCTGGGTTTTATAGCCAAAACAAAATCCTTTTCCTGGGAACCAAGGATATTCCCACAGGTGGCCAGGGAGAGAGAGAGAGAGAGAGAGACAGAGACAGAGAGAGAGACAGAAAGACAGAGACAGAGACAGACAGAGAGAGACAGAGACACAGAGAGAGAGACGAACAGAGAGAGAGGCAGATAGACAGAGAGAGACATACACACAGAGAGAGAGAGAGACACAGAGAGAGAGACAGAGAGAGAGACAGAGAGAGAGGCAGACAGACAGAGAGAGACACAGAGAGACACACACACAGAGAGAGACAGACAGACAGACAGACAGAGAGAGAGAGACACACACACACACACACACACACAGAGAGATAGAGAGAGGCAGAGAGACAGAGACAGAGAGGAAGAGTGAAGTTACCAGGTGACTGGATGGCACCTTGATTGGACCATGTAACTGATTGTTTGGAAAAGGGGGGTTACTTTTAATTTTAATTACGTGAAAACCGTGGGAACCTTCAGAGCCGGTTTTCAACAGAACTGTGCCAATGCGATATATCCAATAAAACTATTCTTTGAGGAATCCACCTGCCTTGGAGTTTTGCTGGCTATGGATGTATTACTTGGGTTGGATTAGAAGACCTCCCTTCCAACTTTGTAATTCTTCAATTCTGCAGGCTGAGAGTTAAGAGACAATGGAGGTAGACCAATGAACCCTACTTCCATGTCCTTCTAACTTCATTCTTCCTTTGCTATCTTATCTTACTTCCTGTTACTTTGGGTCTCCTCCTAATCCACCCAAAAAACAAAATCCCAACCTGTGTCCAGAAGCAGGCCTCTCTTGCTGGAGAAGATCCCCTGAATTTGATGTAGTATCAGTTGCTCCTTGTCTGTAAGTCTTTGCCTGTCTCAACTTCCATTAATATTGTCTCTCCCATTTCATGGTGGTAGCAGATTCTTGCGGCAGGATTAGCCCCATAAATATTCTTTCAGCCTTTCTGGGCTTCGCTGATAGCTTTCTGCTTCTCTACCATCAACCTTGTTTTTGTTAACCCAACACGATTTCAGCCAAATGAAAAACAGTATTTCATGACTCTGTAATTTGCCAAGCAGTTGATTATATTAGGACGAGCCAATGCTGAAGAACTGATTATCTCCAAGAGTGGTTGCCAATAGTTCAGGCAACATTTAACGGCATTGTCTCGGAGCAGATTGTGGTTGAAAGTAGAGTCCTACCTTCTTTGGTCTGACCTTGGAGAAAAGCAACCACTTCCTTTCCTTGAACAATAAGAAGATGGGTAAGGACACTGTAGGAGTGAAGAGTGTTGGGATTCCCAGATGGCCTGAAGGTCAATTTATAGTTGGTTAGCTGTATAGGCACACCAAAAAGTGTCCCACGTTCATCTCCATCTAATCTGTTGACAATCCACCAGTAGATTGTCTAGTACAGTAGATAACCAACTACATTTGACCTGGTATTCGTTGATTTCTACATTAATTTCCTACAAAGAGGGCTGAGAAAATATTTACAGACCCTTCACATCCTGGACGTAAACTATTTCAACTCCTTCCCACAAAACGACGCTATATAGAGCCCTGCACACCAGAACAACTAGACACAAGGACAATTTCCCCCCCAATGCCATCACTCTGCTAAACAAATAATTCCCTCAACACTGTCCAACTATTTATAAAGTCTGCACTACTATTAATATTAATCTTCTTATTGTTCCTATCACCCATCCCTCCCACTTGTGTCTGTATGACTGTAACGTTGTCGCTCGTATCCTAACAAATTATACTGACTTTTTCCTAGTATGATTTGATTGCTTATTTGTACCCTATGACTATTATTAAGTGTTGTACCTGATGATTCTTGAGTCTTGACGAATGTATCTTTTCTTTTTTATGTACACTGAGAGCATTTGCACCAAGACAAATTCCTTGTGTGTCTAATCACACTTGGCCAAAAAAGAATTCATTCATTCATTCATTCATTCATTCATTCATTCATTCATTCATTCACTCATTCATTCATTCACTCACTCACTCACTCACTCACTCACTCACTCACTCACTCATTCATTAATATTTTGTTCTGCTTCATGGATTAAAAAAAGAAGAAGAGATAGCTAAACCTTAGGTTTTGTTCCATTCAATTGTTGGTGAACTGGAATCAAGCAATATATGACTTAGTCAAGACGAAGTCCCCTGTTCAGAGAGAGGGTCTAGGAGGGTCCTGGGAAGGAAAGAGAAGATAGATCTTTTTGGATAGAATGAGACCATCACCCGTTACTCTGAAAGCTGAGGCTAAAACCCCCCCAAAACCCAAAAAGTGTTTGTGTGTGTCTATGAAATATTATTCTTTCATTGAATATTAAATTACCCACTGCTGCCACTAGATGGCACTGTGCCACGCCATCCTATAAAGAAAATAAAACATGGCACCAGATTTAACAGAATTTGACAAGTTATTTTAATCCAATTTTCTATCGCTGACAATATATGCATAAGCAGAATCTATATGCTCAGAGGCAGTATATCTTTGCAGGCCAGGATAGGCAGACAGGAAATTTAGGCTGTGACAGGAAAGATAAATTGGGCTAAATGGAGTTTAGGGCTGAGCCAATCTTTATCCTCTACCTATCAGGCATCAGAAATCAGTTTTCACCATCAAAGCTGGTGGATTTTCTATCATGAAATCTTCGATTTTCCCCTGGTTTTCGGTGGAAAAATCGTTGCCTTGGACTCCTTTTTTAATCTGGATGGATCCTTTTCCTAGACAGCGCCAAGCTAAGCCATCAGCTGTTCAAGCTTTTGACAGAAAGGAGCCATTTGCAACATGGTCATATCTGTCAATAGCCATTATGGATGTTGTTGTTGTTGTTTTAAAAAAACACACATTAAGCACAGCTCCCTTTTTCTGAAGAGGTTCTCCAGCCAGGAGCTTCAGCTCAGGGAAATGGCCTTTTCCTGCTTGTATCGCAGGGCAGCGGCGAAGATTTAATGCGAGAGAGACGCCTCCTCATGGGTGATTTAGCCTCGGGGTGTTGTGGATGGAGAATCGCTGGCACCGTTAGCACCCTTCCCGCCTTGGCACGGGTGGAGGGAGCCCTGGCTGGCTCCCTTCGTGGTCGCTGAATAGGGTGTGTGTGTGTGTGCGTGTATGTGTGTGTGTCTTCGGGGTTTCGTTCTGCATTCAGAAGGAAGCTACTGCAGGCAGGAGGAATATGGGAAGAGTTTGAAAAGTGTCCCCCGCAAAAAAAATCCATGAACCTGAAGCGGGGAGCAATCTCTGGGTCTGGGGACCCCTTTGGAATTGGCGAGCACATTCACAAAATGGCCTGTCCTTGGCAAGAAGGCAAATTGATCTGCGCTGTGCCCAGCTTTTATGGCCTTGAAAAGAATTTCTGGCACTCAATATGAGCTAAAGATTGATTCTTTGAAGCATTTCCTCCCTCCCTTCCTCCCTGTTTTCCTTCCTTCCTCTCTCCCTTCTTTTCTCCCTTTCCTTCCCTCCCTCCCTTCCTGTTTTCCTTCCTTCCTTCCCTCCCTTCCTTCCTGTTTTCCTCCCTTCCTTCCTTTCTCCCTCCCTCTCTCCCTTCCTTCCTGTTTCCCTCCCTCCCTTCCTCTTTTACTTCCCTCCCTCCATCCCCGTTTTCCTTCCTCCCTCCCTCCTTCTCTACCTGTTTTCTTTCTTTCTTTCCTTCCTTCCTTCCTTCCTCCCTCCCTCCTTCCCTCTTCTTTTTAATTAAAAGAATATTTTACAAAGTCAGCTGAGGCAGAAGCCCTGATAGCCACCGAGGGAGGTATCTTACTCCTGATGTTGCATTAAAGCCCAATAAATTCTACTTAAAGAGGCCCCCAAGGAACAGAGACAACCCTAGCCATCAGCTCCCTGGTGGCTGAGCTGAAAAACTCTCCACCCATCCGGTCAACTAAGGACCATGTGACCACCGTGAACTCTTGGTCTGGGATGAGATGGAAGGAAGGCCGTGGAAGCAGGCAAAAAAAACCCACGTTGCCAAGCATCCATCGGTATCCTGGTTAGTTGCGAACGGAGGTAAGGAGAAACATTGGGTCGACGGAAAGCAACATCCATCTCGCACAGGGCCCTCCGAGCTTGGCATCTTTAAGACCTGTGGGCTTCCGCTCCCAGAATTCCCTATGCCGGCTGGGGAATTCTGGGAATTGTAGTCCACAAGTCTTAAAGTGGTCAAGTTTGGAGAGCCCTGCTCTGTTGGTGCTTTCAGAAAGAGCCCCGATGTTTTATCCATTGTTGTTTCCGTTTGATTTGGACCTGCCACAATTGGTCGACTCTTGGCAAGTTACAGTCAGTAATTTGCAATAAAGCCCCCCCACCCACCCCGCCCCCCATGCCACAAGATCTATCATGAGAAAGGACCAGTAGTTTAGATCACCAAATTGAGACGGAAGTAGATCTTCTAGTGAGAACGAAGAAGACAAGGGACAAGAAATGAAGAATTAGATGGCCGCCTGTGGATGTTGAAATTCTGGTAATACCAGGTTGGGTAACCAGAGGGCAGTGAGGTCCCTTTGCTGTAAAATATCTAATTACTCCAACGAACTAACACCGGTGCTAGTGGTATCACTGATGATATTAGCTGGTTGGGTAATGAAATGTCTGAAAGACAACAACCAAGTTCTAAGAGCACCGAGGGCCCCACATTCCTCCTTCTCCTCTTCCTCCTCTTCCTCCTCCTCCTCTTCCTCCCCCTCCTCCTTGCAAATTCCACCCTCTTCTAGCACTGATGATGCTACCTGCTTTGGGTAATGAAATGTCTGAAAGACAACAACCAAGTTCTAAGAGCACCAAGGGCCCCACATTCCTCCTTCTCCTCTTCCTCCTCTTTCTCCTCCTCCTCTTCCTCCCCTTCCTCCTTGCAAATTCCACCCTCTTCTAGCACTGATGATGCTACTACCTACTTGCAAGGAAACAAGCAAGCTCGGAGTCCGTCCAAGAACCCCTTATTTCAATGCTGATCTACAAACGTTCTCCTTTATTGGTGCCTAAGTTGTCTGGATGTCTTCCTGTTCCTGGTGGTCCCACTTCATCCTCAGCTCTCTCTGTTTCTCTGCCAAAGCTTCCTGTTCTGCTGCTGCAGCTCCAGGCGTAATCGATTCCCCCTCTTTCAAATATTTATGAAGCATTGATGGATTTCTCTGAGTTTGAAGCAGTAGCTTTCATGAAATTTGGTTTTATTAGCTGGAAAGTCAATATTTTCCCTGCGCTGCCTTCGGATCCGGTGGGTTCCAAGCCATGTCTCATCATCATCAGAGGCTGACAGGTTTTGGACCGCTTTCCGTTAAAGCTGTCCAGGAGATCGTGTCTGAAGAGCTGGAAAGATGCCTTGAAACTGGGGAGGGCCGATGCCTCCGGAGGAGGCTGGAAAGAGGGTGGAAAGCTAGCTAACACCCCCACTCCCCCATATAGCAAAAATGAGTTTGGCTTTGAGAGCCTTGTAAGCAGAGGGGAAAAAAGATGATTCGATTGTTTTTTTCCAGCAGGAAATGGGGAGGAGGGCATGAAAAACTCAGAGAGGAATGGAATGATGGAGAGGAGTGATGGCATTCAAAACTGTTCAGTACTGGTTCTGCGGGCGTGGCTTTGACACGACACCATTGACTCTCGGTAGTCACTGAGATAGATCTTCTCCATGATGATCCATCCCTGAACTAGTCCTTCGGGTATTCTGCTATTCTGCTATTCTGTATGAAAGGGTTTTCTTCTTGAGAAGGGGGCTGGACTAGAAGACCTCTAAGATCCCTCTGC
>NW_020769352.1:7832288-7846245 GCF_900518735.1 Pseudonaja textilis
ATCTATCTATCTATCTATCTATCTATCTATCTATCTATCTATCTATCTATCTATGGCATTCAGCTTTGTTCGGGTATTTTCCCACGTCATTGTAGTTGTGCTTTTAAAGTTGTAGCAACGTTTTGGCAGAATCTCATCTGCCATCATCAGGCTTCTGGTTGTGGTTATCTATCTATCATCTATCTGTCTATCTATCTATCTATCTATCTATCTATCTATCTATCTATCTATCTATCTATCTATCTATCTCTATCATCTATCTAGCTTTAATCATCTATCTACCCCTGTCTCTATCTCCCTCCCTCCCTCCTTCTCTCCCCCTCTCTCTCCCTTTCCCTCCCTCTCCCCCCACCCCATCTGAATCATCTCTCTTTCACTAATCTCTCTCTCTCTCTCTCTCATCTATCATCTATCTATTCAATTGAGTTCAATCTTTATTACGGCTACAGACCAGCACTTTTCACCATTTTTCAAACTTACAACCAAAGCACCCCGCCCCCCATGATTATGCAATCAAAATTCAGATGCTTAGCAAATGACTCACATTTACGACGGTTGCCGTGTCCCAGGTCACCTGATTCCCTTTTGTGACCTTCCGACAAGTAGAGTCAATGGGGGAAGCCAGATTTCACTTAACAACCGGGTTGCTAATTTAACAACCGCAGCGGTTCACATAACAACTGTGGCCAGGGAGGTCATAAAATGAGGGCGAAACTCACTTAGCAACCTTCTCGCTTAGCAGCAGAAATTTTGGGCTCCGTCATGGTCGTATGTCGAGGACTTCCTACGCTTGATTATGCCATTCATCGTGTGCTGTTTCTGCCTGTATATTGCCTCCCTTCCTTAGAAAGGAAGCCTTCATATAGATTTCATATCTATATGGTTTGTTTTCACCCATAAATTAATTTAGAGATGCGTCTTCGTTCCTCAAGTTCAAATAGAATAAAACCACTTTTCTTTACTCACCGAAGCCTTGTATATTTTAAAACAGGGAGAGAAAGTGAGAAGGAGCCTCAACATTTGTTAATAATAATAATAATAATAATAATAATAATAATAATAATAATAAACAAACCATGTGTACAATTGAATATGGTTTTTAAATCTGAAGCCTTCTTCAGCTTCAAGCACAGCAGCCTTAGAAAAACGAAGCCACAGATCGCATAAAAAGCAAACCGCTTACCCTTCCCTTTTATTTGTCTTATATATTGGCAAGACTCCACAACGGTGTGATGATAATTAAAAAGAGAGAGAAGTACATCTAACATGATATTTAAAACTCCAAGGTGAAGGATGGGATAAAACAAGAAGGCAGTTAAATATTTATTGCAGCCAAGATGGGATTTTTCTCCCCCCACCTCACTCCATTTTCCTTCGGAGGGGGCTGTGGGGGGAACTATATTAAAAAAAAAAAACACGATCGTATCTGGGAAAGATTTTAATTATTTAGTGCGATGGGTAGAAATTAAAATCCCAACAGGCAGTTCTGTCAGTAGGCTATAAAATAACTTGAGACAAGAGTTGGGGGCTAAAGGACTGGAATCGGTTTGCTGGGACCGCTGAAATCTTGTAAAGTATAAGGTTGTAAGAAAACCAACATAGAAAAAAGGGAGAGGTTTCCTGACAATCAGAATAATTAATCAGTGGAATAGTTTGCCATCAGAAGCCGTGGGTAGGTTTGTAAGAAGAGATTAGACAAACATTTGTCTGAAATGAGGTCGCACTAGAACAGGGGTCACCAACCTTTTGGACCTCAGGGACCACCAAACTCATAATTTTAAATCCCCACAATTAGGGACCACTAATATGAATTTTGACTGACAGTGGCTTGCTAACATTTTCCCAGGGTCTCTGCAGAAAGCAGCAGAGACCCTGGGAAACCCCCCCCCAAAAAAGTCTGCAGGGAAATTCCACATCCCGTCTTCCTACCGATCGATCGTTCTTTATTTGGGATTGCAGGATACCGTCTCCAGCTCTGTTCTCAGGGGGAGAGAGAAAGAGAGAGAGAGAAAGAGAGAGAGAGAGAGAGAGAGAGAGACTTTTGGCTTCATGCAAGGAAAGCAGCAGAAGCCGCAGAAGTCCAACCGGCCCACTGGTTGGCAACCACTGGAATAGAAGACCCTCCCCAAGTTCCCTCCCAATTCTGTCATTCTGTTAGCCTGTACGAAAGGGTCTTCCACTAGACCCCGGGGGTTGGACTAGAAGACCTCCAAGGACCCTTCCACCATTGTTATTCTGCTTTCTTTTGTATAGCAAGGCATTGACGGGAGGGGGTAAATGTCCAACAAGAGAAGGTGATGGCCAGCTGGAATGTTTATAGCTGCCATCTTTTTTTAAAAAAATTTGATTTTAGTTTCAGCCATTCCTGAGAAAAGTGTGACCACGTCGTGTTGGCCAAGTCTTAATTCTGGATTGATTTTTCAACATCTGCTGCACTGCATTGGAGTGAACCGTTCGAGGCGCCCCCTGAAAATATTGGCGACTTTTCTTGAACAACACTAACCTTGCAGATTCAATTACCGGGATCCCAAAGATAGATTTTGACCCTAACCCTGCAATTATAAAACCTTAGCTGAATCCAAGAAAGGAACAGATGGGAAGTGTATATTCCTTCGAAATTGTTTCTAACCACTGTCCAGCCTAAGCGGATATCTTCAGATATCAGGAACAACAGCTGAATAAAAATGTGTTTATTCTCAGCTTGGCAAGAAGCCGGACCGAAAGTCCCAGGTGAGAATTTTGGGGCGAGGGAGGGAAGGACCTGTTTGCACACCTATCATTAGGGTTTCTCTCTGTGTGTTTTAATCTTTTGTCCCAAACTCTTTCTTATATCGGTTTGCAAACATACATCTTTGAAATGCTAATGTGATCATTACTGAAACACAACCCAGCTTTAATATCCACCGAGCTAAACTTTCCGGGGTTTGAATACGGAAATATTGTTTCATTCACCCCTAGGTGAGTGACGTAGACTTAGAGCTTGGAATAACTTTATTGTCGCTTTAAATGCACGCTTTAAATTTCATTGCATGCGGCTCTCAAAGGGTCTCCACCTTCAATATACGCCACCTAAACATGACAAAAATATAAATAAATACAACATTATGCATAAGTAAAGGTTCCTTGCACATACATGCTAGTTGTTTCCTGCTCATCTCCATTACAAAGCCAAAGAGCCAGCGCTGTCCGAAGACGCCTCCGTGGCCAGCAGGACTAAATGCCAAAGGCGCATAGAACGCTGTTCCCTTCCCACCAAAGTAGTGCCTATTTTTCTACTTGCATTTTTTAAATATGCTTTTGAACTGCTAGGTTGGCAGAAGCGGCTGGGACAAGTAACAGGAGCTTACTTCGTTACATGGCGCTAGGGATTTGAACCGCTGAACTGCTGACCTTTCTGATAAACAAGCTCAGCGTCTTAGCCACTAAGCCACCATATCCCCTAATGATGCATAAACCCACCTATATTAATGACACAATACAGGTAGTCCTTGACTTAAGACAGTAATGGAGCTTGGAATTACGATTGTAAGTCATTGCGGTCATTAAGTAGATCATCATGTAACTGCCACCTGATTTTACAAGCTTTTTTTTGGTGGTGGTCATTAAGCAAATAGTGGGGTCGCTATTAGCAAGTAATTCCAAACAGTTGTAAGGGATCAGTCATTAAATGAGGACTACCTGTATTGAGCCACCTGGACTTTGAAAAAAAATGGATGAAGTTTTGAAACACCCTCTAGCACTGATTTCTCCTATTCTGGAAGTGACCATCACAATGAGAGCTGTTGGCAGTATATAACTTATAAATTACACAATTAATGATGCAACCATAAGGAAGCCGCAGAGGGTTCTGGAGTTGGATCAAGGAGACTTGGGTTCAAATCCTCTTTGGGTGTGGAAACCAGAGGTGGTATTCAGCCGGTTCCGACCGGTTCTGGAGAACCGGTAACGGAAATTTTGAGTAGTTTGGAGAACCGGCAAATCCCGCCTCTGACTGGCCCCGCCCCCATCTATTCTCCGCCTCCCGAGTCCCAGCTGATTGGTTGGGTCTTCTTTGGTTACCCTGCACAGGAGAACGGAGCTGGAAAGCAGGTTAGTGGGCTGGGGAGGGAATGGGGATTTTGCAGTAACCTTCCCCTGCCACGCTCACCAAGCCACGCCCACAGAACCGGTAGTAAATTTTTTTGGACTCCCACCCCCGGTGGAAAAAATCCCCCCTCCCCTCCGTGCCCTCTCCCCTGAAGAATAGCAAGATGCAAACGTAACGACAGTAAGTGTCAAACGCAAAACACCCAAATGCATTTCTGATGTTTTTATCTATTTCTTTCATAGAGGAACTTGACAGATCTGGAATTCTAATTTACATAGCGTGTTTGTATAATTTCTTTCTTTCTTCCTTTCTTTTTTTTTGCCCATTCCTCCCGACTTTGAATACAATCGGGTTTTGAATGGGCTTCACCACTAGTTATAGAAAGCGTGAATTTCGTGGCGTTAGCATATTCTGACTGCTTGGCTTTGAAATCCATCAGACTTTCTTGAAAGGATCCAAGGCATTTGAATATCAAAAGCGAGGGTTCAGCGCCAGAGAAGCGTTCGGCTGCAATTAGCAACATCTGGCAGCTGTCTTAGAAAGGTGGATTTCAAAATAAACACCGTTTTTCTCGTCGCCACCCTGCATTTCACCAGGGACGGGGGAGAATCGAACAACAATTATGATGGTTTGAAGGATGTTCCACGGGGACATCAAAGATGGGATCCATCTGGGTACTACAAGAAGGCTGACAGCTTCGGGTTGAGTCAGCACAACCAGAAGGACACGCTGCTTTGGTGTGTCTCTCCGCGGTTGTGTAGATTGATACAAGACACGTTTTGACTGCCAGAAATGCCGCCCTTGTTTGTGTTGTGGCAGAATCTTTCTTCTCTTATAAAGGAAGACAGTCAAGAAGGCGGCCTTCCTGCGTCTGCATCGGAAGAATTGAGTTCTGCAAGAAAGTTTTGGAGGCGGCTAAGTAGTCTGCTCCTTCCTTCTTCAGATACTTGAGTGTGTCCACCCCGTTCACCTAGGATCTGTGGCAGAGTTTCTCAACCTTGGCAACTTTAAGACATTTGGTCATTTGGACTTCAACTCCCAGAATTCTTTGCCTTCTGATGTTCCAGTGTTGACAGGATATTCAATAGATAGATAGATGGATAGATAGATGATAGGTAGGTAGGTAGGTAGGTTGGTAGGTTGGTAGATAGATAGATAGATAGATAGATAGATAGATAGATAGATAGGTTGGTAGATAGATAGATAGATAGATAGATAGATAGATAGATAGATAGATAGGTAGGTTGGTAGGTAGATAGATAGATACATGCATAGATACATAGATAGACAGAGATGATGGGTGGATGGATGGATGCATTGAGATAGAGATAGACAGACAGACACAAACACACACATACATATATACATACATAGATACATAGATAGACAGAGATGATGGATGGA
Source organism: Pseudonaja textilis (assembly GCF_900518735.1). The sequence continues at coordinate 7,837,780 of NW_020769352.1, forward strand.
TGCATTGAGATAGAGATAGACAGACAGACAGACACAAACACACCCATACATATATACATACATAGATACATAGATAGACAGAGATGATGGATGGATGGATAGAGATATAGAGAGAAAGACAGATAGATAGAGAAGATAGATAGCTAGATAGATAGAAGATAGATAGATATAGATTAGATAGATCAAGACAGATAGATTGAGATAAATAATCAAGGTAATAGATCAAAATAAATAGACAGATCAAGATAGACAGATCAAGATAGATAGATAAATCAAGATAGATCAAGGTTAGCCTAGATAGTTCAAGATAGATAGATAGTTGGTAGATATTTCTGAACATGCTTGGACTACCATGCCGGCTGGGGAATTCTGGGAGTTGGAGTCCATCCATCTTAAAAATGGCTAAGTTGAGAAGCATTGCTTTAAAGGATGATGCCCATCACCAGGGATGAGGGATCAACAGAGATTGTTGCAACTCTCTTAAGAGATAAGCACCCAGGTTTCACATCAGGCTTCTGGGCTAAGGGATGTATTTCCTTCTCGTGCCGCCCTAGACTTTCCTTATTCAAGCAAGCCCCTTGTTTTCCCTTCTCATCCACTCACCTTTGGGGAGGTGTCCCACCTCTGGCAAGGCACTCCTTTCCCAAAGCCAGCTGCCATTATGTTATCTGTCACTTTATTGGGGTTTCTGAGCCATTTATTTTTATGTCTATACATCGTAGTTGGCGAACAGACGTTGGCCTGAGAGCATAAAACTGACAAGACAAGGTACCGGAGTGTGAAGAGTGTCACTGGAGCAGCAGCCTGTGAAATTAACATGATATCGAAAGCGTCAATGTTTATTTACTGGAAATATCTGGATGAAATGCAGGAGACTGCAAAGGGCAGCGCCGAGAGGAGGAGCTTTGAGTTTGCAGAAGGGCCCCAAGCCTGCCGGCCTTCAGTTCCATTGCTGATGCTTCTGGGCCCACCAAACCCAACCTGGGGTTGTAGCCTCATTGCAATCTCTGCTTCCTTTGTTGCGGCCATCCTTTGGAGGGAGTGGTGCAGTGATGGGATTCAAAATATTTTTACTACCAGTTCTGTGGGCATGGCTTGGCGGGTGTGGCTGAGTGGGTGGGCGTGGCAGAGGAAGGGTACTGCAATATCTACATGCCCTCCCCACTCCTGGGGGAAGGTTACTGCAAAATCCCAATCCTTCCCCACCCTGCTAACCTACTTTACAGCTCTGTTCTCCTGTGCAGGGCAACCAAAGAAGATCCAGTCAATCAGCTGGGACTCCAGAGGCAGAGAATAGATTAGGCAGGGCCAGTCAGAGGGGGGATTTGCCAGTTCTCCAAACCAGTGGCCCCCAACCAGCCAACGGCCCGGTACTGGCATCACAAAATGATCCACGGACCGGTACCAGCATCAGCACACATGACCAAGGCAAGGCGAGCCGAGCGACCGGCCAGCCAGCTGTCCCCTGCTTCTCCCCGCCACCTTCAACTCCTCATTTGTACCTTTGTCGATGGGCTTTTTGGGCTCTTTCTTAATCTCCTCCTAACGCGAGACTCCACCGCCATCGGGATGGCTCTTTGTTCGAAGCCGCTGACCCCTCGACGAAACTAAGGCGCAAGGATTCCTTCAGCACCCAAACACCGCTTTCCAACCGACAACTGACAAGCTCACCCGGAAGCACTTTCTCAAGCACCGTCGAAACAAGATGGCAGCGCCCATTTCTTTGCGGCTGGGTAAAAAATGATCCATGGACCGGGACCGATCTGGGGCCCGGTGGTTGGGGACCACTGCTCCAAACTACTCAAAATTTTGGCTACCAGTTCTCTTGAACCAGTGAGAATCGGCTGAATCCCATCTCTGGAGTTGTGTCTCCACATTCGTGCACCTCTAGGTAGAAATATACCGAGAATTATAATCCATCTAAAGCTTGCAGATACAGGGGGAAAGAGAGAAGGCCTTCAGGATGCTGAAAATGTTCTCAGCCAGTGGATTTAGAATCATAGACTTAACCAAGTCTGAACAATAGCAATGGCACTTCAGACTTATACAGGTAGTCCTCAAGTTACGACAATCTGCTTAGGGAACATTTGAAGTTACAAAAGAGACTTTTGTCCATTTTTCACAGTTGTATCCTTTCCAGCATCCCCATGATCATGTGATCAACATTCAGAATTGTGAAGTTGGAGTCGCCCAAAACCTAAACCATAAATGAACCAATGATAGTTAGCCTAGAGTAGGGGGTCTTCAAACTTGGCATCTTTAAAACTTGTAGACTTCAGATCTCAGAATTATTCTTCTCCTCCTTCTCCTTCTCCTTCCCCTTCCCCACTCCTCCTCCCTCCTCCTCCTACTCCTCCTCCTCTCTGCAAACCTCAATCCCTTCTCGCACTAATTCTGGGAGCTGGAGTCCACAAGTCTTCAAGTTGCTAAGTTTGGAGACCCCATGCCCAGAGTATTGTCCAGCTTGGTTGTTGCAAACAAGGTTGAGTCCCGGGTGGAATGAATGATACAAATCCTTGACCTTCTCTTGTTGAAAAAAAAAAATTGTGGTTCAGTTAACTGTGGGAAGTGTTTGCGAAGCTCTCTTGCCAAGATTGGTTCTTCTTGTGGTTTCCTGGGAGACCACCATTACACCTCCATAAACCGTTTCAACTATTCTTAACCAGCCCTGGGCTAGGAACGTAGGCTTCCTGTTTTTCAAATCATTGCCTTCATTAATAATTCACACTTCCCTTAGCTAGTTAAGGAGGTGGCAACTCATAAAAACATTAATTTGCAACTTTGGAACACTACTATTCCTGATTTAGCCCTTGCTCGGGTATCTTTGATCGATACTGACTTAGCTATTAATTTTAGGCTCCTTTACACCGTGACTGAAGGAATGGAAAGGATTTCTTTCCTGGAATTAACAAATTGCAGAGCTGGGGAATAAAAAGGAACAACAATAATAGCCATTGCAATATTCAGGGGAAAAAAATATGCCCTTTTTTTTATAGAACCATAAAATTAGAGGGGCAACCATAAAGGGTGGACAATATGGGGATGCATCAACCTTTATCAAGTCCAAGGAAAACTATAGCCCTGGATTAGTGATGTCCGTTACCTGTAAGGTAAAGAAAATAAATTCCAGCTGTGTCAAAAAAAAAACCATGCATTTGAATAGAGAAGCTTCTTTGTGCTGGATTCTCCTAGAAAAATTCACAAGAACACACGAAATCAAATAATTCTTGATTGCTCACTGAAACTGGAATATAAGGACACAAACACTGCTGTGTGGAACATCCTTATTCTTGGGATCTAGCAAGCTCCCTTACGTTTAACCTTCTGAAAAACCCTAACGGGATTGGCCTTCCCCTACCACCTAGATCCTGGAATTGGGTGCGGTTGGAACCTGAGGGTTGTATGATCTGATTGTGGGTCAGGCATCTGTCTCTCCTGTTTTTTGTTGTTGTTTTTCTTCTGATCATTGCAAGCTGTCCAGAGTTGTGTTCTAGAACAGGGATCTCTAAACTCGGCAACTTTAAAACTTGTGGACTTCAACTCCCAGAACTGAAGATTGAGGAATTGAGGAATTCTGGCAGTTGAAGTCCACAAGTCTTAAAGTTGTTAAGGTTGGAGACCCCTGTTCTAAATCTAGAAGATAGGCAGCCATAACAGTCTTTGCAGTGAATATATTTTTGAACTCCAAGCTCACAACCTGGAAAGTTTGAGATAGACTGATGTGATGTTCAAGCCGAATAGTGTGATGCTGACGTAGGCTGATGGGAGTGTGATTGTCTCTCCTGACTTCCTCCCCAGATCTGGGAAGGCCGTATCATTGTTACAACATGGAAACAAGGATGTAGGAAGCCTTTATCAGATGAGACTTTGCTCCCCAAATATCTTGTAGCACCCCAACAGTTTCAACTGCAGAGATCTGGAAAGTGAGACAGAGGAGAGGTTTGCAACGTATTTGGTGCTGGCGCTCTTTCCAGCAGAAATTAAGAAAACAGTTTGGGGAAGACAATCAAACTGTATGACTCTTAATGGTGAATGAACTCCAAGAATCTTAGGAGAGAGAAAAAAAATCTCTATTACCACTTAAAAACGGTCTATTTATAAATAATGTAAAAGTATTGATTTGCTTTGCTTCCTGCTCTCAACATGTTCATTAGAGGGACGAGTTGGGAAACAATAAAATGACATTAAAATAAATTAAACCCGTAGTCACTTCAGACAAGAAAGGCTATTTGGCATCTTCCTAAAACCAACTAGATTTTGGTAAGATCCCAGGATGGAAGGACCTGTGTTTGGGACTAAAAGAACCACAGAGTTGGAAGCGGGTTCTCAAGCAGGAGACCCAATACTATTTCAGACACAAATGGTCCTCCAATCTCTTCTTGAAAACCTCCAGTAACGGAGCACCCACAGCTTCTGAAGGCAAGCTATTCCTCTGATTAATCGTTGTGTCGGGACATTTCTCCTTAGTTCCAAGTTGCTTCTTTCCTGGATTACTTTCCCCCACGTGGCTTCTTGTCCTGCCTTTAGGTGCTTTGGAGAACAGGTCCTCTTCTTTGTGGTAGCTCCTCAAATATTGGAAGATGCGACCATGTCAATCCTAGTTCTTCTAGAGGCCAACTTTCCTTTTCCTCGAAGAACTGAGTTTCACTAAACCAACAATTCTCCTCTTCTTCTTCTCCTGCCACGAAGTGAGAGAACCTCTGGAATGTTGGCCAAAGCCCTTTCGCAACACAGCCCTGGGTTTTCCCTCCCTAAAACGCAGTCCCAGAATAAACATAATTAACTCCAAGCCAATATCCTTCATGCAGGGGATGACTTCTTCCTCAGGCATCTGAATGTCACATAAATGAGTGAGTGCAATTTTGCCGTCCCAAACATCTCACTCATTTATGTTGTCAGGAATTGTTCACAGCATAGCAAGGGGAAACACCTCCTTTTGGAGACTGTTCAACCTTGGCACGGCTTTTAATCAACCATCCTAGGGAGAAAAAAAATAAAATAAACCTACAGCTGTTCTAAGTTATCATGTTGTGCCAGGAAATAATATATTTTTTTTCTGTTCCTTTGATCCGGCCTCGATGTTCTTAAGGCACGCATATTCTCCAAACTTCTTCACTACTCTATACACGTAGGGCTTGTGTTGGATCCTACCTTGGCACCAAAGCCAATAAAAACCACCAGACACGAGGAATGGCATTTTCAGATTCTGTTATTGGAGCGTTCAATAGTTCAATAGACCCATCAAAAGGGTCTCGGCAGCTAAAAAAGCCAAGACCCCAAACAAGGCCCAAATACAAATTTTATACAGCTATGACTAGGAAAGTTAACACCCTAAGAAGCTGTCATTGATTCTTTGACATATTTGTTTTGATTGGATTCTTCTACTTTACCCTCCGTTTTCATACATCACATGACTATGTTTAATAGGCTTTTTTAACGAAAGGGTTATGTCTTTTACTAATATAATAACTGTCACCAAAGTTTATAGCAATAGCACTTAGACTTATATACCGCTTCACAGAGCTTTACAGCCCTCTCTAAACGGGTTTACAGAGTCAGACTATTTGCCCCCAACAATCTGGGACCTCATTTTACCCACCTCAGAAGGATAGAAGGTTGAGTCAACCTTGAGCTGATCAGGATTGAACTGTTGGCAGTGGACAGAATTAGCCTACAATGCTGCATTCTAACTGGAAAGGAAGGAAGGAAGGAAGGAAGGAAGGAAGGCTGAGTCAATCTTGAGCCAGTCAGGACTGAACTCCAGACTGTGGGCACAGTTAGCCTGCAATACTGCATTCTAACCACTGGGAAGGAAGGAAGGAAGGAAGGAAGGAAGGAAGGAAGGAAGGAAGGAAGGAAGGAAGGAAGGAAGGAAGGAAAGCTGAGTCAACCTTGGAGCCGGTGAAAATTGAACTGCCAAACTGCAGGCAGTTGGCAGTCTGCAGAAGTAGCCTGCAATACTGCAATCTAACCACTGTGCCACCACAGGTCATGCTTATATCTATCTATCTAGCATCCTTCTAATATGTCCTTCTAACTTGTAACTTTCTTGTTGCTAGGCAGTGGTGTCTCACCATTCATTACACTCCCTGCAGCTGCAACTTTCTGCCTCGGCGATTCCTTTAACCAGCTTTCCTAATCCCAATCACCATCACTCCACTTACGATTGGGACCAGAATTTCCATGGTTAAGCCGGCCTCTTGTTAAGTGAGTCTGTTATGTGATCCTGACTTCCCTATTGGCAGCGGGATTTGAAATGGAAGACAAGGGTGAGCTGAAGCGCTTCCTGGATGTCCGTGTTCTTAACACATTTGGACCACGTGCATTGCTTCCGACCCCAGTCTGTTGCCCCCGCTGCCTCAGCATTCGCAAGATTGGTAACCAGAGACAGGGAAGTTGCCTGTAAGAAGAGTAGATAAATTGCTGGATGGCGCTTTCTCTCACTACTGGGATGTCAAAGAGACTAAGCCTGTCTTAATCTGAGCCTGACCTTTCTTAAGTTCATCCCACTCAATTATCCTTGACTTTCAAGAGCTCTCCAGTGGTTTAGGCCGAGGTTGCGCCAACCCACCTGCAACCCCGCTATCAATCTTCTTCCCCATGCAGAAGGGGATTCTCTCCATCTTCCCAATTCAAAAGGATCTGATCGCTAAATATACCCAGCTGGGCAGAAAAAGCCACTTGTTTGTTCAAGCTTCTGATCCACCTGTTATTCTCCATCAAGGAACGCATGGTGGCGAATTGAATAAACCCTAGCCTTCTTCCAACAGGGTCTGCCTCTTTCTGAAGTGGCTATCTGTAGGGTTCCTTTGCATTTGGAGACCACACGACACCAAATAACCAAGGATCAAACAGTAGAGGAAAATAATTGCCTCCATATTCTTGCCCTGTTGGTGCTTTCTAAAAGTTTGATTGATCACAGTTGGGAATGAAATTTGAGTTGGATGAATTCTTTCAAATCCATCAAGGCAAAACCTTTGGTCCAGATAGCTTGGCATGGTGAATATGAATGCAGCTTTAGATAGAGGTCCCATCAAGGCTCCTTCGATGTCAGATTGAACCAGGAGGGCCATGATCTTCCACCATTGCATAAATGTTCCACCATTGCATCTTCTCAGATCCTCCTTGGGACCTTCTGTCCAACAGGGAACCACAACTGTAGTCTGACCTGAAAATAAGGTCATCTTGTTTCCAGCTTTTAGATATTTTTTCTTCATAATTCTCAATTTTAAGGACAGGAGAATCTACCAAGGCATGATAGTTACAAGAATAATAATTCTCAGCTCACTGGACGTTTGTCTTCTCATTGAAGCAAATGTAATTCTGAAAAGAGAGATTTTTCCAAACTTGGAATGTGAACAAAAGCAAATCAGATCATAAAAAACAGAGGAGAATGGGTTGAGGGTAGAAATTCTGTTCCTTTTTCTTTTTTTAGCTAATGTAAGCAGTTTTAACAAATCCAAATTAATTTCACCAATTTGGCCTGAGCAGAACTCACTCTGTGAGATGTCTTTCCAACATCATTAGACTCAAACCCATCCAAAGGTTTTAGGAAAAATTTTCTTAATCACTCTCAGCTCAGCAATTCAAATTTAGCCATTCATGAATTCCTAATCTGCTATTTGTAATTTGTTACCTGAATAATAAAGCAACTTGGATCCCTTAAGCATAGAGAGGATGTTGCCGTGATGTGGCTGTTTGGTTTAAATATTAAAACTGGGGAGCGCAAAGCCACAAATCACATACCTTTAAGTCATTAATAAACCACAAATCAAAGAAATTAGGCAGATTCAATTCAACAGAAAACGGTGTTCTCCAAGGGTAAAAAGCGAATGAAAATGATTGATCATGGGAAAGTAATCCTTGAACCCAACTCACTCATTTGAGTTTTTTTCTAGCTCTGCTGAAAAGTGGCAGGCATTTAAATCTTCAGCCAAATGCTTTTCCAATCTCCTATTTCCCAATCCTAACCTAGAAATAAGGAGAAACTTTCTGGCAGTGAGAATAATCAACCCACGGAACAGAAGTTGCCTTCGGAAGTTGTGGGAGCTTCATCACCGGACTTGTCAGAAAAGATTGGACTGCCATTTGTCAGAAATGGTGTAGGGTCTCCTGCTTGGGGCAGGGGTGGGGGTTTGGACTAGGTGACCTACAAGGTCCCTTCCAACTCTATTAATCTGTAATCTGTAATATCCTTAGCCAATTCCCTCTCACAAAGTAGATCTGAATTGTACTTTGAGAGAAGTCTTATGGCAAGGAGAGTTTGAGATTATAACCCACTATCTAGTGGACTGTTGTGTTGTCTCTCTCTGGGGTCTTCAGATCCAGGCTGGAGAGCCATTTGTTGGGAAGATGTAGCGGGGAAGGAAGTAGGATGAGATGTTCTACAAGACCTCAAGATGACCACCTCCTCCTCCTCCTCCTCCTCCTCCTCCTCCTCCTCCTCCTCCTCCTCCTCCTCCTCCT
>NW_020769352.1:7846255-7874823 GCF_900518735.1 Pseudonaja textilis
CTCCTCCTCCTCCTCCTCCTCCTCCTCCTCCTCCTCCTCCTCCTCCTTCTCCTTCTCCTTCTTCCCAGCCAACGTTTCACTTCCCATGACAAAGATGCCAAAGTCGATGAACTATGAAGTTGACTTTCTCCCCTCGGTATTGATAGTTTCTGTGGCTTCTCAAAAGCCATTCTTGCAGATGACATCGAAAGCAGTCAGCAGTCAAATGGCACTTGCTTACGAAACCGCAAGCTGGTAACCAGTGGTGTGCAAATCACACATTCCCAAGTACAACCTTGTCGAATCTCTCAGCTTTCTTTCAAACGGGAAGTGTTACTAATACTGTTTTGAAATAATAGCTATTATTACCCACACTTAATTCTCAGTGCCCCGAGGCTGCGTGTTTGTATCAAAACAGAGACTTTGAAAACACAAGCGGTACAAAGGGATTAGACAAAGGAGAACATTGCCCCCATAAAGATCTGGCGGAGATTTCACCTGAGCTGGAATAAAAGTGAACCAGGGTGGGAGAGGGGTGGGGCTGGGGACTGTAAGGTACCAGCCAAAATCTGATTCCCAGATTTCGAAGGAACCTTGGAGGCACATTGGACGGTTATTATTAGGTACAATTGATTAATTATACTTCTTTCAACGGTGGCTTTGATCTACAAAGGACTTTAGTTATGCCCGTTGAGGAGAGGCTTCGGAAATTTCACATCTCTGTTGCTACATTCACAAACATCATCATCATCATCGCTTTACGACCCCCATAATCCCTTGTGGGGTGGAGTCTCGGCAACTGAATGGAGCTAGCAGAGTGTTTACTGGTGTTGTGGTTAGCCGGCAGCAGGTGCAGATGGCTGAGGAGAGCGATGACTCGCATGAGGGGCCAGGACCATCAGGGAGTGGACTGCTGCCTTCAGGGATTGTGGGGGCTGGCAGCAATGACAAGGAGGTTCCCGAGGAGCCTGTGGCAAGTGCGCCTGAGCGCAGGATGCCACCATAGGAATAAGCAATCATAGATGCCACCATAGGAATAAGCAAGCTTCAAACGTCCTATTTCTTCACAACAATGCTTCAGGACTGGATCCTAGCAAGAGGATGGGAAAAATAAATCTCCTTTTAGCAGTGGTGCAATTCAACCAAAATGCTTAGTGTCGGGTTACACCCAACCTGGCAACTTTTCTGCCATTGGCTGAGAGTAACATCTCACCAGTTTTTATGGGGTATCCTCCAGGGCCCCAGAAATTCCTCCAATTCCCACATGGGATCCACAGTGATTGCCAATCCTTCTAGAAGCCTCAGTACTTGTCACCGACTTTGTTCGGTGGCCCCAAAGCCTTCACAGATTCAGTTCCTATTATCACTTCTTTTTTAAAAAAACAAAACAAAAAACCCACACAATTTCGAAAAGTCAGCTTTGAAAGCTACAGAGGAGTGTAATTATTTATGCAGGCTGACAAGGGGGTCACCCGCTGAATGCAGAGGTTCTGCCTTGGTTTTATTTAAAATTGAAATGCCCTAGTTTTCTGCTTTCAATGGGCTTCCTAATTATCTTCTGGGGTTTTTCTTTTTTTTTTTAGTGTGCTGCATTAATTAGTTTAGCTGACTCTGGACCTGGGGAGCATGTGAGAAGTACAGGGAAGGTAAGGACCTGGGAGTCAGAAAATGCAGGAAGGGTGGGAATGAGTCACCAAAAGGAATGCCCAATGGTGGAGGGTGCAAAATGGCTGGACCCCCGAATCTCAGGAAGATCAAAATGGCAGCCCCAGCCGCATTTTGGTCTTCCGTGGGATACTGAAACTTTGGAACGGAGTGGATGATAATCCGTTGAGAAGCAAACTTGTTTTGATGGGTGAACATCTGCTTCAAAATTCATATTTCAATTAGAATTTCAGTGTAGTAGATCTAATTAAAAAAAGTAATGGCACCCTCAGGCTGAACTTGACTCCTGAACTTCATGGACACCATTCCAGCTACAAGATGGGAAATTCTTATCTTGGAGTTTAAAAAAAAAAAACCTTCTACGCTCTGCTAAACAACTAATTCCCATGACACTGTCAAGCTATTTATTAAGACTGCATTACTCTTACTCTTCTCATCCTCCCTATTACCCATCTCTTTCTATTTATGATCATAACCTTGTTGCTTGTATTTTTACAATTTATAATGTTTTATTTGGTTTCCTAGTATGATTTGATTTGCTAATTTAGTAACCTATGACTATCATTTTGTATCTTATGATTCTTGATGAATGTATTTTTTCTGTACACCGAGAGCTTATGTACCAAAGACAAATTCCTCGTGTGTCTAATCATGCTTGGCCAATAAAGAATTCTTATTCTTAAACAAAGACTTCTTTTTTCATTTACATTCAATTAACCCACCATCTTAGCAGTTTCTGTTCTCCTATCCAATCACTATTCAGGCCCAACTCGGTGGAATTCGTACCGAATTATATATTTTAAAATATATTTGCTTGCCGAAAAACAAGACAAAGACGCCAACAAACCCATGTTTGGTGCACATATTTCAAAAATACCTTATTCTGAAATTGACCTCTAGGTCTAGGTCTATTTCATCTCCTACAACCCTATAGCAAAATGTGGAAAAATAAATACCACCCCCCTCCCCAAGGACCACCTGTTTGTTATCATCCAAACCACTAGGAATAAAATTCATAATGACAAGATTGCTAAGCATCTCTGCAAGAGTTATCCAATTAAACTGATGTGCAGGAGAAATTGGGACAGATCAGAGAAAGGAGTCCTTTAGATAACAAACAAGAGGCTTGTGGGGAACAGGACATGGTGATGGCCCCCGGCTCAGACCGTTTGAAAAACAGATTAAATGAATCCAGCGATGGAAGGGAGATCAATATGGTTTTTTTTCCCTGTCCTGATGGCTCTCTGGAAACTGTACATTCAAAATATGTCAGTAGGGAACTCAAACACCAGATGATGGATTGTCTTTGAGTCTTTTTGTCATGTTCCAGACGGATCTGACTGGTCGCTGTTGAAACCAGCATGATGGTTTATATGTGAGATTGCTCTTTGCTCTGTCCTACACTGTTGTGTTCTTGTTTTGTGTGTTTTAAGATTGAAAATACTTCCTCTTCCCCAGGTGTGACCCAGAAGAGAAGGAATTCAAGCAGAGTTTCTTGCAAGCTCATCATCACAAGCCTCCTGCTCTTAAAAGAGGTAGGGATATTCAATAACAGGGAGAATTTAAGTTCAGAAAAATAAGCAAGCCTTTCGTTTTGTTTTTCATGGTTCTTCTAAACTCTTCGGGATACAAAACAGTAAATGAACAGGAGCGAAAAACCAGCAAGACAAAAGACAATTAGCAGATGAACAGAGTTGAAAGGTCATATAGTCCAACCGACCCTACCCAAGCAGGAGACCCTACACCATTTCTGACAGATGGCAGTCCAATCTCTTCTTGAAAACCTCCAGTGATGAAGTTCCCACAACTTCTGAAGGCAACTTCTGTTCCATTGGTTGATTGTCCTCACTGTCAGAAAGTTTCTCCTTATTTTCAGGTTGAATCTCTTCTCCTTGTTCAGTTTCCATCCATTATTCCTTGTCTGGCCTACAGGCACTTTGGAGAATGAGCTTGACCCCTTCCTCTCTGTGACATCTCCTTACATTTTGGAGCACTGCTATCCTGTCTCCCCTAGTCCTTCTCTTCACTAGACTAGCCATGCCCAGTTCCTGCGCTGTTCTTCATATGTTTTACCCTCCAGTCGCCTAATCCTTCTGGTTGCGCTCCTCTGCACTTTTTCTAGAGTCTCAACATCTTTTTTTTAATAGTGTGGTGACCCAAACTGGATGCAGGATTCTAGGTGGGGTCTTACTAAAGCTTTATAGAGTGATATTAGTACTTCCCTTGATCTCGACTGTATCCCTCTGTTAATTAGAAGATGGAGAAGTTACAAGTCAAGAGTGGGAGATGAAAGAAGAATGACTGAATCCATTAGATGATGATTAAAGTTGCTGAAAATCCTTTCTCACTGTCCAGATGCGATGGAAGGGTCTTGTCCAGGCTAATTCTTGAGCGGGCTTGTGTCCTCTATGACCTTGTGGCTAGCTGGCTGACCTGAATACCCCTCTGAAGGAAGATAAGTAAATAATTACCCCTCCCTTCTCTCCCAATCTGTTTTGATGAAGCCCGTAAATACCTTCAAGACTGGCTGTTGGATTAGTCGCTGAAGACAATGCTTTTTCGTAGGATTAACTACATCCTTCTTAATCTTTTTTTGAAAAAAAACACAACATTATTGGCTGGATTAATGCAAGCATATTTAACCCAGGCCCTGGTTAACAAACCACAACTGCTAGATTGACACGACAGGCAATCATAGTCTTCTGAGTCAATCTTATGATCGTTTATAGATTGGCCTCTTTACACAATGTTCTAAGGCTCTCTTGGATTCTGAGGACACGCTGAGTTAAATTATTTGACTTGATTTCAACCCCAGCCTGACATGTTCTATGAATCCAGTCTTTGTGCAATGATTATGTAACAACGTAGTGGAAGAATGAGGACATGTGATTTTGTTCAGTTTGTCCATCCGTTTACTAGTTTGCACAAAGAAGAATGGAAGGGAAGGGAAGGGTGGAAGGAAGGAAGACAGGAATGGAGGGAGGGGAAGGAAGGGAGGTCCATTCCTTGTTTTTATTTCTTCAAATTGAGTGTGTATGTGTGTGTGCACGTTTGTGTGTGTTTACTGGAGCAGAATAGTTCTTCATCTTACCTCTATTGCATCGTAGCCACAAACCCTTTCTTAGAATTTCATACAAAGCATTCAAATCCATTTCCTTTTCTGAAGAGTGAGAGATTCCTGCCTCTGTAGTTTTGACTTGGGGCTGTCATTAGTCTGACATAAAAATAAATGGCAGCTTTAAGCAAAATGGAATCCGCTCCCTCCTTTTCTTTGTGATAGAAAAATGGCACTTTGAGAGTAGACTGGCTTTCTTCTGTTCTTACTGTCTGCTTTAATCATGTTAGGGTGAAAAGAAGAGGAGAGGTGGGGAAGATCACAATGGACAATATTTTGTCATGGAGAAGATAAATGGACTTTCATCAATTGCTCAGCAATCAAAGATTCAATAGCTGTAATTTTTAATATCGGGAAGGTCTGGGGCAGGTCCACCTATTGTAGGACTACCTAATTTGCAGCTCATCAAGACAAAAGGAACTGATCATAAGAGAGAAAGGTGTGCAAATAGAGGAGGAAAAACCTGTAAATTGCTCCAGTTGTGAAATGCTATTTATCTAAGTTAAATTTCAGCACAGCTCAAGAGAAACACAAGTGGAGGAAGATCAAGGGTGGGCTTCTGTCTTCATTCAAGAGATTTCTCTTCCCCTTCTGAATCCCAGCAAATGAAAGTGCTTCATCATCTGGAGAAGCTGAAAGAAAAGTGGCAAGCAAGCAAGAGGTTCCCTTGCTGGAGCATGATGAAGTGCTCCCAACGTCTTGAGAAGTTGACGAACAGTCTTGCACTCCCAGAGGAGAAGGCTGAAGGTCTGCAGGTGGATCTGCTGGAGCAGCTCACTACTCAAAGATGGATTGATGGGGGCCATCATGCATTCCCAGAGAGATAGAACATGGAATCATATGGCTGGAAGGAAACCTCAGAGATCTTCTAGTCCAACCTAGTTGTATAGGTTCAAAACAGTTCAAGGCTGGAGACCTTGTACCATCCAGGCCAAATGGTTGTCCGGGCTATCCGGAAAACCTCCAGCAATCCACAACGGTATTCATGGAGTCTGATGAAACAATCCACAAGTGCTAAAGACAAAAGTTTATAAGACCAACTTGCAAGTCCCAGAGGCTCAAAGTTTATGAGACAAATCTCATCTCCGCCCTCAAATATGATGGTCAATATATGATATATATGTGTACATGGAAATGTGATAATGTGGAACTATGTTTTAAAAAAATAATGCTTTATTTGCCTTGTTAAAATTTATAAGTAATTCTTAGAAAGGAGGTTTTATACTTTTATGTGTTATGTTTTGTTTGTCTTCAAAAATTAATAAAACTTGTTCTTAAAAAAAAATATGATGGTTATGATGGATGGAATATGATGGAACAAACCCAAATTTTATTTGGAAGCCTTCCAAGAAGCAGATGGAACTTTCTTAAATTTCTGGAGTGGGCCCTTTTGGTGTTTCTGCCTCTGAGAAGATAATGGTATCTTCTCTCTGACATTTTGTAAATTTCCCTGAAAATTAAAGGGCAGTATAGACATTTCCTGTTAAAACAATGCCGATCAATTTCCCATTTTCAAAGTTCATTAATTCAGAGTTAGGCTAGCAGTATGAGTCGATACATGCTTGCTTGGAGGCAGCCCCTTCTGAGGTGTGTGTGTGTGTGTGTGTGTGTACGTGTGTGTGTGTGCATGAGAGAGAGAGATTTATGAAATGTTGGGTCTAGGAGAAGTGATCTGTTTTGATATGAGAGATTGCCTAAATGGTTTAATCGTGTATTTCCTTACCATATGGCCATAACTCTCTTAACTCGGTGAACTAATCTTGGACTGTTTGAGGCTACATCAATCCTCTCTCCAGGTTGACTGTGTCATGGACGCAGGCCCTAAATGAAATCAAATTTAGTTGATCTGCCTTCGGGCTTTTTAAAGTTCAAGATGAGAATCCATTACAGAGCCCTGCCTGGGTTGAGAAAATAAATTGGTACAACAAACTCTCTTAATTAGCTGTTGCTTGAAGCACCCAGAATAGAACTGGCATTGATAGAAGAGAGTATTTGTAGCTCGGGGTCGAACTGTGGGGTCCTTGGTGCTCTCTTGGTCTGGTTGTTTTCTTGCAGATATTTTATTACCCAACTAAGTAGCATCAGCAGTACTAATAGGGAGTGGAAGAGGAGGAGGAGGAGAAAGAGGAGGAGGACGATTGTGGGTTCCTTGGTACTCTCTTGGCCTGGTTGTTTTCTTGCCGCCGTTTCATTACCCAACTAAGTAATGTCACAAGTACTAGTAGGAAGAGGTGGAGGAGAAGGGGGAGGAGGAGGATTGTGGGGTACTTGGTGCTTTCTGAGCCTGGTTGTTTTCTTGCAGATGTTTCATTACCCAACAAAGAAACAACAGCGGCCTGCCCTTGTATATAAAATCAGCCATCAACAGGTACATTGAGATAAACAACATTTACATGCTATTCCAAAAAGACAACCAAAAAGCCAAAAAGGAAACAGAAAGACCAAAAGGCCTCCACACCAGCAACCAACACCCCAGATGAGTGGAGATTAAACACCAGGATTAACACCAGACAAACAATCAAGAAGCCAACAATACCCTATCAAGGAACCACCAACTCAGACAGTCAACAATAACCTAATCAAGGCACCACCCAGAATATTCCCATCGACACTGCAAGGCATTGAGTACAAAACAGAGAGCAAACCCATTCCCTTGTACTACTGATGTTGTTATCTAGTTGGGTAATAAAATGTTTGCAAGAAAACAACCAAGCTCAGAGAGCACCAAGGCCCCCACATTGTGGTGGATTTTCAGCTTCTCGGTGATCTCAACTGACACTTTCCAATTTTGTCCTTTGATCAGGAGTGTCATGCTGTAAAGTGCAGAAAAGTCCTCTGGAGGTGTCTGCTCTACGCAAAAATGGATTAGCTTCTTTAATTACAGTATTAAAAAAAGGGGAACTGAAAGTCAATTATAAGAGTCTCGGTCAATTGCCCATATTAATAGCCATCCAGGAAAAAACATAGATCTTTTGGCTCCTGCTTGTGAACAGACAATGGTTTTCACAGTTCTCAGATTATATTTTTTTGAAGTGCCTAAAAGACAGAACAGGAGGAAATTTATAATGAGCTACTTTAGAGCCCTGAATTTCTGCATGGGTTGCGATGCAATGATTTAACAAGGCAGTTGGGTTTCTATGGGGGGGCAGGACGATTCCCAAATCAAGGGACTTAACCTCATCGTTGATAAGAAGGGAGATGGTAACAGTCACATCACTCAAGAAAGAGAAAACGACATTGTGACAAACAATGGAAGTATCAACAATGACCAAGTGTTGCATTGTGCTGAGATCCATCCGCCAATCACTCATACATTTTCTCAGGTACTTTTATGTTTTAAAATAACTTGGGGTGATGATTCTTTGTCCAGGAGAGAACTAGAACAGTGGCCCCCAACTTTTTGGGTATCAGGGACAAATTCTGAGGTTTCTCCGTGGACCAGAGGGGACGTGGTTTCACATGCTGCCTGCATCCCATAGATGGAGCTTTATTTGTTTGCGTGGCCCAGTTTTTGGCATGCCACGGCCCAGTACTGGTCCATGGACTGGGGGCTGAGGACCCCTGAGCTAGAAGATGCTTATCATGCCCCTGTCGGAGTCTGAATCCAAGGAGGATGCCTGACAGCTTACAGGGAGTGGGAGTGTGGCTCCATTGGCTGTAGAGGAAACTGGGGAAGGGCAAAATCTGGCTGGGCAGAGCAGGGGAGAGGTAGAGCAAGGGAGAGGGAATTTGGAGGAAGACCCAGGCTCATGCCCTCTTCATCCTAGGGAACGCAGAGAGGAACAGAGAAGGGAGCAACATGGTTTGCATGGCTTATGGGGGAGGAAAGGGCCCTGATTCCCTTCATTAGCCATATCTGGGAAGAGAGTTTAAAAGAGATGCAAGCTGAGTGCAACATCTGCTGGGAACAAACATGCATTTATCTTGTGTTGACTTTGGTTATCTGCATTCCTGGCATCCTCTCAACGATGTTGAATTACTACCGTTCCTTCACATCTGGAATTCCTTCTCCTGCCCTGCCAGACTAACTACCTCATCTTTCCTTGGTTGGACTTATACTTAGCTTTTTGTTGACAACATTTTGGACTTGATTCTCTGCAGCCAGAAGCTGTTTCTGGGAGTTTTTCTCCAGCCGGAAGGTAACCAGGACATTGGGGGCAAAGTTGGAGCTAATAAAGGGACTCCTACTGATTATCTAACTGTGTTGTTTTTGTGCCACGCCCCTTTGGGTCATCACAATGCTCTTCTCTACATTGAGGTCCATTGTTTTCCAGCTATAGGATTCTCCATCACTTTTAAGCCTTCCTCTGATTGTTCTCTAATGGTCCTATAGGTCTATCACAGATTGTGGGAAGTCAGGGAGGCCACTGTTCACTAGACAGACTGGAGATGAATGCAGTGAAAGACACAATATTCATACGAAGTGTGGTCAACACAGTCAAGATGGGGATTGCCAGGTGTGATGGAAGCTTCAGCTATTCTTTATGTGCCTGGCATGTGTGATAAATATTAAAAAAATGGGTTGAGCTTTGATCATATTGATGTGGCCATCATGATGCTTTGGATAGTAACTTGATTCATGTAGGCCTCCTGATAACTAAATAAGTTGTGTTTGAAGGATCACCTCTCTCTGTTACATCCACCTGGCCCACCAGAGTGGGAAGGCAGTGCATGTTGCAGGTCGCATGGATTGGGGCTGTCCATCTAGCCACACAAAAAAAGAGGACTTCTTCTGTATGGACCATTCGTCCCCTTGAAGTGAGATGGTTGCTTTTCCAAAAGGCCATGAAAACATGGTCTTTTGTCAGCAGGCCTGGGGACCACGAATGGAGATGGAATTGATCAAGAGGTGGAGTCTATTGGCTGTGGCTGCCATGTGAGTATGTGGCTTATGGGTTTTTATGCTGTGGGTTTTTAATGTTGTAAGTTGGAGTTGCCTGTAAGTTGGGAAGCCATATAAACGTATTTCGTAAATAAGTGAAGTATGGATCCACGGCTAAAGAGTTGGACCATCTCTGGGGACACCTCTTCCTCCTCCTCCTCCCAGCCCATCCTCATCTATGGAAGCTTACTGATGGATAAGGGACCGAATATTCTCTTCAGTCCAACCTACCTTTGGTTTACGAGAGTCAAGGTAGAACAATTTTGAGTTTCCTTCTCAGGCTTTCCTGGACTGAGATGTTTTGCCGATGGTCTTTGCTTACCTTCTCTGATGTCCTCTCTGTTCTTCTCTAAAGATGATGTTAGTTTGCTTGTCTGGTTACCAAGGAAGTTATGCTTAAATCCTGGTGGACCAAACAAGAGCCAGAATAAAGACCTCTGGGGGCCAGCAACACTCAACAAATGAGGCTGTAGCTGATCCAAGAGTTTTCTTTCCTGCATATGAAGCTTCTGATGCTCTTATGCACACGACCTGCATGATGGTCCCATCTGGCTAGAAATCCCCTACACAGGTAGTCCTCGACGTACGACAACAATTGAGCCCAAAATGCATGTTGTCAGTGAGACACCTGCAGAATTTTGCCCCATTTTACGCGTTTTCTTGCCTCAGTTGGTAAAGTGAATCACAGCAGTTGTTAGTAACATGGTTGTTAATTGAACCTGGCTTGACTTGGCTGGCCAGAGGGGTCACAAAAGGGAGGGGAGGATGTGACCTTGGGACTATGCAAATGTCATAAGTACGAACCAGTTGCCACGCTTCTGAATTTGGATCACCTGATCACGGGGAATGCTGCAAATTGTGAAGAACAACCCAAAGTGCTGTTGTAACTTTTTAAACTTTTCCCACAAACCGTTGTAAGTCAAAGACTATCTGTATTTAATGATTAACAGAATGGGTGCAGAGATGCAGAGGAAACTAAGCTCTGGGATGCTGGCCAGCTATCTTTGGTGGCCACTTGGGCCTCCAGCAGTGATAGACACTCATGGAAAGAAAGTACCAGCAAAGGATTTTTTAAGGATGTTGATTACTTGGCGGTGAGATTCCTCCGCTCACCTGATTACACACTGAAAGAGAGTGATCCTTCATGTCTAGAGCTTCTATTTTTGGCTTCTTGATTCCAAAAAGGACTTTTATCTTAGGATTCTTCTGTGCTTTTTTTTTAAAACAACCGCTTTCCCATTTTGTATGCAGAGAATGCCAATCTTATCTAACGTTTCCCACTCTTGCCTCAACTCACGGACGAATATGCATTTTTAAAGAAAATCGGCCTGGATGTCTTGTCACATTGAGATTTATTTGCCCTGATTTCATCGAGAGAGACAGGAATTAGTGTCTGTAGATCTGCCTGACTCCCCCATCACAGTGAATTGCAGCACAAAAGAATGTTAATGTCTCATCTACACAACTGTTTTGTTCCTTCTGGTGCGTGTGCTGTTTGTTTATTATATTTGCACTTATGCGTACCTATGAAGCAGTTAGGCTGAAATTTCACCAGGAGCAGAAACTGTGGTTCAAAACCAAATTTTCTCAATCCACTGAAGAAAAGCAACGCAGAAAGAAAAGCTGATGTAATTTAAAAAATGCAATATTAATGAAGTGCCCCCCAAAAGGGTAATCGTTGAATTGCCACTGGGTTTCAAGCATCAGTTGAATATCATAATTTTAAATCCTGCAGACCAGAGACTCTGAAAAAATCCCCCAAAAAGTCTGCAGGAAAATTCCCCACCCCATTTTCCGACCGATCGATCATTCTTTATTTGGGATAATGGGATACTGTCTCCAGCTCTCTTCTCAGGAAGAGAGAGAGAGAGAGAGAGAGAGAGAGAGAGAGAGAGAGAGAGAGAGAGACTTTTGGCTACATGCAAGGAAAGCAACAGAGGCAGCAGAAGTCTTTCTTTCTCTCCCCCAAACTCCACCAGAAATGAGTCTTTGTGAGATTTCTCACACTGGCACAGCCTCTTGGAGCAGGAGGCCTTGCAGGATCCCAAAGACTCATTTCTGGCGGAGTTTGGGGGAGAGAAAGAAAGACTTCTGCTGCTTTCCTTGCATGCAGCCAAAAGCAGAAGAAGAAAGAAGCAGCCCGGTGGCCAGGCGAGGTGCGTGGGGTGAATGGGGCAAGTCCCCCCCCTTCGTCCTTTCCCGCCTCCCCTCACTCCCTCACGTTGTTCACAATGCGACACAAGCCTTGTGTTCCCACGGGCCATGTGGGTGGGGCAGCTTTGTGTTCCTGCGCAGCCTGGATTAATTGCTTTGGGGGTGACATTTCTCTGCAGACCACCAAAATTTTCTCATGGAGCACCATTGGTCCCCAGCCCACTGGTTGGTGATCACTGTTTTATATCGGCAAGTAATTCCTCTTACCGCCATTCATTGAGCGACCGTTCGCAGTTACAATAGCACCGAAAACAATGAATCACAACCTCTCCATGCACTTACAACTGCTGTGGCATCCCCAGGATCATGGGATCCAAATTTGGGCCCTTGGAAACCAGCATGTATTTATGATGGTTGCAGTGTCACAGGGTCATGGATAGTGGTGGAATTCAAAATATTTTACAACAGGTTCTATGGGCACACGCTTTGTGTTCTGAAACAGGATATTTTAAGCATGAAAACTTATGTTACCCTCAGCACTGGTGAATAAAACAGCTGAGGCATAGCATTCTGCTCTGCCAGGCCTATCAGCTGAGCTGCAAACAAAGGAAATATAGGACAGGAAATGGCGGGCGTGGTTAGGCGGGACCAACTGCTGACTGGCGCAACTGGATAGCTAGAACCTAGGTGCGAACTGGCAGCATATCACCTCTGGTCATGGATCACCACTTATGAGCAGCTTTCCATCGGCAAATCAACGGATTCACCTAACAACTGCATGATTCAGGTAACAGCTATGGTGATCTGCTTAACAACAGAGGCAAAAACGGCTATGAGATCAGCCAAAAGAACTCCCTTTGTTTGGCAATGGAAATTCTGCTCTCCAATTGAGATGGTAAATTGTCGACCATCTACACATCTCTCCGGAACTTTGAGGGATTCGAACACAAATTACTTGTAATCAGTTCAACTTATTAAGGAAAGGGGTATCTTTTTGTAATCTAGGCACCTGCAGGGGTGGGCTGGGGGGGGAAGACAGGAAAATGGATTTTCTTGAGGTGAACCAATCCATTGCTCTGGGGCGATATGACACAAGATCAGATTTCACTCTGGGGGATGAGAGATTGCAGGAACAGGACCAAGAGAGAGCCATGATCTGCAATTCTGGAGTTGAGAGACCCCTTAGTGGATAAATGTTAACCCTTCAACCCGCAGAGATGGTATTGCTTGGCTAGAGAAGATCAGAGAAACAGAAAAAACTCCCCATTTTTCATGATGGGTCCCCAATGTCCCTAGGAGACATGGAATCTAAGATGATGGCCTTCACCATCTGGCCACAGTAGCCATCTCAACTTTTTTGATTCTCTTCTGAACTCTTACAGAAGCCATGATGTTTATCCTTAGCCCAAACTACCAGGTGATAGTAATCTATGTTGTGTTCCCCAAATTTTCCCATTACATTCATTTCATTCTCCTTTGGATCAACCTTACTTCAACCTGGCTACCTCCCAAATCTACCAGTATATAAAGGTAAAGATAATGGTTCCCCTCGCACATATGTGCTAGTCGTTCCTGGCTCAAGGGGGCGGTGCTCATCTCTGTTACAAAGCCAAAGAGCCAGCGCTGTCCGAAGACGTCTCCGTAGTCATGTGGCCAGCATGACTAAACATCGAAGGCGCACGGAATGCTGTTCCCTTCCCACCAAAGGGGTCCCTATTTTTCTACTTGCATTTTTTTTTAACATGCTTTTAAACTGCTAGGTTGGCAGAAGCTGGGGCAAGGAACGGGAGTTCCCTCCATTATGTGGTGCTAGGGATTCGAACTGCCAACCTTTCTGATCGACAAGCCTAGCGTCTTAGCCACTGAGCCACTGCGTCCCACATATGTATCGCCAGTCTATAGAACATTCCTAATTTTTGTCCTTCTGGCTAGGTTCTCCTTCGGGTTCTGCTTTAGGTTGCATTTCCGACGGGCTGCATTAAGCAAAGCAAACCCCACCCTGACTGAGATGCTAAATATAGTTGCCCCACCTATGACAATTCCTTTGGACTCCTTCCTCAGAGCAGGCAAACTCAGAGAAGCTTCTACATTCCAAGACTGTCTCTAAATGCACTTTCCGGGCACCGTCGTTTGCTCTTGTAATGCAGAAGAGGATTCACCAGGGAGAAATAGGCACGGAAGGTCAAACTAAATCAAACATGCTTCCTGTGGAGTCAGGCTGGAGGAAAAAAAAAAATCCTGGTTTAGCCTCTTCGGGCACCACACACCATCTGGGTCCTCGGCTACATTTGAAGTGCTACCAAAATTTCCAGGAACCTTTTGAAAGATAAGCAGTGCTGTTTTGCGCCTGGCCGAACGGCTGCTTTTATCAATGGGGAAATGGGCAGAGAAGACGAACCTTATTTTGTTCCAGGCTGAGTCATTCGAAGCTCACCAATGTGGAATGGGTATCTTGAGACTTCCAGGGCCGAAATGGAAAATTCAGGCCAAGCAAGCAAGGTTAATGGAAGCCACAGGAAAAGTTCCTCCGTTATTACATTACATTACATTTCTTTTTTTCTTTTTTCAAAAATGTTTTTTTTTTAATGGAGAAAGGCACCATTTCCCGCTAACCTGGACCTGGCAAGCAGAATGAAGTGGTGTTGGTTCAAAAAATGGGCTGGAGGTGTAATTCTGTGCGAAGGCTAGTAGGAATGCTACGAGTTTGGATATGGGTATGGACAGGCATCCAAGGAGGTTAGCAATGCTAACTTATAGGAGCATTGATAGAAGAGAATATTTGCAGCTCAGGATCGAATGTGGATATCTTTGGTGCTCCCTGAGCTTGGTTGTTTCCTTGCAGATGTTTCATGATCCAACTAGGTAACATTATCAGTACCACAAAAGAGTGAGGTTTGCTCTGAGCAAACAACCCACTCCGTTTTGGCATTGATGACCCTAGCTGGGTCATGAAATGTCTGCAAGAAAACTGCCAACCACAGAGAGTACCAAAGACCCCACAGACTCGTGTAGGATCCCAAACTTATTCTTTGCTGCAGGATATAACTAGAGAGGTGTTTTTTTTTAGAATAACAGAGTTGGAAGGGACCTTGGAGGACTTCTAGTCTAACCCCCTGCCTAGGCAGGAAACCCTGCACCACTTCAGACACTTCAGTTTCCAGTTGCTTCTTGTTTTTCACTCAAAGGTTAGTCCTCAAAACATTGCCCAAGCTACCAGTATCCCACCCCATTGGTTATGTTAGGTGGGAACTGTTAAGAGTGGAAGATCAGGAACAACTGGAGGTCCAAATACTCTCTCACCAGATGGGAACGTGGCAGGTACTGCATCTCGAAAGCATGGTCTTTTGTTATGATGCTATCTCCTGAAAAACTCTCCAAGGTCCATAGCAGAGACCATGAAGGCCCAAAAGGTACTTTGGCTATTGCAGACCAGATCATTCATTCATTTGGTTCGCTGTTGTCTGTTCAGACTGTGCCTCACCCAGGTCTCAAGCTAGGGAGATATTTCTCATCCCTTGTCATCCGGTCCTTTTAAAGAGAGGATCAAAGCTACGGCTTTGACCACATAAAGCAGAGATGTTCTACCACCATCGTGCTATTCTCCCCTATGGAATTTAATCTGGCCTGATGGACTAGCCTGGAGGTGATCTAAATCAACATCAAGAATTCCTTGACAAGGGAGGAGAAACACCATTCAGAATAACAAAGGAGTACATTCCATACTTATGTTTAAAAAGATTGTAGCTAGGCTACCAAATCTTCTGCCCTCGAAAATCCTTCAAATGTTGCTGAACCTAGCATCATCATTATCAGAGAGCCTCGGTGGCGCAGTGGTTAGAGTGCACTACTACAAGCTACTCCCACTGCAATTTGGCAGATGGAATCCCACCAGGTTCAAGGTTGACTCAGCCTTCCATCCTTCTGAGGTGGGTAAAATGAGGACCCAAATTGTTGGGGGCAATAGGCTGACTCTGTAAACTGCTTAGAGAGGACTGTGAAGCGGATATAAAGTCTAAGTGCTATTGCTATCATACAAACCAGAGATTTCTATTCCTATGGTGTCATTCCAAGAAATTTGCCCACGGATATCGGAGGAGGCCCAGATATGCAGCTCCCAACATCTCCTGCTATATTGGATGAAGATGTGGGGATTCCATTGCAACGGCTGGAATGCAACTGGTTCCAGGTATACGATATAGACATATCACAGTTTCTTCTTGGATACCCATCCTCTGCCTTTGCAAACAATTCAAGAAACCCAAATCAAAACCCAACGGTTCAAGAGAGACAGAACACTAATAAATCATACCCCCTTGAGCAGGTACATTATATATATCACACACACCCTGAAGTTCCTTCGTTAACATCAGGTAATCCTTCTTTTTATCTGAACTTCTTTTTATCTGAACTTTTTATCAGAAACCACCCTGATCCAGGTTTGAAAGAAAGGACCAAAAGAAAAGGAAGGGCACAGATCAAAAAGTCAAGATGTTGCATTCCAACTAGCTATAGGAAATAGGTTTTTTTTTTTTATTATTTCAAGTTTTCATAAAAATCCGTAATTATTGAAATCAAAAGTTACAGAGGAAGTACGTAACTTTTTAGGGTTTGTTGTTTTGAATTTTTGTTTTTTTTGTTTTCAGTTTGCTGCTGTCTTTTAAGATAGACACAGGAGTCCATCAGAGTTATGTCCTACAAACAGGAGAGATTCTGGAGATGTCAGCAGAACGTTTTCACAAAGGAGGACAAGGAGGAGGAGGAGGAGGAGGAGGAGGAGGAGGAGGAGGAGGAGGAAGTGATGCGGGATTGTGGGGAGAGAAGGAGCGGGCTGGAAGAGCAGAGTGGAGAGAAGAGAGGTTGGCATTTGTGTTGACTCTTTGTGGTCACGATCGTCATTTGATTAAAAAGAACACTGCCCCATCCTTAGTAGGGTTGTCTCTGTTCTCTGGTTCTTCACCCTCAGATCATTTTCATGTTGAACTTACGCGGTGCATCAGCGGCGGAACTGAGGCCCGCGTCCGATTTCCGTGGGACATACTCGATTTCAATATTGTGCTTGGTGTTCCCTTTGCCTCTGCTCCAAAGGAAGAGGAGCACCAGGCAGAAGAGCACGACGCCCAGGAAGGAGATGAAACCCATGGTGGTGGCAATGATGAGGGTCTTGATATCGAAGGGGAAAGGCACGGTCGCACGCGTGCTGTTGGCATCACTCTCGTTCGGCTGGTTGGAGATGAAAGCGAAGGTCTTATTGGGTTGGTGGGGCCAGTCAGGGGAATAACTGCGGACGTGCAGGTGAGCCAGCATGGTGTCATTGCCTCCGGCATTGCTGGCGATGCATAGGTAGGTGCCATTATCCTGAATCTGGGCGTAGCGCACCTCCAGAGTGCCATCGGGGAAGACGGTGAGCCGCCCATTGGTTTTGGTCGAGATGAGGTGCTTCCTTGGCGACAGCCACATGATGACCGGAGGTGGGTCTCCATCTGCACGGCAGATGAACTGCACGGTGTGGCCCTCGTCCACAAAGATCTGCTGGGGTTTGCGGTCCCGTATTCGCGACCGGCGACAAATGAAGTAGTTCGGCAGGAGCACCTCGGAAAAATCCTTGAACTGTTTCCCCTGGACAAATTCGGGAGTCGCACAGGTGGGTTGCCTCTTATTGAAGTTCAGCCTCCAGCGACGTCGGAAGATCCAGAGAAGTCGGCAGTCACAAGCCAAGGGGTTATTATCTATGATAAGGGTTTCCAGATTCCCCACGGAGTGGAAGGCTGATTCTTCCAGTGTGTTCAGAAGATTCCCTGAAACGTTCAAGATCCGCAAGTAGTTCAGGCCACGGAATGCGTAGGGTTCTACCACAGTGAGTTGACCCCCAACCAGTTGTATCTCCTGAAGCCTGAGTAGGTCATGAAGCATGGAGCCTTCGATGCTGACAATGGGGTTGTAGGACAGGTTCAGAAACTTGAGATAGACCAGGTGCCTCAAGGAGACATAAGGTATTGTCGTCAGGTTGCAGTGGGTGATGGACAAAGATGTCAGGTTGAGTCCATACAGGCAGTTGGATGTCATGGTGTCTAGATAGGGCCAATGTGAAATCTCCAGGATTTTAAGTCGATACAGCCTCTTAAAGGAGTAATCCCTGATGGCGTTAATATTCAGGTGACGCAGCTGTAGCACAATTAAGCCATGCAAGTGAGAAAGGGCTTCCGTAGGGATGGAGGTCAAGTTGCATTTCTCCAAGGTCAGATGTTCTAAGCTGTTGAGGCCACTAAAAGCCCGGTGGGAAATATAGACAAGATCATTGTCCCCAACCTCCAAAGACTTGAGGTTGTACAAGTCCTGGAACATGTAATCCAGAAGAATCACAATTTTGTTCTCGCTAATGTCCAACTTGGTAAGGTTGCTGAGTCCTGTAAACACCCCGAGGGGGATAAGTTTGAGCCGGTTGCTCCGGAGACCCAGAGTCCTGAGGTTGAAGAGGTTATTGAAAGCCCCGGGCTCAATGCCACTGATAATATTCTCGTTTAACTCCAACTCCTCCAAGTGAGGAAAATTGACAAACTCATCCTGGTTCAGAGTCTTGATACGGTTTTTCCCCAGATCCAAGAGCTTGGTCTCGGTGGGGATGCCCTCAGGAACGGTCATGTATCGCTTCCGGTGGCAAGTCACCGAGCGTTCCTGGGCAGAGCAGTCACAGCGGGGTGGGCAACCTGTGGTGGAGCCTGAGAGGATGGATCCCAACATCAAGATGAGAATCGGCTGCCAACAGGCCAAGATCGGGCAATGCATACTCCACTTCCCCGCCACCATCCTATCTTTTACCTACAGAGGAGACAGGAGAGAAAGAAAACAAGGGTGAGAAACCAGGGGCATCAGATTTTCACAGCTTGCTCATAACATATACAATCAATCAATCAATCGATCAAAATACAGGTGGAAGGGATCTTGGAGGTCTTCTAGACCAACCCCCTGCTCAAACAGGAGATCCTATATCATTCCAGAGATGTGGCTGTCCAGTCTCTTCTTTAGAAACCTCCAGTGAACTTCTGAGGGCCAGCTGTTCCGCTGGTTCATTGGTTCAGTACATCAATCACAATGTTAATTAAATACAAATAATACTTTGAGTTACAACCATTCATTTAGCAACCATTTGAAGACAACGGCCTTGAAAAAAGGGACTTACAACCCGTTGGTAAACTCTCGGTCTAGCAGAGAGACAGGATCATGCACAGGGTTGGCCTGGAATCACTGCACAAGGCTAGGACCAGCCCTCCCTAACTTCCTTGGAGCCTTATCTATCTTCTTTAAGTCAAAATGAAATCCAATTTAATCATTGTCCCAACCTGGCCCGTACCTGTGTTCCACCCCTGTGCACCAGTACTCAGCAACATCATACGGGCCCACTTTAGAAGACAACAAGTTCTGGCTTGGCTCTAGGCAAGGATGCTGAACAACAAGGCCCACCCCAGGATAATGCGCAGCCCATCACAAGGTTGAAATCCTGTAGGCCAAGCATGGAAAACAGCCATTCACTGAACATCTGCCTAGCTTAACCCCGTGGATACCTGGAGAGAGGACTGGTCCAAGTTATCACCTTGAGGCCTGATCGTTAGCGATCCCTCTACCAAACCACCTGCTTCTAATCTGCCTTGCTCTAATCTGGCCAAAATTAGATGTGATACTAGAAGAAAGGCCACTGCCTTATATATCAGTGGGGATGGAAAGATTCTCCTTGTTGCGATTGTGGTGCTGCTATGAAAACTACTAAACATATTGTGCCCATGACTCGCATTCTCTGGTTCCCTAGAAGATCTGCATGTAGCAACAACAGAGACGATCGCTTAGATATCTGAACTGGACATCCAATGATGAGGTCATAGCCCTATAGAAGTTTTGGATATAATTATGTGTATTGTGTGTATGTGTGGGTTTACTTCTCTTTGTCATGTTCTCATCAGATGCTAAATAACGCAAGGTTGAGAGACGGTTTATCGTCTTCCTTTAATGACCCGATAATCCCTTGTGGGATGGAGTCTTGGCCACTGAATGGAACTGAGTGTTTACTGGCCAGATGCCCTTCCTGTCACCAATGCAGAGTTTTGTTCAGCAGATATATTCTCCTTGTGCCTTCCTCTACCTAGGACCGAACTCACAGCCTCCTGATTGTGAGGCAAGAGCTCCACCTCTAGGCCACCACACCGCTCTGTTGAGAGACTGCTTATGTTCGCCGAGAAACTCCGTTCAGGGACCCCTTTGTGTCTGGTATGTCAAATGATCTGGCAGAAGTGATGGCTTTGTCAAGACTCGCAACCCTACGACAACTCCTTCCCTCCTTCTCAGAGGGATGCTAACACGTGATGCCCTATGACTTCTGGGGCCTCCATGTTTTGTGTCGCTCAAGCTGTTACAAAAGATTGCGTTGTGTTGATATTGCCTATTGTCCCGATTTTGATCTGCGGCCCCAGGAGCCACGTTTATCTCCGTTGTGATGTACATGTTCTGCGCTTGTTGTGGCTATTCCTTTTTATGGCTGGGGACAGCGGCACGTTGCTGTTCAAGGTTTGGAGCAATGGAGAGCGCCGACTGCTATTTACGGCTCTTGACTATGTACATTTGCTTTTCTGGTGTCTGTGTAGAATTTTCCGGCTTCCGTTTCTGCAGGAGACACAGTCCTGACAGTCCCAAAGTACCAACAAGATGCTAACGTTCACAGAGAGATCTTTGAGTTGGAGATCCTGCGTGGCAGAATGTCAACACACAACACGATCACAGTCCTCTTAAAGAATATCAGAATATAAGCAGTGACTGGCTGGATTCAATTCTTCATCCACCCCTAAGATCATTGCTCTTATTAAATCAAATAAAGGCACCTACTCTTTTCTCCACTGAGTAATAATGGAGCCATCAAACATCCACGCAAATGACAACTTGATAAGTTATCCCAAATGATAAGGGTGTTGATAACTTCCCTCTGAGCTGATATCATACTAGATTTTAATTCCCTCAAATAACATCTGGAATGCCACTACCTCTTATCTACCTTACACATCCAAAGAATCAGAGAAGGGGAAAAAAACACCCCCGGTTTCACAAACATCGTTTCCCTCTTGTTATGCTCATTTAGACCTGTCATCTTGCTGATAAGGGGATGTTGTTTTTGCAAGTGCAAAGGGAGAAAAAAAAAAACCAAGAAGAAAGAACAGGCATTTTCCTTTCAGGAGAGAGGAAAAGGAGGGGGAAGAAACACAGCCTCAGACAGGTTAATAAACTTCCTAATGATTCGGAATAAGAACAACGTAGTAGATACTAGTCTTGAATATTTTACAGCCTGACAAGTGGAAGGGAGCAGCAATTGTGATCTGCTGGGGTTTTTTTTAATGTATATGTGGGTGCATGGTTCTAGACCACACACTTATAGCATTTAAGAATGCTAAGAGTGATCATTGCTAAGAATGATCATTGTTAGCCAGAGGACCCCATAAATGCTACAAGTGTGTGATCTAGAACCGTGCACACACATATACGTGTTACGTTTCTTAGGAATCACATCTATTGTAGTCTCTGTGTCAGCGTTCCAACTAACCAACTCCAAACCAACAGACAAAGAGACAGACATTTTCTCAAAGTTCCATTTTATTAGAGTTCTCATATTGGCACATCTGGGAAAACCCAAATCTGAGAGTTCTGGGTTTTCCCTTCCCAAAAGAGAAATCCAAGATCCATCCCCTGCACCCATCAGTCCATCACATGGCCCAATCAAATCTTCGTCCCAACTGGAGACATCCCTCCGGTCACTCCCCTCCAAGTGCAGGGCAACATGTCCTTGACTCTCTGAGAAAGGAATGTTGTTGAATCTAATCTTCTACCTCACTAGGAAATCCCTCCTCCCAAATTCCCAGGCACCGAATGTGGCAGCCTCGAAGCTTCCAACTAAAAAAATGCCGTCCCAGGCTGACACTCTGTGTTGTTGAGAGAGACACTGAAAGAAAGGAAGAGAGGAAGCAGAAACATCACTTGCCAAGCAAAATAGAGTCATCAAGGTTGTTAAGGGGTCTAATTAAAATGAAATTCAAAGCTCGTTATATTGAAGAGAACTTCAGTGGATATTGGAGTGAAATATTTCATGGACAGCTTCTTGATGAAGTGCTAATCTTCCACCACAGGAAGAGGAAGAGGGGTACTTGTGTTCCCTTGATAGAACAAGACCTATACTTTTAGATGATTCATCCAACAGGATGATGAATTCCCAGAGTGGACTTCATTTCACTTGAACCTCAGAGGAACATAGTTCTGATTTACACACAGAAAAAAAGGGAAAAAGCACAAGTACTCTTAAGGCAGGAGAGACCTTCTCCCCTGCCCTGGTTCTCCTATGCAGCACAGGAGCTGAGTGAAGTCTAACTTTGGAGTTGCATCAGAAGACATCAGCTGGGAAGGTTGTATCAGCTTAACGCCCCCAAATGTCCTATTCAGAGGTGGTGAATTCAGCAGGTTCTGACTGGTTCTGGAGACCCGGTAGCAGAAATTTTGAGTAGTTCGGAGAACCGGCCAATCCCACCTCTGACTGGCCCTGCCAACCCCATCTATTCTCTGCCTCAACACTGAGTCCCATCTGATTGGCTGGGTCTCCTTTGGTTGCCCTGCACAGGAGAACGGAGCTGGAAAGCAGGTGAGTGGGGTGGGGAGGGAAGGGAAGGGGGATTTTGCAGTAACCTTCCCCACCACGCCCACCAAGCCACGCCCACAGAACCGGTAGTAAAAAATTTTGAATTCCACCACTGCAACACATTATATTTGACTGCCAGATAATCTTCTCGATCATATCACGATGACTGACATGGCACTAAAACGTTATACATCATACGACTTATGACCACAACTGAGCCCACAATTCATGTTGCTAAGTGAGACAGTTGTTACCGTGTCTGTGTAACATGTAAAACTGTTGTTCGGTCAGGCAGGGCGAGTGGTGGCCTAGCCTATTGGCAACTTCTTTTCTTGATCTAGCTAAATGAGGAGGGAGAGATTGCATTCCGGTTGGATCTCCAGACCCAAGCTCTGAGTAGACCTGGAGGGTCTAAATGACAACTTTGTTGACCTCTTTAGGGAAAAAAAAAGTATGGTAGAAAATCCACATGAGCAAATTGACACGGTCCCAAAATACACCAATGGATTATATAACCCCGCCATTTGGTCACTTCCTACTTTGATGTGATAACCTGGGTGACTTTCATCTCTCCTTCTGACCATTTCTTTTCTGTCTTCTCTTCAATATGCAGAAGTCGTTCCCTTCCTCTCCTTCCTTCTTAATCTTAATTTCCCAAAGCTGAACAGATTCATTTCTTTCTTCCCGGTCTTCATGTCTTCCAGATGCTTTATTGTTGGTACTGCTCTTCCCTGATAAGTTCAGTGTCATTAATATATTTGAATATATTTATCCTCAGAAAGCCCTTGGATGGGAGACAAGGGCCACTATCTCATTTTCTTTTATTATCCTGGGCTTCATTTATCTGGCAATGTGCAAAAACAACATCTCAAATTCATTTAGATAACGAGATGTTGATGATAAAGACGGGGATTGTTTACAAAATGTGTCTTGAAGAGGCAGATTGTACAAACTGCAATGGAAGTCAGTATGACAGGCTGGGACTCTGTTCTTTGGGGTCCAATCTCTCTCACTCTTGCTTGTATCAAACTAACAGATCAAGGTCTTGGGATGCTTTGAGAGTCTTACTCACTTGTCCCTGTCTTACTCACTTGTGCCCTTAGACCAGAGGGCTATCTGTAGTTAATCTGCCTTATCCAGAAACTTCCAAGACTTTCCCTCTGAGGAAGAGTGGAGCTGCCAACCTTCCTCAGAGAGGTCAACATATTAAGTACCAACGGCAAGACAAGAAGCAGTGGATGGAAACTAATGAAGGACAGAAGCAATTTAGAACTAAGGAGAAATTTCCTGACAGTTAGAACAATTAATCAGTGGAATTACTTGCCTCCAGAAATTGTGGGAGCTCCATCCCTGGAGGTTTTTAAAAAGAGATTGGACAGCCATTTGTCTGAAAGGGTCTAGGAAGTCTCCTGTTTGAGCAGGGGTTGGACTAGAAGACCTCCAAGGTCCCTTCCAAGTCTGTCATACTGTTATTATATTGTTACTGATCCTTCTCCTGAATCAAGCTGGTATCTCTGTTAAATGACCAGTCAAATATTATAACTTGGTTATAATTGGTTGGTTATAGTTGGAACTCAGTTATAGTTGGAACTTGGTTATAGTTGGAACTCAGTCCAATACTGTCATATATTTCATGACCCCAAAAATCTCTTTGTGCATTCCAGCTCTTTTGGATGTCAGTTTTGACCAACCCACACCGTCCTCATTTTTGGTTAGGACCCTCCATACCCCAATGGGCTATTTTGATTGCGAGGATCAGCAAAACCACACCTTTGCTTCCTTTTCCCATCACCGTTCCACATGTGAACTTCAATGCGATGTTGTTTTGAAAGAGCGATCTCAAATCATTACAGTGTTAGAACAGGTTGAAGAATCTGAGCTTACTTCATTATTATTAGGTTTCGACACACCAACTTGAAGAATCTAAAATAAAGACTACAGTCTGCATCAGTGGTGGGATTCAGCCAGTTTGCACCAGTACAGGAGAACCGGTTGTTAACTGTCTGGGCAGTTTGGCAAACTGGTTGTTGGAAGAAATCATTAGGGCAGAGAACCGGTGGTTCAATCCTTTGAATCCCACCACAGATCTGCATGGTTCCTTAGGTATGTCCCACAAAAGAGTCGGGAGGATGAACGGAGATCAAGTAACCGCACAGCGCTACTGGAAAGAGATTTACAAGTTTTTTTGGATATCTCGTGCAGCTTTCAAACAATTCAGACCAGAAATACTGGCTTTGAAGAATTCCCAAGCAGGATTGGCATCTTGAAGAGCTGCTATGACCAGAAGAGGGTCAGCCGGATCCATCACCTGACTTGATCAATGGCCAATCTCTAAATTCTCCAAGAATCCCTCTAGATCTCCATTCAAAAACAAGCTAATAAAGACAGTACATGGGTAGGCTTAGCAAGATAGCAACCATATGGGTGGCTTTACAGAAGACGTTCCTCTAACTGAAGGCCTGTCATGGAGAGTTTTCTCTGTGAAGACATCACTTCTGTTTCTAGGCTGAGCCAAATCCTCTTCTCAGGCTCATGGGGCCTCTGACTGCAGATTTCAAGGCTAAAATTGGGTAATAAACCACACAGCGGAGTGTACTCATGTCTTCTGACTTTGGATGGCAAACAAATGAAAAATAGATAGATATAACTTAAAGACTCTTCCCTCAAAGCAAGAGAAGGAAGGAACACAAAGTCTGCACTCCAGCCTCCTTCCCCAGGCCTTCATCACTATTACCATCAAAAGACCCTCAAATCAAGTTATAACAAATAATTATTTCTAACTGTGCACGCATATATGCACACAAATACCCGTAAACCCAGTGGTGGCACATGTTAATGTTCTGGAAATATGTAGCAAGAGAAGAGAATATTTGTAGCACAGGGTTGAAATGGGGTCCTTGATGCTCTCTGAGGTTGCTGGTTGTTGTTTTTGCAGATGTTTCATTACCCAACTAGAGAATCATCAGATGTTTCATCACCCAACTAGGTAACATCATCAGTTTAGGTAATGAAATGTCTGCAAGAAAACCATGCTCAGAGGAGCACCAAGGGCCCCACAGTTCAACCCTGAGCTACAAATATGTTCTTCTATGGATAATCAAGTCATTAGATGTTTCATTACTCAAGTAGGTAATATCATCGGTGCACTCATGATGTTACCTACTTGGGTAATGAAACATCTGAAAAAAAACCCACCACCAAATTCAGAGAGCACCAAGGACTCTAGGTACACTAGGTACTGTGGTCCTTCACCCACCAAGGAACGTTAAATTCTAACATGGAGTAATGATACGCTATTACATAGGAAGGCTGCCTTTCTCTCTACCAATCTACCTTCAAATTTATATGGCTGAGCACACTTGAACTGTGGATGATATAAGGAACAAAAAGCACACTCAACCCATAATCCCAAACAAGTCACGTCCCCTCAAAAAATCTCAGATCATACCTGATGAGACTATCCTCACCCCAAAGTTCCTGCATCTCACACATTGGCCCCAGTCCCTGGATGAAGATTGAAGGATTCAAGGTCTTCTGAAAGGCCAATAGATTTAGGGTCATCTGTGAGGGAAAAGGATCCATCTAGGGACACTGTTTGAGGGAGCGGAGGTGGAACATTTCTATTCTGCCAAATTCTGCTGGGATTTATCTCGAGTAGATTGGAAGCCAGCTGGTGTTATCTGGATTTGGAAGTGGACCAAATTTGGGCCCGTTGATCATTTGGATAGGGAACTATCAAAGAATCCCAGATCTGTCAGCTCGCGTTAGAAGTTGAAGAACATTTCAAAAGAAGTCAGTTGCAAACCCAATTTTGTAGCATGGCTTACGAAATAGCCTGGATCTGACTGCCAGGTCACCAGAGGAAAGCATGAAGGAAACGTAACATTTTCTCTGGAAGATTTTCTACTCCCCAGTTTTGCATTGTGCAATTAAAAAAAACAAAACAAAACTCGAGAGGAACATTTTATCACCTACAGCAATGGCTACCTGTTCAGGATTTTGTGTAATACAAATGAGAGTGGTTCTGTAAAAACCTTAAAGTAGAGATCCTACATTTTCTATGAGTTCATTTCCAGACCTAGGAAATGTGTATTTCTAAAAGCAAAATGCAGGAAATGGGAATGGGGAAAAAAACCCCTCTCAATTCAGTGAAAAAAGTGAACAGGGACCAGTCTGGAGCCCAAAGAAACGGGCTGGGATTCTACCGGTTCAGACTGGTTCAGGCGAA
Organism: Pseudonaja textilis; assembly: GCF_900518735.1. Next base: position 7,872,939 of record NW_020769352.1, read on the forward strand.
CCGGTTGTTCTGGTGATCATTGGGATCCCCTGTTCTTTCCTGTGCTTTATTTCCTTGTTTTGGAGCACAGCTGATTCACTTGGGAGAGCGGTTTTGCCGCGCCTCAGCTGTTTTACTCACTAGGGCTGCAGTAGAAGGTAAGTATTATAGCTGAAAATGGGCTTTTGAAAATGGTGTGCACGCATGCGAAGCATGCAACCACCGAACCAGTTGTTGCACTGGTTGAATCGCACCACTGACGGAAGCCCATAACTATAATTCTTGAAGGGCTGTCATGGGGAAGAAGACTTCAATTTACTCTCCAAAGCACCAGAAGGCAGGAGAAGAAGCAATGAGTGGAGGCTGGTCAGAGAGAGACCCAAACTTGGAAATAAAGAGGAATTTCCTGATAACGAGAATGAGCAACCGATGGAACAGCTTCCTCAGTGGAGGTTTTCAAGAAAAGGCTGGACAACCACTTCTCCGGGTATGATATCAGAAGGATATAGGCAGGAGGTTGGACTAGAAGACCTCCAAGGTCCCTTCCAGACCTATGATTCTTCAATCAATCAGAATAGATCTGGAAGGGGCCTTGGAGGTCTTCTAGTCCAGCCCTCTGCTCAAGCAAGTGACCCCATGACATTTCAGACTGTCCAGTCTTTTCTTAAAATTTCTAGTAATGGAGAGAACCTACAACTTCTGAAGGCCAGCTATTCCACTGGTTAATTGTCCAGGAAGGGAGGGAGGAAGGAAGGAAGGAAGAGGGAAGGAAGGAAGGAAAGAAGGAGAAGGATGGAAGGAAAGAGAAGGAAGGAAAGAAGGAAGGAAAGAAGGAAGGAAAGAGGGAAGGAAGGTAGGTGAGATAATGAGTGAAAGTGGGTCAGAGGAAGATCCAACCAGGAATTCAGGAGAAATTTCCTGACAATCAATCAATCCTGGAGTTGTGGGTTGTCCATCATTGGAGGTCCTCGAGAAAAGACTGGAAAGTTATTTGTCCAGGATGGGATAAAGACTCCTACATTGGGTAAGGGGCTGGACTAGAAGACCTCCAAGGTCCTTTTCAGCTCTCTGGTTCTAGGATCCTCTTTCTACTTAATCTCCGGAATGGAGACATCCATGAGACCCACTTTTGTGATCTTGATTTGTCCTCTTTGATCGTTTCAGAAAGCACCTTGACTGCAAGCTTTGGAGAAAAAAAAAATCTACCTCTTAATTGCCTTCCCCATTCAGACTTCTGGGACCAAAGGTGAACCCTGTGTAAGCAGAGGGTGAACCTCCCCATGAAGGAGAAACTATGCTGACGGAGCACAACTGGAGCAGGACTTCACTATTATTTTTTTTTTTAAAAAAAAGAGAGTGAGAAAAATAGTCCCCAAACAAAATTTTGGAATCAGCTAAAAAGGGTCCATCATAAATTACCTCTCTGAACCAGGTGCGTCGCTGAAGGATTTCATTTCTGGCTTCAGAGGACAGTTTGTGGCAGGAGAGCCAAAGAATAAATGAGAAGCGAGTCAGCAAGCATGGAAGGAGCGCCGGCATACATCTTGGCTTCCCGTCTCACTACGGGTGGGGCAGGCAAGGAATGGAAACTACGGGAAGAAACACCTTAATTTTGTTCGTTTTGGTTTTCTGCCGGGTCCTTCTGATGGTTTTTTCCTCTCTGTTGATTTTCTGAGGAAGGATCTAGACAGGAAACTTAGAACCTTCCTTCAAAAAGGAATAATTTTGGCAGAGATTGAGAATAAGGTACTGATAATGTTACTTAGTTGGGTCATGAAATGTCCTCAAGGAAACAACCAAGGCCAGAAAGCACCAAGGACCCCAGAGTTGTCCTCCTCCTCCTCCTCCTCCTCCTCCTCCTCCTCCTCCTCCTCCTCCTCCTCCTCCTCCTCCTCCTCCTCCTCCT
>NW_020769352.1:7891186-7902558 GCF_900518735.1 Pseudonaja textilis
TACAAAACATCCAAGGGGAATTCTGGGAGTTGAAGTCCACCCATTTTTGAGTAGTCAAGGTTGAGATTCAGTATATCCAAGATGGGATGCCTTTGCCCTCCCCCCTCACCAAATACTCGATATGGTTTCATGAAACCGCAACATTTAGTTATCCTTTAGAAGGCGATCAAGATCTGAATTCAATGTCATTTGCAAAGGAAATGAAATCAAATAGAGATGTTGTCCCCGGCATTGCTGAGAGATATGACTTTATATGGATTAGAGGGAAAAGATGGATGACCTTTCTGTCTTTTTTTTCCCCCTGCTATCAGCGTGGACCAATAAAGCTGCCTCAAAATGAAACTCCATCCTTCCTTGTCATTGATCTATAGGGCTTCATGTATTCTGCGGGTACTAAAGAGAGAAAGCAGTGGCTCTTCTGGCATTTATTAGCATTTATTCAATTATCCAGGTCAGGAAGGCAATTAATGTTCACCTGCCTTGTCACATCAATTGTTCATCTATCCATCCAACTTTAGAGAGTCAGGCCACACTTTGGAGACAGCTGAGCGCAGAGATGGGACAGAGGCCAACTCAGAAATGAAGGAAGGGAGAAGGAAGCTCAAATTAGGAAGGTAGTCAGGCTTCAAAAGAAGCCACTGGTCTTCACTGGTGTTTGGGATGGAGGCACCATCCCAGCTCATTTCACTGATGTTTTGCATCCTTCCCTTTCTCTGTTTCGTTGTGAAATCTCTTCTTCTCCCACTTTATCCAAAACAGACTGAAAGGGGAGAAATATCCACTCCAGAGAAAACTGAGGTGACCATCTTTTTCAGGATAATTTATTTATCTCTCCACCTCCCGGAGAGTGAAACCATCATAAGCCCCTCCTCACTCTCCTTCCGCCTCTTCCCTCTTTTTCCTACCACACCCAGTTGTTTTGGTGGCCAAATTCAGTCCTCACGCTTTTGCGACCATCACAGATCAAAAGTTTCAACAGCTTGGCAACCGGCATGTATTGCAGCTCCGAGATAAGGCAATTACTTTTTTCCAAGTTTTTCAGCCTGCTTCGTTATCAAGAAAATTCAATGGAGGAAACTGGATTCGCTTAACGACTTGCAAGATTCGCTTGACGACGGCAGTGATTGCTTTAAGAACCATGGCAAAAAAAAAAAGTAGTAAAATCAGGCGCCATTCGCAACAACCATTTTGCTTAATAAAGGAAATTCCAGTTCCAGTTGTGTTTGTAAGGTGAGGGCTAGCTGCACTCATAGATTTTAAATCCATCCTTCGTTTCCTGAAATTGAAGATGCCGTACATCAGTTTCTCCACCTGGGAGTGAGAAGTGAGCAATGCTAGGAGATTCTAGAGTTGTTTTTCTTTTGTAGCTGTGACAAGTGGCACTTGTTGAACAAGCGCCCCAAAAGAGCTGCAGCTGGAAATTTATAAATATATTTAGTCTTTCACAAAAGAATGGAAACCACAACCTCCTTACCACTTGAAGATTGCAATGTGCAGCTTTAGTAGCCATCTTCTATTGAGGGAAAAATTGTAGCACATGACGGTTAAGTTTGCCTCAATCTCTAAGCATAGTTATAAAGCTTAAAAAAAAACCACCCCAATCTTATTTCTTGCGGTAACGGATATCTCTAGGCCCTTAATTCTTAGCCAAGGGGAAACATCTGCTGAAATGGGGAAAGTAAAACTTGAGGAATTGAGAACATCCCATAAAGCTAGGACAAGGGTCCTCAACCTTTCTGGCTTGTGTGGCCTGGTTCTGAATGGGTCGTGGCCTAGTACTGGATTGTTACAGCCTGGGGGTTGGATTACCCCTGAGCTAAGACATTTGAAACTGCCTGTAAGCAGACATAAAATGAGCTGATGTTCATGACATCTTCTGAAATATCTCCTAAATGTAGGGTGATTACAGAGAATTAGGGAGAAGCCAAGCTGAATATCTTCTAAATTCTCCTCTTGATTGCTTTCCACTCATTGCTAATCAAGGAGAAAAGCAACCTTAGAACCAAGGAGAGCTTTTCTGATGGCGAGAACATGAGTGGAACATCTTGCGTTCAGAAGTTGTGGGCGCTCCACAATGGTTGGGATTCCAAATTGTACGCTACTGGTTCAATCGCCCTTGCACAGCACTCAAAGGTGGCTTGAGCTGTTTTTATAGCTCAGCTGAGGCGCGGCAATTGCCGCGCGAATCAGCTAAGCTAAAAATCAATGGAATAACGAATGGGAAAGAGCGGGGGATGGTGGGAGGGGCTGACCAGAGGCCATATTTGCCACTTCTTTGAACTGGACAAAATGTCTGCTACCTGTTCTGACCCAGGTTTCGTCAAACGTACTGAAACGCAAGCTTGTTTTGAAAAGCAAAACCTATTTTAATGCAACGCTGGGAACTATTTTCACTTCCAGCCAGAACTAATTATACACCACGTCCCAAGATAAGCCCATGCTTGTCAGTGCTGGGGAATGCTGCTCAAAACAGAAGTCTCCAAAGTAATTATAACAGATCCTGCCCGAAGTATCAGAAAAAAACCGACCAGAGTACAGAGCTTCAAGAAGGACTTGGAATCTAATTGAACTACTTTGCTTCCTGCAAAGTGTTCATCATCTTGGCCTGACTTTTATTCCTTATGGGAGGGGCAATCACCTGCCAGCTTTATGCCCCTTCCGCTTCAGCTGCTCTCGCCTTCTAGCAGCTCTGTGCACATGCACACTGGGAACAGGCTCCCCGGGGTCCTCTGCTTTGCTGCTGCCAGACTCTGAAGGCAGCACCCCACTCCCAGATGGTCCTGGCCCCATCGCTGCATCAGGTGCAGGACCCTCATCCGAGTCCTCACCAGACTCCCTGACTGGTCCCCTTTTCATCCTCACTGTCCAATACCTCTGCCGTCTGCACCAGCTGCTGGTGAACCACAACACTACCGGTACACCAGAACCGGTCTGAACCGGCTGAATACCACCCCTGGTGCTCCAACCCTGGAGGGTTTTAAGAAGAAATTGAACAGCCAGAATGGCATAAGGGCTTCAGCCTTGGGCAGGAGGTTGGACTAGAAGGCCTCTAAGATCCCTTCCAACTCTCCAACATTCTGTCCTTCTACTTTGTTTCTCAGGTTAAGTAAAGTTTCAGTTGGATATTTATTTATTTTAGCTCATGTAACAGCTCTTGCCTATTTCTCTCAAGGTCATCTCTCAGATTCTCTGCAGTGATGGACTCTGGGATTCAACTAGTGTGACCCTTCATATATTGCTGTGACAATCTTCTCCACTTTGAAGTCCCCAGAGGTGGTAGATTCTGCCAACCAGTCCACAGGACCACAGGAAGTGGGGAAAGATGCTTTGGAATAGTGATTCTTGAATTGTTTAACCCCATTACACCTCTTCTTGGTCTTGTATCATGGCATTACCCTCACACACACACACACACACATGCACACAAATAAAAACAAGGGTTTCACCAGCGGCAGTGCCAACCTGGATCCTTACTTGGCTCACCAACCAACAATCGCAAATTGTTGCTTTAACCCCAGGATCTGCCCAAATTACTGCTTTGTTTAAGAGTTACTGCTTTAGAAGATGCAAGATATATCACGAGCTGAAGAACACCATTGAAAAAGAAAATGTAATTATGTACAAGAGATAAATATGTATAAGACTGATGCTACGGTATTGTTAATGTTATGATTAATTTTTTTTTGTTTTTAAAAGAAGTAAAAGAACAATAAAATTTATAAAAAAAAAAAGAAAGAAAAAGAAAATGTATTTTTGAGACCTTCCAACCCAATCCAGCAAACCCACCTAGAAATGTCTTTATTCCATATAGACGGACTACTATCTATGTTGTCTTGAACTCCTGGAAAAAAAAAAGGATGTGTATCAAACAAACAAATAAACAAAAAACCACTGCCTTATGCTATAAAGGCACTAGTCCTCATGTTTCCTTGGATTCACTGCTGGGTTTTTATATCCTCCACATTTAAGTTTTCCTTTTGATACGATACAAACATTTAGTTAATCAAACTGGCCTCCCTACCCCACCCTTCCTGGATTGACTAATTTTAGAATTGGAAGCAATAATCTTGCTGACTGCAGGAATATTTGCAACCTGCCATCTACACAGCAGCTCCAATAAATGGTAGCCCCCATCCTCTGTTTACCTACTTTGAAGAAAGGACAGCCTACTAACTGGAGTAGCTTGCCTTTAGTTTTAGAACATTGGGCTACAAGCAAAACTCACGGCACTTAGAATGTCTGCCCCTTCAACCCTTCTCTGCATCACTTCCATGTGCAGGTAGGAAAACAACATCACATCGGGAAAATAGTCCTTTAGATGGGGGGCAAATGTGGAAGGTGGGGAGAGGGTTGAAGGTCAGAAGATGATGGCAGCTGCAACAGGGCAGTCCCAGCCGTTCTCTTTTGTGACATCCCTCTTTGCGGAAGTCCCAGGGTTTGAATTTTCTTGCCAGACTCTTTTGCTAGCTGCGGTGTAATCCGAGTCCTGAACAAGAGAGCTGGAAACAAATCCCAGTAATACGGCTCTAAGTGAAATGAAAGCATAACGATACGTCAATTTCCATGTTGTAGTACAAGCCTGACACGCTGCAAGGTGCGACCGAGGTTAATATTCAGGGGTTAGTCAAGAACGCCCAAAAGCAAAGCATTTAACATGGTTTCCCAGGGCAAATAAACCACACTGAATGATGATTGAACGCAGATTGCTTTGGTTCTGTTTCTCTTCCATAACTACCCAGGTAGAAGGCTCAACGGCCGTTTTTAAACAAGCCATACTCTGATGTCCATCTTTAAGAGGCACTCGATTGAAATCTTTTGTGCCAAATAGACCCTTGAGTTGATACCCTGCCTTGTTTCAAATAACTACGGTTTCCTTACAGCTGACTATCTCTGAAACCCCCATCTATCTCAGATGGTTCATTGTTTAAAAGAGGAAAATATCCTGATCTCAAGACAGCAAAAGAGCAGGCCGGTTTGTGAAACCCTGATTTCCTGTTAGATCCCGAATCGAGGGTCTTACTAAAGAAACAAGAGTTTTCCCTTAGTTTAGAAAATAATTGCTTTAAATATTGAAATATCAGCAGTTGAGGGGGGTGGGTGGGGTGGAACCAAGCACACAACCAAAATTGCAATTGTTGGCATTATTTTACACAGCTCAACTCTCACATGTGGCGTTTTGGTGCTGTCAATTTTTTGGTTCCAACTGAAGCAGAGAGAAAAAGAGAAAGAAAGAATTGCAACTGCCTTATCTTTGGGTTAGACAGAGATCCTGGGATGAATTTGGAAGCTAAGCAGGAAGAGGCCTGGTTATTACCTGAATGGAAGATGCTTAGGAAAATCCTCAGGGCTAAGATAGACCAGAAAATCCAACCAATCAATCAATCCAATCAATCAACCAATCAATCTTCTATCCTAGAAGAAGACCATGGAAAACTATGGCCGTATTAGTTCTACAAAGGATTAAAAAAAGCTTCCATATCTTGCAGGACTGCTGAGGGGGCGTTATGGGAGGAATGTTTATTTACTATTTATTACTTAATCAAACAGTCAGTCACGTTTTGAACGCCACCCATTTCCCAAGAACTCCAGCGCATCTGCAACAATCACAGGCATCAACATATACGAGCCACGTTTCCTCCAGTTCTTTGTCAAGCCATCCTGAAACTGAGCATTGGCCGCTGAGTGAGTCACGCTGATAATCCCACCACCGCCTCTGGATTCCTGTTGGCAGCCAGTGTTGGACCAGTCCAAATCCTCTCTCTCTCTCTCTCTCTCTTCTGTCAAAGTATCTTCATCTTCCTACCATTCTTGTGTGAACAGTCATCAAAGCTTTATTCATGCTGAAAGGCTCTGCCAGTAGTTGTGTACACATGGCATGGTGAGTCAAACTACTTTTTAAAGCATAGTTTTGGTCATCGTACATAATCGGGTAGATAGTATCACTCGCACATAGATACACCATGATGTTTTCTTAAACTGATGGCCCTTGTACACTGTGTCGTCTCTTGAAGCTAAGCTAAAGGCATTTCCATACTTCGCTTTCATAATCACTTGAGGAAAATCAACTGAAGCTCACGAGTAACTTGCACTAAACCAGGATTTGGGGCACTAAGTAAGCCCCAATGAGGTGGGCCCCTACAGTATAGTAATAGCCAGAAACCATAGCTGGTCAAACATAAGTGGCTGGACTTTCACAAGGTGCTAAAACAAACCATGGTTTAGAAAGGAGAAGGCCAAGTTCAATGCATAGTTTGAGCCCATGGCTGAACTGACTCTGGAGCCACCAACCAAGTAGGATTCTGCCCAACTGGTTGAAAGATCAAGAGAGGGCCTGCTCAGAGTCTCCTACTTCATATGAAGGAAAGGAGATGTGGACAGGAAGTCGGGGCCTTCTTAGTGTTGGCTCCCACAGAATGGAATATGCTGCCTCAAAGTTGTGTCGGATTCTGACCTCCCTGAATAGAAGACTGTTAAAACTCTTTTATTCCAGTGAACTATGACTTGTAGGACTTTATGGAAAGCCATTTGGTCATGTTATTGTGGATTATTTTATATTATGGAATATTTTGCTTTTTCATATCTATCTCTATATCTATCTATCTATCCATCCATCCATCCATCCACATACTCCCAGGAATCCTTTTTGTGTGGTTTATAAACATTATTAAAGAACAAAAGTTGATGGGGCTGGTTTGTCCCAACTCTTTGTCCACGACTCTTACAAGTATGCTACACAACCCAACTGATGATGATTGGGGCGTTGCTTGGTTTTGACACTAGAACCAACCAAGGATACTTTGCAATTTCCTTGAAAACCTTTTACCTAAAGATACTTAAACTAGCCTCACCCAATCAAGCCAAATCTACAAATCATGGACTACAGCTTCCATCAGTGTCAGTAGGTTAGGGACAATGAGGCCTATGGTCCAGAAATCATGGTCTACAGTTTCCAGCGATCCTATACCAGATTAGAGGCAATGGAATCTGTAATATATTCCATGCAGGGATGAAGGAAGCTTCTTTAGCTTCTCTGGATTTCACCTGGACTTCTTTTGAGAAGCCAAATACTCAAAGCAAATCTTTAATCTGCCAGAAAGAAAACCCACATGCTTCAAAGAGTGGCATATGATTCAAGACCAGGGGCTATTATCTTTGAAACCACAACTGGATCATATCCAGCAAGGCTTGATCAAAGAGCTCCAATTTGTAGGTTGTGGTCCATCCTTAACACCAGGTATTTATAGTCGAGAAAGGAACCAATAGACCCGACGGACACTTCTCAGTGGCTTTCACACTTCCCTGATCTGGGCCTATCACAGAAGGGGAGAGATCAGTGTTTAGATCAGTGTTTCTCAACCTTGGCTACTTGAAGATGGATGGATTTCGGCTCCCAGAATGCACGTTGGCTGGAGAATTCTGGGAGTTGAAGTCCACCCACCTTAAAGTGGCCAAGGATGAGAAACGCTGCTCTAAATGGTTTGGAATTGTGCCAATGAACACAAAAGATGGAGGTAAGCATTGGAAAAAAAAGGATGGGTCAAGAAATAAGTTGAAACAAGAAACCCTAACATGGCCTAAGAAGGATGAGCATGCTTGGAGTTAATGGAATCATCAATTGTGCCTTTTTTAAAGGAAATGATAAAGCATGTCTGGCTGGCATTTGGACCAGAACTGTTCCATATTGTGACCTTCTGTCTCGTGTCTCTAGAGGAACATCTGGAGAAACTTTCATTTGTCCAGAAGCTCTTTTGCAGAATTCTTGGCCAATTTTGAGGCGTCTCTACCTTCAACTCTGATGATGTTACCTAGTTTGGGTCATGAAACATCTGCAAGAAAACAAGCAAGACAGCACCAAGGTCCCTTCAGCCTCAACTGTCTCCCATCTGCTGGTCTAAAGTCAAGTTGTTCTCCATTGTTTTCTGATGTTCTTCATGCTTCAGTTCCGGTTTGGACTGGGTTTTTCCAGGTGTGGCTTATCTCTTTCCTATCTAAGTTTTCCATGGGCTCTGTGGTTGGATTTGCACAACTCACTTAATCTGGCCCCTAAATTCACCCCTTTCCTGGGTTTTCTCAGCACAGTGAACCACAAACAAACCCAACAATCTGGGTTTGGACAAGAAGCTAAGACTCTAACCAAGGTAAACATGAACCAAGCTTCCTATGGCTTACAAAAACCAGCTGCGTTTTTGCTAAGTTACTGAAGCATGGCTGATCACAGCCCATTGTCATCTTTAGTCTTGTGGTGCATTATTTCTGTTGGATGCATCAAATGTTTTCTTAATTAAAAAGCCGAATACATTTCCTAGGACAACAAAAAACAAAACAAGAACCCAGATTTTATATGCCTTTGCTTCCTGCTCGATCAGCACTGCTATCTGGATTGAACATCGCTGCTTTATCCCCAATCCTTAACCTGGTTATCATGAAGTTTTTAATTCTGGAAATCTCTCTTTGTTTATGGCTAAACAAGCTAAACCCAGAGGTCTCCAAACTTAGCAACTTTAAGACTTGTGGACTCTGGGAGTTGAAGTCCACAAGCCTTAAAGTTGCCAAGTTTGGGGACCCCTGGCTTAACCCATGGTTACCAAGGGTTCCAGAAATCACGTTGGTGGAAGAAATACCATTCCTGTACTGAGAACTGACATGGTCGTACGGGACAGCATAGAGGAGACATTTTTGGCTTGTGGAATTGAAAAGACTCAAGTTCTACCAGGACTTTCATCTGTTTTTTTTTTTTTAATGTATCTTAGGTTCTATTTATGAGTTTTTAGTGACTTAGGAAATTGCATGATCGTTTTGAGTGGGCGATTTATAGGGCAGTTGGGGGTCGGTATCAGGGGGAAGATAAAAGAAGATGTCGGAGTGGAGAAATCATCACATCCAAAGATTTGATGGCAAGGAGAAATAAAGACTCTTTTTTTAAAATGGTTGAACTTGGCTTCTGGTGATGATGTTGTCATAGTTTCCTTGGTAATAATGTGGAAGGAGATTTCCCTTGTCTTCTTCTCCAGCCTAGATCATAACCTGGAATTTCATGATGGCTGCCCTCCAAGAAAAATGCATTATTTGAGGCAGGCGAGTTATAAAATAAATACAAGTAATAATCAAGTGTAACCTGATTAGTTTGTTTGGAGATCTACTAAGGTCATCCTAGACTGATCATGTGCCATAAGGTGGTGTCAATTCTTAGTGACCAGCTGGATGGACTTTCTCCAGGAATGTAGCCAACCAAGTTGGGCCTTCAAGCCTTCCAGTGGTGCTACACTGGTTCTCCCACTTCGCACCTACATGAGAAGTAAAGTTTTCAACAGTAATCATGCCTGAAAGAAACATTCTCAGAGATTCCTCTTGTAGATTAACAAATGTTCCATGGATATAAAAGTGGACTTCTCCTGAACTGAATGGTCCTATGGGTTCATGCGCCATCCTAAACCATGGTTTCTTTAGGCACGGTTTCCAGGAGAAACCATAACTGATCAGATACTAAACCAAAGAAGCTCCATCATGGCTTATAAAAATGTTTGAACTTAGCCCATGAATTATTATTAGCAGAACATCCTAACTAGGGTTGGAAAGATTCCAAAAAGTTCAAACCAGTCATGATTGAAGCTTCTTCTCAGCTTTCTTCTTCTTACTCTGGCCTCCTATCTTAATCTTACAAAAGTTACCAGTTTGAGAATCCACAGCAAATCACAGTGAATACAAACAATGGTTTGTATTCCATAATTCATAACACAATCCCTTATTCAACAATAACTGTGTCCAATAGTACCAAATTCATAATTCCTTATTCTATCCCTTAAAGGTCCCTTAACTGTGGTTTAGCCTGAGGTCTGAAGCCTAAAATAGGATTTCTGAATACTTCAAGAGAGTTAGCGCTATATTTTATAATGTTATCAGAATGCCCAAATGCTAAGGTGGGAGTAATATAACATTCTGGTTCTGAGTGATAGAATGCATCTGTGTTTAAAAAAAAATATTTTTTTTTACAATAGGTCAGAAATTCTAACACCAACTGAGTAACAGGCAAGAAATTTATAAGTAGTAATTAGCCCAAACCAACCGATGGAGCGATTGTTCGATTTTCAGGCTAGTTGATCAGTTGAAATTACCAGTAAAGAAAAGTTGGCAATAAACCTTTGGGGGAATGTTTAGCTCTACCGAAACAATGAGAAATAGGCTGCCATTTTACAGGTGGAAAATACCGAGGCTGTGGGCTGTACAGTTTTATCTGACTGGATATTATGCATAAAAGACAATTGCATTATAGAACTTAAAAAGCTTCTGGCTACAAGGAAGAGCAGAAATTTTGCTTCCATGCTTTAAAGCTCCCCAAACAGCCACGCCACGATGCTCCACTCACACAAAGAGATGTTTCACTAAGTGCATCAACGAACTGCTGTGGGGTTTGAGGGCTGTAACATCAGGTACCGAAGGCTCCTATCACCACGTAGGTGTCTCTCTTTGAAGTCCCCGGCATTCACCATACAGAAAGAAATTCAGGGAGAGGGTAAATGAGAAGACTTCCCTCCCCCTGGTCCTCGTGGAACACCTTGGACAGCCGTGCCATGGCTTAAGTCGAGCATCCGACTGAGACCCAGGCACAAATCTCAACTCCTGGTTTTCCACCAGCCTCCTGTAGTTAGGTGGAACGCAAAGACAACTGCTAGGAAACCAAGCTTCCCATCTGGAGGTAGGTTGCCAAAGCTGAAAAAAGGGGTCCCCCCTCCCTCATTTCTCAAACAGGACCCCTCTACTTCTGGGGGCCCACCCGATGGTCTCTGGGAGGCCCATCCTATCCAGACCGAGTTGGGCAGGTCTTAAGCACCCCCCCCCCAAAAAAGTCAATGACTCTCCATCGATTTGCCAAGAAAAGGCCGCCTCTTTGAAATCTGACTTAGGGGGCTCCCAGAGAAGAGAAAGAGAGTGCCCCCCCCTTTTTTTGAGGGGGTGGGGGTGGGGAGGAAAGAGATAGGAACAAGGGGAGGTTGGGTGGAAGGTATTTGGGATGGGAAATAAGATGGCGAAGCAGAAGGGTGGGAAATGAAGAGGGCACTGCCAAAAAACCCCCCAAATTTGCTTTTCAGCTCATGAAAGACGTCCACAATGCTGGTCTCAGCTGATCTCTCCCTCCCTCTCTCTCTCCCCCTCCCTCTCTCCCTCTCTGCCTCTCTCTCCTCTCTCCCCTTCCCTCTCCCTGTCTCTCCCTCCCTCTCTCCCCCCTCCCTCTCCCCCTCCCTCTCTGCCTCTCTCTCCCTCTCTCCCTTTCTCTCCCCACCCTCTCCCTTCCTCTCTCTCCTCCTCCCTCTCTCTCTCTCCCTCTCTCTCCTCTCTCCCTCCCTCTCCCTCTCCGTCTCTCCCTCCCTCTCTCT
>NW_020769352.1:7907558-7947747 GCF_900518735.1 Pseudonaja textilis
ATTTGACTATACTTTTATTCATTCATGTTTTACAAGATAACCATAATGTACTTAATTTATTTTATAACAGTTCATATTACCACCCCAAATCTATCCTAAAATCATGTTGTAGATATGATAAGAAAGAAGTACATCTTTATATATTTATTATTTTCTAAAAGTCTAAATATTTCATTACTGTACTTTATTGTCTAACCATTGATAGAAAAGATCCCAAATTTTATAAAATTGTTGATCCTCTTGTTCTCTAATTTCAAATGTCAATCTAGTCATTTCAGCACATTTCAATATCTTCTTCATGATTTCCTCCTGTGATGGTATGTTCTCATTTTTCCAGTTTTTAGCAAATACAATCCTAGCCGCTGTTAATACATTTACAACCAGGCATTTCAAGTCTATTTCAGGTAAAATTCCCAATAAAAATATCTCTGGTTTCAAGTCTATATGTTGGTTTTTTTGGTCATTTTTTTCCCAACCACAGGTGAGTCTTGAGCCTCTGCGTGCGCCCTGCCGTTACCTTCATCCAAAACGGGCCACATGGGGACTCCTGGGAGAGGCTGGGCGGAATGGGTGCAGCCATCCAGGACTGGGATTTGGGGGTTCTTAGCTAGGGGATCTTCCGAACCCCTGCGAAGAACCCCCAACAGCCCACTCCGATCCCAACAACGCATTTACCTACCGGATTACTCGGAGTAAGAAGGAGGGAGAGCGGAGTGGAAGAGCTGAAAAAAGCCCAAAGAAATGGAACACGGGTTGCCAAGGGCATTAACTGACGTTTCTTACCACCTGAGCAAACATTTAAACTCCAATCTTCACTTTGAAAATGGTCCTCGGCTGAAACCCTTGACATTGAGTTAAAAGCCTTGTCATTATGCGGCGGCTGCCTGCATTATTCCTACGACTTGATACCCATTAATTGGTTGGGGTGATACTCATTTGACTTCCGATCCGTTTTCAGACAGCTGCAGTTCAGCAAATGTCATCCGATATATTTATTTATGGGCTGTATTTTTAAACACCCCTGTAAATTGCCTTGGCAGGAGGTGGCACCTGCCTGGTCTCGTTTGGCACCGAAAGTAGGTGAGGGCTTTGGGCCTCGTGGCTTTGGGCCTCAATGGAAATCCCGTGCGTGGTAAAAACAGGAAGTTGAAAAATGTTTTGGGGAGACGGCAACGGTGAACCGCTCAGTACCACTGCCAAAACGACGGTGTGGTGTCCATGAAGCCACGTGGACTGTTAGAATACAATAGAAATAGAAATAGAAATAGAAATAATAGAAATAATAGAATAGAATAGAATTAGAAATAGAATAGAATAGAATAGAATAGAATAGAATAGAATAGAATAGAATAGAATAGAATTCTTTATTGGTCAAGTGTGATTGGACACACAAGGAATTTGTCTTTGGTGCAAATGCTCTCAGTGCACGTAAAAGAAAAAATACATTCGTCAAGAATCATCAAGTACAACACTTAATGATAGTCATAGGGTACAATAAGAATAGAATAGAATGAGAAAGAATAGAATATAATAGGATAGGATAGGATAGGATAGGATAGGATAGGATAGAATAGGATAGGACACGATAGGATAGGATAGAATTCTTTATTGGCCAAGTGTGATTGGACCCACAAGGAATTTGTCTTGGTGCAAATGCTCTCAGTGTATATAAGAGAAGAGATATATTCGTCAAGAGTCAAGAATCATAAGGTACAACACTTAATGATAGTTATAAGGTAAAATAAGCAATCAAATCATACTAGGAAATAGTCAATATAAATCCTAAGGAACAAAGTTGGAGTCATACAGTCACAAGTGGGAGGAGATGGGTGATAAGGAGTGATGAGAAGATTAATAGTAATAGTAGTGCAGACTTTGTAAATATTTGAACCATGTTGAGGGAATTATTTGTTTAGCAGAGTGAGGGCGTTCAGGGAAAAACTCCCCTTGTGTCTAGTTGTTCTGGTGTGCAGGGCTCTATAGCGTCGTTTTGAGGGAAGGAGTTGCAACGGTTTATGTCCAGGATGTGAGGGGTCTGTAAATATTTTCACAGCCCTCTTTTTGACTCGTGCAGGATATACAGGTCCTCCATGGAAGGCAGGTTGATAGTAATTGTTTCTTCTGCAGTCCTAATTATCCTCTGGAGTCTGGGCCTGTCCTGTTAGGTTGCAGAACCAAACCAGACAGTTATAGAGGTGCGGATGATAGACTCAATCTGTTGATGTTACTTCTATCATGGATTGGGTTCTTTTAACCATCATCTAGAGCAGGGGTAGTCAAGCTTTTTATACCTACCACCCACTTTTGTATCTCTGTTAGTTGTAAAGTTTTCACTAACCGCCCACTGGTTCCACAGTAATGGTGATTTATAAAGTAGGGGACAAAACCCCTAGCGGCCACCATGAAAGCTGGAACGCCCACTAGTGGGCGGTAGGGACCAGGTTGACTGCCACTGATCTAGAGGAACCAACTTCTAGAGGACGTTGATTACGAGATCAGAATAATCTGATTATGGAACAACAGGAGAGTTGGAAGGGACTTGGAGGCTTCTCGCCCACCCCACCTTCTCAGGCAGGGAAACCCTAGACCTATGATATGTGTGCCAGAAGTGGCACGCAAAGCCATATCTCTAGGCACGCCAGCCATCACCTGTTGCTCTTCCAGGTTCCGGCACATGCATGCGCGCTGACCAGCTGGTCTTCATGCATGCATGCGCATTAGAAACTGGAAGACCAGGTGGCTGGCGTGCATGTCCGTGCCAGGAAGCTGAGCTTCTGGATTACGGCAGTCTCGCGGGCGTGCCGCGGAGCTGCTCTTCTGGTTTTCAGAACTCCCACGCACCCACGTGCGTTTCCATTTTGGCAGTGCCGAAAAGGTTCTCCACCACTGCCCTATACATTTGAGAAAAAATCTTTTCTTGAAAACCTCCAGCGTTGGCGCAGGCACCACTTGTGAAGGCAAGCCGTTCCAGTGACTAATTGTTCTCCCAGTCAGGAAATCCCTCCTTAGTTCTAGGTTGCTTCTCTCCTTGATTGGTTTCCAACCATTGCTTCTTGTCCTGCCCTCAGGTGCTTTCAGGTGCATGTAGAGAGGGAGGCAAACTTAGTAACACGGCAAGTTGGCTTGTAGCAGCTTTCACGGCTCTCTGGTACAACCTTTCCTGTTGCTTCTAGATACGTTAGGACAACCAAAACCATGTTTGTCCCAAGACTTCTAGAAGATGCCAAATGGACAAAGATTGAGCAAGATTTTTAGGAACTTTCCTGCTTCTTGTAAACCCAAGAGATCTGTTGCCATGCCTTGCTTTATAACTTAGGCCAGCCAGACACTGAATTCAGGGACTCCAGCAAACAGTCTGTTCCTGACCACCGTTCGCTTATTCTTCTAACTTTCTCCCCAGTTCTAGGCTTATCAGCGCAAAGCCAAGATCAAAGCATACGGCGAACAATCTCTGAATTCCCCATACGGCTGAGACAAAAGGGAGAAGGGAGAGATGAGAAGGGGGAGAGAGGGCCGTAGCTGATGCTCCTCACAAAGAGAACATGCTATTCCCACCGTGTGCCGCCTGGTTGAAATGCAGACCAGGCCAGTCTGCTCCAAATGGTAATCAGGTTGTCTGCTTGCCATGTGGATTGTGTTCTGCTGGGGCCCCGAGCCAAACAGAACACAAAAGCTGGCTCGGTTTGCAAAGCAGGTGGCCGTGGACAAAAAAAACAACAACAACCCGCCAGACCTACAACAAGTGTGGTGCGACAGGTGCGTTGCGGCTCTGTCCTAGCTGATGAAGCTGTTGCAGATCGGCAGGTCAACCCTGCCCTCAGTTAACCTTCCTGTGCAGGTGCAGGTGTGAGTTTCAATGCTGGCCAGAGCAAACTGGAACTGAAGGTGGGCTAGAGAGTGTATATGACTAAATCTAATCAAGGGAGAGATCTACTGTAGAAATAAGGAGAAATTCCTTGACGGTGAGAACAATTAGCCAGTGGAATGGCTTGCCACCAGACGTCATGGGTGCTCTGACGCTGGAGGTTTTTAAGAAGAGGTTGGACAACCATTTGTTCAGGATGGTATGAGGCAGGGGTGGGATTCAAATTTTTTAACAACCGGTTCTGTGGGCGTGGCTTAGTTGATGGGTGTGGCTTGGTGGTCATGTGATTGGCTGGGCGTGGCCGACTCAACATCACTCACATCAAGGCACGCATCTCTTCACCTGGCCTCAAATGACTGTGGGGATGTTGCAACAGTCGTAAGTGTGAAAAAGGGTCATAAGTCACTTTTTTCAGTGCCATTGTAACTTTGAATGGTCACTCCACACAAGCAGAGTACCAGCAAAGGGGAAAAAAACTCCAGAGATGTTCCTGCCAAGAATGTAATAAGGGTTAACGGAGAGGCAGTTTCTGTAAGCAACCCCAGAATGTTTCCTTCCTGCCTTCCTTACAGGATTAGCCCCGTAATTTCTTCTAACAACCGGTTCTCCCAACTGCTTAGAATGTTAACAACCGGTTCTAGTGAATAGGTGTGAACTGGTAGAATCTCACCCCTGGTATAGGGCCATGATGGTGAACCTATGGCATGCATGCCGGAAGTGGCACACAGAGCCACTTCTGCCAGCACGCGAGAGGTCGCCCGGAAGAGCCCCACTGCACATGCACGCACGCCCACCTGTCAACTTGTCAGGTATCTGCCATGCATGCGTGGGGAGAGACGTGCGACATGTGGGGGGGGGTTGCGTGTGCATGCACAGAGGCATGTGGTGTGGAGGGTTACGCACGCATGTCCGGGGAGGCAGGGGAGTTGCATGTGCATTGCATCATGGGCGCAGGCATGCACGCCCATGAGCGCACTTTTGGCATGCCACATAGAAAAGGTTAGCCAAATGCTAGTATAAGGTCTCCAGCTTGAGCTGGGAGTTAGACTAGAAGACCTCCAAGGACCCTCCCAACTCTGTTATCCTGTTATTCCGGGGGTGAACACTGTCCCCACCATTTTAGCCTTCAGGAAAAGTATCAAAACCTGGTTTAGCTGCCCTCAAGGAAGGCCCTCCTCCCTGGAGGTAGCTGATGAGGCAAGAAGACCTCATTTCTCCCATTCTTCCTTCTGGTTTTAATGCAGTTTTAAAATTTTAACTTGTGCAGTTTTAATATTTCAATTCTATTTGTCTCTCCGCAAGCTGTAAGCCGCCCAGAGTTGCCTTATGGGGGAGATGGGAGGCATAAAAATGTAAACAAGCAAGCAAAGGAACATCCTGCTTTTCCTCATCTGGTTCTTGACTCCCTTCCCAATACCAGTTGACGTTTTATATTTTATAAGAGGAGCTTGGAACAACCCTTTCAACCTTTTGAAGAAGCTGGGATGGGTTCTTTCATTTTTCCACCCTGGGCTCAGAACATCATACGATGTCCACTTAGAGATGCCTCATTTAGCCCATCATCTCAGCTTCCCAGAATGGCCACCTCGATGTTTCACCCCACCCATAAAAAATTCAATTCGTTGTGGGCGTTTCCCAGCAGGCCGTATTCGAGGCTGCCTCAAATTGGAACTTCACTAACAACCGTAATGACTAATGATCATTGAAAAATCTATCCAGGATGAATGTGTTTTCATCTTCTTCTTCTTCTTTCCACATCCAGTTTCTTGGAACTTGATGTACCTCAACATAAGGGCTATTCTCAGTTCCGTGGCTTCATAATTGATTCCAAGATTCGAAGCTGCTGGATCATTTTCTTGCTAGCTAATCTCTCCATGATCCCTGGTTGCCAATAGACGGCAGTCGTCAATGAGCAAACAGTGTCAAGTTGTTTTAAAGTGAGGCCTCCTACCATGCGGTCTTCTAGACAGCTGTTAAAATGACAACCCGGAGACTCTTTCCTTGCCTGTGACCAATTGTGGTTTCTCAGATAGTAAGAGGACTCACATTTTAAGCACAAAATATTAGATTGGATACCCAGGAAGTTCTAGGTAGATCTGAAAGTTCTAGTGATCATTGGCAGAGAAGAAGATGGACGGAGGACTCGAGTCCCCATATGGCAACTTCCTATGCATCTGATAATCACCACAGAACTGTGGGGATCTCAATATGTGTTCAAATCACCCTGTTGCACCATGCACACGTGACCACCACGTTGGTCATGTGAAGCTGGAAGTGATGGTGGCCAGATGTTCTTGGAATGGCCTTCTAGAACCCCAAGAAAAGATGGTCTTTGCAAAGTGGGGTCCAAAAGGTGAAGATGGCAGGTGCAATGGGACGAGCACCACAATGCAGTTACCATCTTGACATTTTTAGCCCATACCCCGTGGGGATGCTGCAATGGGGAAGTCTATTGGCCAACAATCTGGTTGGCAGAAAACTGAGGGAAATGTAGATGATGCGACAGGTTGCATTTCTGTGTTGCTCAGAGTACCTCAAGTGTCGTTACTATTATTACTATCAATCCTCCCATCCTTCCTTTCACCCATCTCCTCCCACTTAGGACTGTATGACTGTAACTTTGTCGCTTGTATCCTTACGATTTGTATTGACTGTTTCCTAGTATGATTTGATTGCTTATTGTACCCTATGACTACCCTGTTTCTCCAACAATACGGCCTCCCCCAATAGGAAGTCCCAGCATGTTTTATAGGCATGAAATGAAATTAAGCCCCTCCCCCCAAATTAAGGCCTATATTAGAACATGCGAAATCGGGGGATTGGTGGGGGGGCTTGCCGTTAGGAAGTACTTTTGTTGCACACTCGGATATGGTGCTGCCTGCGTTGACCCCGATAGGAAGTGCCCCACCAACGCCGAGGTCAACATCCAAGCTGTCGCCGCCTGCCCGAAGATGCAAGCGGGAGAATTAAGTCACCCCCGAAAAGATGACCTAGCCATTTTTTAGGGGCTCAAAAAAAAATAAGACCTGGCCTTATTATATGAGAAACACGGTATTTCAAGTGTTATACCTTCTGATTCTTGACTCTTGATGAATGTATCTTTTCTTTTATGTACACTGAGATCATATACACCAAAGACAAATTCCTTGTGTGTCCAATCACACTTGGCCAATAAAAGAATTCTATTCTATTCTATTCTATTCTATTCTATTCTATTCTATTCTATTCTATTCTATTCTATTCTATTCTATTTTCTACTCTATTTTCTTATTGTACCCTAAGATATTATTAAGTGTTGTACCTGATGATTCTGGACTCTTGACAAATGTATCTTTTCTTTTATGTACACTGAAAGCATTTGCACCAAGACAAATTCCTTGTGTGTCCAATCACACTTGGCCAATAAAAAATCCTATCCTATCCTATCCTATCCTATCCTATCCTGTCCTGTCCTGTCCTGTCCTGTCCTGTCCTGTCCTATCCTATCCTATCCTATCCTATCCTATCCTATCCTAGCCTCATCGATATTCTTTTGCTGGGGAGGAAGGAACCTGTGAATGAAAGTCTCAAAGTGAGCATACAGGGGGAAAAATGAGGATTACCATCAAGACCTCTGTTCAGTGTGGAGGTGACAATTAACATCCCAAGGAATGGAAGCTTGGATGGGCAGCCGGATCACAGAGCTGAAAGTTTTGAGTCAATCCCCACCATTGGGTTTCGCATCAATTGTTCAATAGATTAGCTCTGGGCGGCCGTTCACCACGGGCTTCTCTTGGTCTTTTTCCAGACAGTTTGTTGGCAGTTAAACATCATTAATACTTCGGAGAAGAGGAGGAAGAGTGGGGATTTGATCAAGATAACGAAAAGGGCGTTTTTGGAGTGGGGAGGGAAGGGTGCTGGGAGCGAAGCAAAATGCCAGAGCATCTGTGTGTATTTGTCATTTAGAAACATGTTGGAAGAGTGGGAGGGAGAAAAAAGGGGGGAAGGAAAAGGAATTGAAGACAGGAGGGATTGCAACGAGGAGGGGGCGTGTTGGGGAGCATAGCGTCGAGAGTGGCTATTCTGGGATGTCTCCAAAGGCCACGGGGTCCACTCACTCAGGCTGATTATCATTTTTTTTGCACCCACAAAGAAAGAAAAAAAGAGGGATAAAAAAACAACGAAAGAAGAAGACCCCAGAATTAAAGCACTCGGAACGAATGGGGGGAAAAAAATGTAATTTGAAAAAGAAACCGTCCCCTGTTTCGGTGAGGAGTGACTGTGAGGAGAGGGCAAGGGGCTGGGGCCGGCCAGGGGTGGGATCATCCAACAAGGGAGCCACAGCAGAGAGCCCAAAGAGCCACACGCGGCTCCAGAGCTGTGGGTTGCTGACACCCTTTCTAGGACATCCGAAGATCTTAGAAGTCTTGTCATGCAATTCCAGCCTCGAGGCAGGAGACCCAGAGCTGGGGCATCTCCGTCAGCCGACCTCATTCCCCAGATGTGGACCTCTGAGTGTCTCTTCTAGGCAGGGAAAAAAAAAACAGAAGTAAAAACGCAGGAAGTTATCCAGCGGGAAACACGATCCTTTCTTCAGCAGGCTACTTTTAGCCTTGTTCCCGCTGGAGCTGCCTCATTTGGATTCTGCTGAGATTGCTGGCCTAACACAGCAAGGCTGATTGCTGAGCTGTCGGTGTGAGATGTCAAAGAGGTGAGGCCCAGTTCGCATCACGTGGGAAAAGGCCCCGGAGGAAACCAAGCCGGGGAGATGTGGCCTTGAGACACCTGAGCCTTGCCCAGCTGCACCAGGGACTGTCAAGAGTAGCAGCTGCAGCCAGCTTTTGCCGAGTGAGTCAGGAGGGATGGCCGCCGTCGGCATCTTCTCATGAGGAAATCCCGCCTCCTGTCAACACCCTGCAGTCATGTGAGGAAGGCTGAGCTGGGGTTTGCTTGTTTTGTTGTTCATTTTTTTTAGGTAAACCTTTTTCGGTAGAGAAATGGACTCGGCAAACCAGTGTGTTCCTTCTCGTCCGTTCCCCCTGGTGCATTGCCTTCGCAGCTGCTGTCTTAACTCATCTCTTCTCTTTGGACAAAGATGACCGATGGTGTTACCTCCACTGGCTTTGCGGTCCAGGCCGTTAAGGATCCGTAGCTATTGAAGGTCGACAACGAAGGGCTGTCTTTCCCCAGTCATATCTACCCAATATGCCAGAGAGGAGAGGCAGGGGATATTCTGGGCAGTGGTGGGATTCAATTTTTTTTTTTTACTACCGGTTCTGTGGGCGTGGCTTGGTGGGCGTGGCGGGGGAAGGATCCTGCAAAATCCCCCTTCCCTCCCCACCCCACTGACCTGCTTTCCAGCTCCGTTCTCCTGTGCAGGGCAACCAAAGGAGACCCAGACAATCCGCTGAGACTTGGGAGGCGGAGAATAGATGGGGGCGGGGCCAGGCAGAGGTGGGATTTGCCAGTCCTCCGAATGACTCAAAATTCCCGCTACTGGTTCTCCAGAACCGGTCAGAACCTGCTGAATACCCACCTCTGGTTAGGGGTCAACTCTCTTAAACAGGTCCAGATAGTAGTTTCTCCAAGAGGACTCCCACCCTGTGGAATATCGTGCCAGCAGAGATAGAATTGGCCCTAATCTTGTTAACCTTTTGAAAGGAGTTAAAGACTTGGGTTTTTTTTTTTCCAGTCAGGATCTGGGATGATATTCAGAAACCATCAAGTGGTTGTAGGGAAGAAGAGGGAAAGAGATAGAAAAAAAGGTTAATGATGGAGAGAGAAAGATGAATGAATGGAAGGATTGGCTAGATGATGGATAAATTATCTCATAGAGAGAGATTGGAGATGAGAGACATTGATGATAGCTAGATAGTTACATGGCTAGATAGAGCTATCCAGCTATCTAGCTCTAGCCAAGTAGCTAGCTGGATGGATTGGCAAATGGACAGACAGACAGGAGATAGAGAAATAGAGATATGGTGAAGATAGAGAGACAGACAGACAAAGATAAGTGGATAAGAGCCACAGTGGCACGGTGGTCACAGTACAGTACTGCAGAGTGTTTCTGCTGCCTGTCATCTGCCTCCAATTTGGCAGTTCAAATCTCACCAGGCTCAGGGCAGACTCAGCCTTCCCTCCTTCTGAGGTTGGTAAAATGAGGAGCCAGATTGTTGAGGGGCAAGAGGCTGACTCTGTAAACTGCTTAGAGAGGTTTGGAAAGCACTGTGAAGCGGTGTATAAGTCTAAGTGCTACTGCTAGTTTCCTTCCTTCCTTCCTTCCTTCCTTCCTTCCTTCCTTCCTTCCTTCCTTCCTTCCTTCCTTCCTTCCTTCCTTCCTTCCTTCCTTCCTTCCTCTCTCCCTCCCTTCCCTTCCCTTCCCTTCCTTCTTTGGCATAATGGTTAGAATGCATTATTGCAGACTGACTCTGCCCACTGCCAACAGTTCAATCCCGACCAGCTCCAGATTGACTCGGCCTTCCATCCTTCCGAGGTGAGTCAAATGAGGATCCAGATTGTTGGGGGGCAAGAGGCTGACTCTGTAAACTGCTTAGAGAGGGCTGGAAAGCACTGGGAAGTGGTGTATAAGTCTAAGTGCTACTGTTAGTTTCCTTCCTTCCTTCCTTCCTTCCTTCCTTCCTTCCTTCCTTCCTTCCTTCCTTCCTCCCTCCCTCCCTCCCTCCCTCCCTCCCTTCCCTTCCTTTCCCTTCCCTTCCCTTCCTTCTTTGGCATAGTGGTTAGAATGCATTATTGCAGACTGACTCTGCCCACTGCCAACAGTTCAATCCCGACCAGCTCAAGATTGACTCGGCCTTCCATCCTTCCAAGGTGGGTCAAATGAGGACCCAGATTGTTGGGGGGCAAGAGGCTGACTCCGTAAACTGCTTAGAGAGGGGCTGGAAAGCACTGGGAAGCGGTAGATAAGTCTAAGGGCTATTGCTAAGTGCTATCAATCATCGATAGATAGACGATTGATAGTTAGATAGCTAGAGAGCTACGTTGTTAGACAGAGCTATCTAGCTAGGTAGCTGGATGGATGGATGAATGGTAGATGGATGGACGGATGGACAGATAGACAGGCAAATAGATAAATAGGAGAGAGAGAGAGAGATATGATGATAGATATATAGATAGATAGATAGATAGATAGATAGATAGATAGATCCTCAAAGAAACCAGCCCTGCCTTTAAAAAGCTCTGTTTTGCTTGTCTAGATTTAGTGACCAGCGCACGCACACACACACACACACACACACACACACACACACACACACACACACAGTGTTCCTGGCATCGCTATTCTCTCCCTTCCCTCAACATACATACATCAAAATCCTGCTGAGCTTTGAAAAGGGACTCTGCTGGCAAGAGATGGAGAGGTTTTTAATTACTCTCATTATTGCTCAGTAATCTTTTCTTCTTCCCCATTTTCACACATTTCTTCTAACAAGCTGAACTAAAGAGAAATTTCGGGCGGGAAAGGGTTTGAAAACGATCCTGTCTGAGGGGAAAAAAAAACGCTTTGAATTGCTTTGATCGGGCACTAGCAGAATCCCTTGGGTCACTGTTGGTCCAGCTTGAAGATGGGTGGACTTCAACTCCCAGAATTCCCCAGCCAGCCGTGGAATTCTGGGAGTTGTAGTCCATCCATCTTCCAGTGGGCAAGGTTGAGAAACACTGCTTTGAATTTTAAGTTTTTGCCCAAAGTGTCTTCCCCCCTTCGTGGTCCTTTGAGTTGTCTCTCGTTCTGAGAACAACCCCAAACTCTGCAATGATCTTTCATGGACTTCTACACCTTCTTTGCTCATTCCCACAGCCTCTTTGGATTCCCCCAGAAGAGGCTAATGACAGACACAGTTTTCTCCCTTTTGCAAACAATGAGTAACTCATTGCTTCCCCCCCACCCAAAAAAACCCCCCATTGCTCATCGTTGACACCCTTTCCAACTGCCTCTGGGCTAGCGTTCCAACGTCTTCGCAGAGATGCACTTGAGAATGATTCACCATCGCCAAAGACAAGATTGTGGAAGAGGTGGCCGTGACTCTTTCATTGAATCGCGGCCACGGGGAAGAAAATTCCAAATGTGTGAAAATGCTACCCACTGCCTGAGGCGACAACGGATAAAGTCAATGTCCATTTAAGGCTGTGTGTTAAATTAGAGAAATGCCACCATTGTATTACTCAAGAAGGGAGCAGAGTAAGTGTGGCTTGTGGTTCACACAAAACAATAGAAATAGTCCTTGACTTAAAATCACAATTGGACCATACGTTGGGTTGCCAATCCCATGCCCAATTTTACAATCTTTTTTGGGCCACAAGTGTTAAGCGAATCAGTGCAGTCTTGCCATCAAAGAATACCTGGAGTAGGATATTGTTGACTTCTTGATTATTAGTCTACTATTAAACTTGGTGTTAATCTCTGCTTACATGGGTGTTGATTGCTGGTAAAGAGATATTCTGGTCTTATTGTTACCTTTTTGTTAACAAAATGATTCCTAATCAATGAACTTCCAACTCCCAAGACAAACAAGCTCACAGTAAACAACAGCGTGATCACAACTCCCACAAACACTAAGAGGGAAAGGCATTTGTATATAAACAGAGAGCAAACCCACTCCCTTCCAGCATTGATGATGTTACCTAGTTGAGTAATGAAACATCTGCAAGAAAACCAAGCTCAGAGAGCACCAAGGACCCCACAGAAAGAGAAACCTAGATAAGCATGGATTAACACTAGACAAACAAACAAGCAGAAAACAACTAAGAAACTAACAAGTAAACCAAACTCACATTCCCACCAATTCTGCCAGGGCAAGCAACTGTATATAAACAGAGATCAAACCCCACTCCCTTCTACTACTGATGCTGTTCCCTAGTTGGGTCATGAAATGTCTGCGAGAAAACCAACAAGATTTTCCTACAGGCCAAGAACTCCTGCTTTCGAACTCCCGGCCGTACTGATTTTTGCACACTTCTTTCTTTAACGTTCCTCCATAGTGTTCTTTATAGGATCTGACTTTCAGTGCCAATCCATCTGGAACCTGCTGCTTCTATCTGTTTTGTCCTCTCTTTCTCCCTCAATGAAATTGAGTTTGACACCCATGCCCTAAGCACCCATGCCTGTCAGGACTCCAACAAATCCAGCCCCAAGCACAGCCATGCTTTCCTCACCTCCTCGTTCAATGGCCACGCAACCAGATCCTCCCAGTCGGCTGAAACCAGGAAACGCCGACATGTTACCTCCTGATAAATCAATCTTTTTTACTCTGAGAGACGTGGCTAGAGACTCGTGATTTGAATGGGTGTGCATGTTGGAGCTTTGACACCCTGATGATAATGTGTTGCTAGTTCTGGCTCCAAATACACAATTACATCCAGTTTTCCTTGGTCGGTGTACAATGAGGATGAGAGACCAGCGTTTGATCTGGAGTCCTGAAATCATGTGACATAAACTCCATCTGGTGCCTAAGGCTTAATGACTGTGGGGATTCTTAGACCACCGAAAAAAAGAAAAAGCTGGTGACAATGTCTTTCTATTTCTGTGTTGTGGCCTGTCGGCCGCTGGCTCCTCTAGCAGCCAAATCAGAGGAGGAGGAGGAGGAGGAGGCATGAGAGTGAGGGTCAGCATTAGGACAACTTGAGAGCTCTGCGTAGGAAGAGGGAAGGGAGATGTCCGAGAGAGAGAAACAGAGGCAGAGCCTTAGCCATCCATCAGCCCTCAGAGGGAGAGTCAACAGCCCCTAGGTCTGGAGGTGGCTGATGAGGAAGAGGAGGAACAGCTGCATCCAGTGCCTGACATGCAGCTATGCAGAAGGCAGAGGAGAGGAGAGCAGTGGAAATCTATGGGCTGGTCCTTGCGATGGAAAAGCCACTGCTAGCAAAGCCCCGCCCTAGCTCTGGGGATAAAAGGGAGGGGGCAGAGATGAATAAGTGGGGCAGACAACTATTTATTTCCCTGCCGGACGGACTTGTTAGCCTGCGATGAGAGGGCTGCTAGCGCTCCTAATAATCATTGATTTAACTACAGACCATTTGTCGTGTTTGAGGAGTTGGGTCAGAACATTCTGGTTCCCAAAACGCGGTTAT
The DNA here is from genome assembly GCF_900518735.1 of Pseudonaja textilis. The sequence goes on from NW_020769352.1 coordinate 7,921,489, forward strand.
ATCAAATTTCCCTTCGTCGGTGTGCAGCGAGGACTAGAAACCTGCGTCTGAGTTTTGAAATCGCCCGCGATAGCCGCCATTCAGTGCCTAGGTTTGAATAACCGTGAGGAATTCCTAGGCCCGAAAACCCGCGTGGGGCCGCTGAAAGGATTTGAGATTCAACAGCTCCTCTGTCTATTAGAATAAATCTCCTTCTGAGCAGTCTCTCTCCAATAGCAGCTGGCAGGAAATAAAGCTGTCATCGGTCTGTGTTTATACTTTCGCTGAGTTATTTGAGAAAACAGGCCGAGGGAATCGCCGGCACTTTGGACCATTCGCCTGAGATCCTCGGTGGACAGACTGCTTGTCTCCTGCAGTCATTTGTCCTCTTGTGTTTGCTTAAATAATTCAGCACCTAAGTAAATATTCCTTGCTGAGCATTTATTGCTGAGCTGAAGAATTGTCGGTATCCCAGTTTAGGCACTCGGTGCTATGCAAAGGCACCGGGTGTCAGGGCTCTGACAAATTGACCCCCATTCAAATCGTAAGTCTCTAGCTGCAGTTCTGAGAGTAAAAAAAAAAAATGATTTATTAGGAGTGACCATGTCGGCGTTACCTGGGTGCAGCCGACACTAAAATACACCATTCATTTCCCCCTTGATCCTCGTCTTCCCCCCACCCTCTGGATGTATATTCTCCAATGGGACACATCCATAGCCTAGAGTCATCAATCATGCTCTCCAGTCATAATCTTGCGTGCCAACAGCTTTGGCCACCTAGCAATTATCTGAAGCATTTAAGGAATGCACTGCTTTCCCCACTCCCCTTCTGCTGGCAACTAAAAAGACCACAGGAGTATTTTTTAGTTGACACTGGGAGGATCTGGTTGCGTGGCCATTGAACAAGGAGGTGAGGAAAGCATGGCTGTGCTTGGGAAGTCTTCCTCGGTTGGAGAGACATGGAGAAGGTTGGTGAGTCCTCCTTTCTGATGGCCATCGGGAGTCTCGCTCAGCTCTAGGAAGTAGCAATGGCAAATCAGTTGCAAATATCTTGCCAAGAACACTGCAAAGTCTACTTGACTCACCAGGACTCAAGACTTTCTTAAACAAACAAAGCAGACATATATATATATATTTCAGATTATATTTTTGAATTGTGTTTGGTTTGCTTTCGGGATAACAAAACTACATTCAGGTTTGTTTTAAGTCTAGTTCTGAGCTTAACTGGCAGATACATTTCCCAAATTACTTTGGATGTTGTCAAAATATACCAAAAATAAGAGCGGGCTGCTTATTATCTAGAGGAATGGAGAAGAAATCTATTTAGTTAACACAAACCGATCGAATTCACACTTCCCAGGCCAATAGATAAATGTAATTATATTTTGATATCCTGTCTTTTTGTTCGTTTTCCAGTATAGTTCTCCAATTCATTAAACTCCCTATCAAAAACACCCCGATAACATTTCATGGCTTCTGAGCCAGTTTTATGGCACATTTTTGTCCCATTAGAGGTTCCCCCCGCTTAACTTTTAAAAAGTTTTATATCTGCAAAACTTGGTTTCCAAGCAAGTTGATCAAGGCTGTTTTTTTTAAACGTGGGGGAAAGTAGTGTTTTAATGCCAGAAGCACTACCACGCACCACCTAAACATTGGGTATAAATGGAATATTGTACGAATACAGGAATATATTTTTTTTTGCTGATACATGTAGAGAAATATCAAATAGGGATGTTTAAAATGTCTCAATTTCTCTTTAAAGTTTTTAAAGTCTCCTGACTGTTGCTACCACTGTCTCTTTCACTGTCTCCTAATTTCTTTTCTTCTGCCTGATGTCGCTTTTGGCATTTATTTACTTATTTATACATATGTATATATATATATTACAGTATATATGCCACCTTTATTATTTTTACATTTAAGTCAAGGTGTCACACATATTCAACACATCTTCCTCCTTCTACTGTCACTCCAACTATGAGGTGGTTTCAACTGAGAGTTTGATCCAAAGTCACCCAGCTGGATTTCATGCCTAAGGCAGGACTAGAACTCACCGTCTCCTGGTGATTGGCCCAAAGTCACCCAGCCAGGTTTCATGTCTAGGGGGGGACTAGAGCTCAGCATCTCCTGGTGATTGGCTTTCATGCCTAAAGAGGGATTAGAACTCCCAATCTCCCAGTTTCTAGTCTGGAACATTTACTATTACACCAAACTAACTAACTAACTAACTAACTAACTAACTAACTAACTAACTAACACTCTCTCTCTCTCTCTCTCTCTCTCTCTCTCTCTCTCTCTCTCTCTCATTTTCCCCCTTATGCTGTTTTTAATTTAAGTTTATGGTTGCCTTTTTTTTTGTTTCCCATTCTAAAAAATTAAATCAAAAATTTTGGATGAAGAACTAAGTTCTTCTTTGAAAACATTTCCAAATATTCAAACCAAATCGATATGGTTGTGTGTGAAATGAATCCCTTTTCTTTTCCAAGCGGGATCTCTAGGTTATGGATGGAATCCCGATGCTTTACAGATGTTTCCCATTTCTCCCAAGTTTTCGTCCCCTGCAAAGGTAGCTTCGCTTTTCCTGCTTCTCAGTAAACTTGAGAATCCCCTTTGCATTTCTCTAGCTGGTAGTTTTGAGCCTCGTTGCAAATACTGTACATACGTTTGTTTGTTGCAAATGGCAAAAGGCACATCCAGACTCTGCCAATGTTTTCTCTTTGAAATTTTCCCACCCTTTCCACCCTTCTGAAAATTCCCAGTCTACAAAAATTCTCCAGGAAGGTTTCCTGGATCATCCTTTCCCTCTGCTCTGAAGATGGCCAGCCTCAGGTTGTGAACCCCAACTCAAATCTTCTGGCTTCCTGATTTGGTTAGGACACCATCTCTGCATTGGGCCACCAGAACATTGTGCCCTGTTCATTTGCTTAAGCCGCTTTTCTCAACCTTGACAACTTTCATCTGTGTGGACTTCAGCTCTCAGAATTCTGGGAGTTGTGGTCCATACAGTGGAAAGCCGTCACGGTTGAGAAACGCAGCCTTAAAGTCATTTCCTCTGCCAGGAACCTTGAGATGGAAAGCGGAGCGCAGCGGCTGCCATCAAAGCAAAGGAAAGGGAAAGGCGAACAGACTATCTTGTTATGACAACTAAGATGAAAAAGGGTGACACCTGCAGCATCCATTCATTTTTTCCCCCCCTCTCTCTTTTAAAGCAAAGCCTTCACCTGAAAAAGCATTTTAAACAGAGATGGATTTCTCCCAATATTGCCCAATCCGTCAAGGGCCTGTTCATTAGTTAAATGCTGGCCCAGGGCAAGCAAAATGTAAACACCATTGCAGTTTCCGTGGAAAAAAGTCAGTGCCCGATCATCTCCTCCTCCTCCTCCTCTTCCTTCATCTTTCTTTCTTCTCCTCCTCCTCCTTTTTTTCTCCTCTTCCTCCCTCCTTCCTTCCTCCTCCTCCTTTCTTCCATCTTTCTTCCTTCTCCTTTTCCCTTTCTTCCTCCTCCTTCTTTCCTCCTTTCTTCCTTCCTCCTCCTTCCTCTTTCCTCCTTCCTCCTCTCCTCCTCCTCCTTCCTTTCCTCCTCCTCCTCCTCCTCCTCCTCCTCCTCCTCCTCCTCCTTCCTTCATCTTTCTTCCTTCTCCTCCTCCTCCTTTTTTCTCCTCCTCCTCCCTCCCTCCTTCCTCCTCCTCCTTTCTTCCATCTTTCTTCCTTCTCCTTTTCTCCTTCTTCCTCCTCCTTCTTTCCTCCTTCTTTCTTCCTTCATCCTCCTTCCTCTTTCCTCCTTCCTCCTCCTCCTCCTCCTCCTCCTCCTCCTCCTCCTCCTTTCCTCCTTACTTCCTTTATCCTCCTTCCTCTTTCCTCCTTCCTCCTCCTCCTCCTCCTCCTCCTCCTCCTCCTCCTCCTTGCAGGACCACGGAAGTGTCAGATGATGCTTGTGTTCTACCAGTTGACTTTTCACCCTTGGCTAACCCAGCCTGCTGCTCCCGTCTGTCTCAGTTTGAAAACGCCCGACATGTTGGGCGAAACCAGGGAGCGAACGCCTGAGTCTCAGCTTGTAAGTCTCCCTAAAGGTTCCTCATCTTCTCTTGCTTTGATTACAAATCCCTTAGGATTTCCCCTGGTGGAAGAATCTAACGTCAGCCCCAGCAACTTGTGTGTGTGTCAGAGAGAGAGGGAGAGAGGGGGGGGAGAGGGAGAGAGAGGGGGGGAGAGAGGGGGGGGACAAAGCTGGCCGAGGAATTCTGGGAATTGAAGTCCACAAGTCTTAAAGTTGCCAAGGTTGGAGATCACTGCATTAGATTCTTCTAGAGTCCTGATAACAGGACTCAATTACTATCATTCTTTGGAGAACTCTGCTAGGCCAAAACTGTGGGAGATACGATACCCTCACGGATGTGCTCAAAGAAAAAAAAATATCTCTGGAAGTGAGCTGCGTAAAAAGAATGCCTCAGGAGCTTTTACTACTACCATCTCTCCAGCTGTTTTTACATTATGTCCAACACTCTGAGCTGGACCTTTGAAACTTGGTAGTCTCTACTACAAATGGAAGCAATACAGTGCAAGCAAACTCTCAACCAATTTCTTGTTGCTAATATTTTGAAGGGTCCCAGAGGATTTTGGATTGCATGCGATTCTGCTGGCATTGATAAGAAAGCCAACTTCCTATCACAGGTTTATTTTCACTGCCGTTTGTCCAAGAGGTGTCTATTGTTATTATTTGTGTAAATCTAGCCTTAGTGGAGTCAAGGTATCATTAATATGAATTCATTAGCCAGCAGGCTTCCATATCTGAGGCTCTGCTCTGCCCTCTTAGATCCCATAAACTCAGTGAAATAGGTTTTTTAATCATTGCCTAGCAGAACTCTAAACACACGAACAGTTAATTATAATGGCAGCCAATTGCCTTTTTGATTCCTTCACTGTTGAAATCATTAGTAATTATCAAATTACATTCAAGCAACCAACTTGCCTCAAGGGGTCAGTCTGTTAGCAAGACTAGGGAAATGATGGGAATGTGTAGGTGGGAGAGAATATAAATATAAATATAAATGAAGATTGACAACAAGATGATGTAAATTGACAGGAGGAGATGCATGGCCTGGACTGAGGGGTTACTTGTCCCAAGAATCGGCTACTTAATGATTATTGTCTGCACAAAGATGGAAAGACTCAGCGATGTTCAGAGCGGAGCATTGGTTAATGACGATGATTGAAGATGCTGAGATGGTTAAATTGACATATTTGAAGAGAGAAAAGACAATATTTATATGTCTATTGCTGACATCAATCAGTGGCGGACTTTTTATGTGAAACACACAAAAAAAGAACTTGCATTTATTGTTCTGATAATTAGACTAGATTATACAAAGAAGACAGCTATGTTGTAACCACAGAGTAAGAGATAAGTATATAATTGTACTGATACTCAGGAGACACCAAGCCAAGAATCACCCAAGGCTGACCAAACACAGGAACCATCTGGAGTAATCAGACGATGATGTAGAGACTCTAAGCTCCTGGACTTGGAAAGTAGAGAGGAGAACAGAGCAAAGAAGCTCATTGAGGTTGTTGGCCAAGCAAAGGAATAACTCTCTTCGTTAAAGACTTCAGTCTGATTGAAGAGGTAGCCAACATCCCCGTTCCTCTGTTAGAAGCAACCATCTGATCTCTTGCTGTAGTGCAGGGGTCTCCAAACTTGGCAACTTGAAGACTTGTGGACTTCAACTCCCAGAATTGCCCAGCCAGCATGACTAGCTGAGGAATTCTGGGAGTTGAAGTCCACAAAATCTTAAAGTTGCCAAGTTTGGAGACTCCTGCTGTAGTGTGCTACTCCAGGGATTCCTTCCTGCCCCTGAAACTCTTCACCCCGTCAGAGTGGCTGACGGTTCTGACCTGTCTCTCGGAATTTGGGACTGGATTTGACTTCTCTTCTGCGGGGCCTCTACTGAAAGTCAAAATAACCAGGCCAGCTTTCTTTCCCAGAGACTCTGTTCTGATTTACCTTCATTTCCTTGTCTGCTGTTATCTACTCTGCCTTGAGTAAATTGCTGCCCTCACCTAGCAGCTAAGAGCGTGTGAGTTTAAAACCTGAAATGGGACATGTGTAGCCATAAAAGGGGCAGAAGCCTCATTGTCCATCCCATTTGGCACTCAATAACCTTGATCCCATGTCTCTTAACGGCACACTTCCCAAAAAACTTCTTCCTCAGATTCAACAGGCATTAGAAGCACAAATGCTAGCACTAATGATGTTACTTAGTTGGGTAATGGAAGATCTGCAAGAAAGCCATCAAACTCAGAGAGCACCAAGGGCCCCACAGTCTTCCTCCTCCTCCTCCTCTCTTCTAGTACTGATATTGTTACTAAGTTGGGTAATGGAAGATCTGCAAGAAAACAACCAAGCTCAGACAGTACCAATGACACCACAGTCTTCCTCCTCCACTCCACAAAACTCACTCCCTTCTAGCACTGATATTGTTACCAAGTTGGGTAATGAGACCTCTGCAAGAAAGCCACCAAGCTCAGAGAGCACCAAGGGCTCCACAGATAACAGGAGTTTATTTGGTGAGAACTGCAGGGAAAATGGGCGTTTACAGTTGAGTTTGCCAGTAGCTTGACACTCCATAGACCAACCTGGAGAAAAAAGGCTAACTTTAACGCACAAGCATGTAAACAAAAATGTTGATGCCCTTCCCATGGGTGAATTTAAAAGAGAACAGTTCACAGAGGATAAGCCAGTTATTATTGTGAATCTAGACAGATACGCGGGCCTCTGTGGGCAGAGGGCAAAAGAGATCAGTGACATTGCCCATTTCGTGATGTCCACACATGTGTGCTTCATATTTCTGCTGACTCTGTATGATTGACCTGTGACTTGACTTTCACATTATAATTCACAAACCCAGGTTAGTCAATCCGTCCTGTTCAGATTAGAAACTTGTAAGGTTGTTTTCTTGTTTTACAATCACTGAGTTCTAATAAAATCAGCTTAGTCCATAAACTATTTTTTATTCCTGTCTGACAGCAGAGAAACAACTATTTCGTCAAATTACTCAATTTGGTTTCCATTGACTTTTTTTTTCTTAACCTAGTAAATACCTACTTGGGTAGACACTTTTCCTAATGAATGTATTTTTGTAGTCATTTTTCTCCAAAGACAAGCAATTTCCTTTACATAATGGCATTTCCCTCCCCCTTCATGTGATATTTCATCAATCCACATATTTTTGTATATTTCTTTACCTCCAGAATAAAAGCGTGCATTGTTCCTTGATAAATTTGAGAAGTATATTAGCACACTTGAGGAAACCGGGATTCTTTTTTTTTAAAAAAAGCAAAGAATAGATTTTGTAATGGTATGTGTAGGTAACCTTGGGGGACGAGGGGAAGAGATCGGAGGGAGACGGGGAATGTTAAGCACCTGGAAAATCAGGATATCCAGACAGTTGAAATGGGTATAAAGGTTTATTGGAAGCTTGAGCTGACTACAAGACAAGATGGGAATTGTCTGCTAACTATACCCATTACTTTGACGGTTCTGGTGGGGGGCGGTATCTGATTAATCTAGGGCATACCATTCAAAATCTTCTTTTTTGATTTTCTACTTGGCTTCTGATTAGATCCAACGAAACTCATGGGAGATTGGGAGATCATTCCCGGAGAACTTTTCATGAATCTTTTCCAACATGTTTTCTAGTTGTTGTGGAGAAAAAAATAACAATGAAAACCCGGCATACCATTCAAAACAATCCAAGCCATTTGCCAGAAGTCAACTATGACTTGAAGGCACCAACATAAGTACTGTCAATAGTGGATGGATGGATCATGGTTATGACTTAGAAGAAAGAAGCTTCCCCAAAATCAAATTCAAGGCCAGCAGCGATGTACTATAAATGGAGAGAATGAATGCATGCATCTGGGAACTGTTGAATAATCCATTTGCAAATTGTTGACAAATGGATGTTGCATGAGATCAGATTCTTGTAGTTCAGTTCAGGACAATGGTTACCCTGGAGGTAGTATGCAGTTCTTAAAGGCCTTACGAATCAGATCAAGATCTACCACCGTAGATCAAGTGTCTCCTGAAAGTACCCAACAGACGGAGAGGTAGCAAAAGTCTACTCATTCTTTTTCAGGACACTTAATCTTCATTCTTAGTCCATCATGAAGACTCAGAGAAAAACACACGTTCAAAATTAAATACCCAGCAAGCTTGGTTAATAAGAACCTCAACCACCAACATCTAATTATAATGCCACTCGATCTGTCTGGAATGTCCAGCTGCCCACATGAAGTTTCACAAGCTAAACATAGTGCTAGAACTTCTCATCCCACCTGGAGGGCAGCTGGAGGAGATAATTTGGCAATTTCTGGAGATCAGCCAAGTGAAGGCATGGAGGTGTCTTTACAGCGTCCCCCAAAGAAGATCAAAAGAAAGACTAGGGGAGACATGATAGCAGTTTTCCAATATTTGAGCGGCTCCTACAAAGACAAGGGGGGTCAAGCTAATTTCCAAAGCACCAGAAGGCAAGACAAGAAGATGGAAATTAATCAAGGAAAGAACCAATCTAGAACTGAGGAGAAATTTTCTGACAATGAGGACAATTAATCGGTGGCTTGCCTTCAGAAGTTGTGCGGGGTCCAACACTGGAGGCTTTTAAGTAGAGACTGAAACGGTATAGGGTCTCTGGCTTGAGCATGGGTTGGGCTAGAAGACCTCCAAGGTCCCGCCCAACTCCATTATTCTATGTTCCATGATCTATTTTGAAGAGGATCCCAGGACTAAGCAGGATGAGGCCCTACAATGCCTGAGGCTGTTCTTAATGCTGCATCGTTCAAGACAAAGCAGGTGAGATTTCCAATCAAAAGCTCATGGCATGGTTCATTAGAAAAACATCAACGGCCTTTCCTGATGTGAAAAAAGATAATCATTTCTCCCTCATTGGAAGTGATTGAATTTCTCTGATGGTCATGCCCAAATAAGGGGTCTTCAGCAGAGAAACGCGTGGGCGGCAGACGAACCCGCCTCTCCCTAACCAGGATCATTTTTCTATGCATTTCCCAATAAAGCTCCAATTTCTTAGCGTTAATGATCTCAAAATGAGCCCTTGTCAATAAATTGATTCTTTGGGGATAGTGGCAAATATCTGTAGCTCTGGTGTAGGATGAGAGTGGAGGTTCCTTCTCCAAGCTTGTGGGTTGGTTTCCGGACGTTTTATTACCGGGCTAGTCACTTCCACGGAAGCTGTTCCTTAGTCTGGTTAAAAAAGAAGATTCGGAAACCAACCCAAAAGCTTGGAGAACGAACCTCCGCTCTCAAACTGGTTCTTCTTCCTTTCCTCAGTTGAGGGGCTGGCTGGAGATGGTTTAGGAGCTGAGACCCCTAGGAGAATAACCGGGAAGCATAACAACACCCAACCAGTGGGGAATGTAATATATAATATAAATCCTTCCATTCCCCACTTTCCTGCCAGAGCTCAAGACGCTTCTTCGATGAGAAGTGAAATGTCTTCAAAAGACACACAAAACACAACAACAACACTAAAAGAGTCCAGTTGCTTCCTGAAAAAGCACCTTTGGGACTGATGATGCTATGTTCAGAGAAGAGTAACCAGGATGATTAGGGGACCGGAGACTAAAACATACTATGAACGGTTAAAGGAACTGAGCCTGGCTAGTCTAAGTGAAGAGAAGGACCAGGGGAGACAGGAGAACATCTTCCAATATTTGAGGGGCTGCCACAGAGAGGAGGAAGGGGGTCAAACTATTTTCCAAAGCACTGGAAGGCCAGACAAAGAATAATGGATGGAAACTGAACAAGGAGAGATTCAACCTGGAAATAAGGAGAAATTTTCTGACAGTGAAGCAATAAGATAAATTTATTGTCATTGTACTCAGAAACCTGAGAGCAATGAAATAAGGTGCTCTTTCACAACATACAACTGAACAACACCAAAAGACATATACAAATAACAATATAAAACAAATTAAAACAAATAACAATTTAAAAAAATCCTAAGTCAATCAACCAGTGGAACAAAAGTTGCCTCTAGAAGTTGTGGGAATTTTATCACTGGAGGCCATCAAGAAGAGATTGGACTGCCCTCTGTCAGAAATGGTGTAGGGTCTCCTGCTTGGGCAGGGGGGTTGGACTAGATGACCAACTCTGATTATCTGTTATCTGTTCTATGTTCTAGTCTTCTTGGCAGAGAAGTGAGTCTTCCCTTGCTCTGATTTGGGGTGTTTTTTTTTGTGGTTTCCCAATCTAACCTGCATGCTGGGAACAATTCAGCTTTCTCTCCCGATCATTTGACAGTTCTATGAACTCCAGACTCGTTTGAAGCATGCGCACCTATGCCTTCGTCTCTGTGTGGGAAGACCGCATGGTTAATTTAGGCTTATTTGCCATAAAATCTTGACGTTCTTCTAAGTCCACAAAGCTCCCCACTGAGCTGAGAACATCTGCTAGGTTTTCTGTCAAGAACATTAAGCAATCTATAGGGGTTCTGTCAACATGTTATTATTTTTTTTATTCCACCCCCCTCCCCCATTTTCCCCACAAAAAAAATCTTGGAAGGTTTGTTTCAGCCTTCAGGAAGTGACTTTAGTTCACGAATGTACGGCTGCCTCTTCGCACCAAAATGTCACAGTGTGGGTTTTTTTTTTTAGGAATAGGGAAATTGAAATCCTAAGTCAAGCCAGGGATTTGCTCATTTGTGGCGAATTTCAGATAGAAATCTTTTTTAAAAAAATACAATGGGATAGTGTCAGCATTCCAACTAACCAACTCCAAACCAATACACTCCAAGACAAGCATTTCCTCAAAGTTCCATTTTATTAGAGTTCTCATATTGGCGCATTTGGGGAAAACCCAAATCAAAGAGTTCCAGGTTTTTCCCTTCCCAAACAGTGGTGGGATTCAATTTATTTTACGACCAGTTCTGTGGGCGTGGCTTGGTGGGCGTGGCAGGGGAAGGATACTGTAAAATCCCCATTTCCTCCCCACCCCACTAACCTGTTTTCCAGCTCCATTCTCCTGTGCAGGGCAATCAAAGGAGACCCAGCCAATCAGCTGGGACTCAATGGAAGGCGGAGAAGAGATGGGATTGGTGGGGCCAGTCAGAGGTAGGATTTGCCGGTTCTCCCAACTACTCAAAATTTCCACTACCGGTTCTCCAGAACTGGTCAAAACCGGCTGGATACCACCTCTGTTCCCAAAAGAGAAATCCAAGATTGCACCCACCAGTCGATTACATGGCTCAATGAAATCTTCATTCCAACTGGAGACCTTTCTCCAGACACTCCCTTCCAGGTACAGGGCAACATGTCCTTGACTCTCTGAGAAAGGAATGTTGTTGAATCTAATCTTCTACCTCACTATGAAATCCCTCCTCCCAAATTCCCAGGCACTAAAGATGGCAGCCTCGAAGCTTCCAAGTAAAAAATGGCTTTCAAGGCTGACACTAAGTTAAACAAAAAGAGAAAGAGAGGAAAGATACGGAATGGTCCAAATTCACTCAATGAGCGTCATGATTTTACGGAGACTTGAACCCGGGTTTTTCCATGCCCCAAATCTTCACCACTAAACATCCCCCGCATAATGGCTTTTCAATACTTAAACGGAAGCTGTTCCTTCACAGTGTTGCTTTGATTCTGCTGAGCTCTAGCAAAAATGGGAAAAGAAATGACAGGTTTAAATTACAGGGGAGAGAAAAAAGCGAACTATTTCCCAGCTTGACAGCGGGCAATCCACGCCTTTGAACAAGGCTCTCTTCTGGTATGCAATACAGGTGCATTCTGAATTTTGCCGGGTCAAATATGCGCAGCTGCAGCTGAATTCACGCCAAAGAGGCTAAAGTAAATGTCATATAATTGGCCAGGTGAGTCTTTTCGAGCGTATCAATACTAAGAGCCTTTTAGGATTTCCACTGTGATGGAAATTGTGCTTCTGATTTTCAAAAACGACGCCTAGAAGCCGTGGAAGTCTCTTTTAGTAAACCACCTATGGCCGACCCCTGCTTGTTAAGGTGGGATTTCGAGCCGAAAAATGCTAGGTGCTCAACAATGTAATGGCCCTTCCCACCGGCTTCTGCATAGAACCTTTGGTTTCTGTTTCTCATTAAATTAAAAAAAATAAATAAATCAAAATTATATAACCCAGGGCTATATTTTTGCCTGACTGTATAACCCAGGGCTATATTTTTGCCTGGCTATTCTCATTCTTTGGAATGGAATAAAAAAAAAAGTCTGCTTTTTCTCTTTTTCCCCTCCGAGAAGTTGGCAGTTCGTCTTCAGGGTACAAGCCACAGTTGGAAACAGAATTTCTGTTGCTAAGCAAAGTGGCGGAGAAGCGAGTTGTCCCTGATTTTACGAGCCATTTTTGTCACAGTTGTTAAGTGAATCATTGCCGTTCTTAGGTGGATGGTGCGGTTGAACGTCTACAGAGATTTCCATGATAATGTTTCGTTTTTCATTCGAGAAACCACATGAATCACGTGGTTGTTAAGCCCATTTGCCCAGCATTGCCTCTAAATGAGATGGGGAGCATATAACTCTAATCAATCAATCCATCAATTGATCGATCGATTGAAATGAATCTCTGGCTTTTCCCATTGATTTTGCTGATCGGATGCTGGCTGGGAGGATTGCAAATGGCAATCGCGTGACCCTGGGATATTGCAAACCATTATAAATACATGACGGTGTTGCCATGCACCCAAATTTTGACCACATGACTCTGGGGATAGCAATAGCATTTAGACTTACCACTTCACAGTGCTTTCCAGCCCTCTCTAAGGGGTTTACAGAGCCAGCCTCTTGCCCCCAACAATCTGGGTCCTCATTTTACCAACCTCGGAAGGATGGAAGGCTGAATCAACCTTGAGGCAGTCAGGATTGAACTGCTGGCAGAGTTTGCCTGCAATACTGCATTCTAACAACTGCACCATCATGGCCCTTCCTTCCTTCCTTCCTTCCTTCCTTCCCCCTTTCTCATCTTCCTTCCTTCCTTCCTCTCTTCCTTTCCACTTAGCAATAGCACTTAGACTTGCGTACCACTTTACAGTGCTTTACTGCCCTCTCTAAGCAGCTTACAGAGCCAGCCTCTTGCCCCCAATGATTTTGGGTCCTCATTTTATTGACCTCGGAAGGAGGGAAGGCTGAGTCAACCTTGAGCCTGGTGGGATTCGATCTGCCAAACTGTTGGCAGCTGGTGATCAGCAGAAGTAGCCTGCAGTACTGCACTCTAACCACTGCACCACCACGGATGTTGTTCTTGTCATAGATATGACGACAGATCATGAGTTCTTTCCTCCACTGTTGTTGTGATTTGGAACAGTCACTAAGCAACAAAATCTGTAGAGATTCTCAGTCACATCCAGGTCATGGCTGTCCCAAAGGTGCTTTTTCAGGAGGCAAGTGGACTTCCTTGTTTTTTCTTGGAAGATGTTTCGCTTCTCATCCAAGATGAAGAGGGCTTCTTGGATGAGAAGTGAAACTTCAAAGAGTTTTTCTTCAAAGAGAAAAACCAAGAAAGTCCAGTTGCCTCCTGAAAAAGCACCTTTGGGACAATCACTAAGCAAACTTTGTAACATTGTAAGTCAAGTCTTCTTCTATCAGTAGAGTTCCTACAGGTGGCATCTAGTGGTCTTGCAAGTTTCATGACCAAGGGGATCTACAAATAAGCACGGATGGCTTCAAATTAATTAAATCAAAACAGAATGCCCACTTTCGGGCTTTGATATAACAAGAAGCAACGATGCCAAACGACATCCTGCATGGACCCTTCCCAACAATACACAGAGCCCCCAAGTATGTTAGAATGTACAATGAGTCTTCTTGCTACAAGGTGGGCGGTTAATACATTTCATAAAACTTGATGACAAATTGGCAGAAACTCAGAAGTTTCTTCTGAAGGAGTTGAAACCCTACCCCCACCCGCTCGGTATTTCTGGAAATGGAGGAGGTGGACAGATTTTTGAGGCCCTATCAGAATAACAGAGTTGGAAGGGACCTTGGAGGTCTTCTAGTCCAACCCTTACTCAAACAGGAAACCCTACATAAATGCAGACAAAAATCTCTTCTTTAAAACCTCCAGTGATGGAGCACCAACAATTTCTGGGGGCAAGTTGTTCTACTGATTCATTGTTCTAAATGTCAGGAAAATTTTCTCCTTAATTCTGGTTGCTTCTCTGCTTGATTAGTTTCCATCCATTGTCCTGCTCTCAGGTGCTTTGTCCTGCCCTGTTCTTTGTGGCAAAGCCCCTCAAATATTGGAAGACTGCTATCATATCACCCCTAGTCCTTCTTTTAATTAAACTAGACATATCCAATTCCCATAAACATTCTTCATATGTTTTAGCCTCCAGCCCCTTGATCATTACAACTCATTTTTGCTAAAAAGCATTATTGCATTTAGCCCCAAGAACAGTCAGCTTGCTGGGTCTAGAAAGGCATTTGTTTAGTTTTATGTTAGATTTATTTATCATGCACAACTTGTCACCATTGGAAAAGTACTCTTCTCAGGTTGTTCTTCCTACAGGTGAAATCTGACAAGAGGGAGACACCGCAAATGTCACTTTTAACAACACGCCGCATACGTGGTATGGATCCCGTGGTTGTGTTAGATCATTATTTCTAGATGCGCCCTTTGTATTCAACGAAGAGAGAGAGAAAATGGCAGATCATTGGGAGTTAAAGTTAATATACTGGGCAATTTAAGAGGAGACAATCTGGTTTTCCCCCTCGCCTTTTGTGATCATTTCATTGAACGGATCAATGAATTCTGGTTCTATCAAAACAAGGAAATCACCAAAGAACAACTTGCTGCTAAATTAAAAGGCAGCCATTCTGGATTTTTGTATGCGGGGGGGGGGGGGGGGGGGGTGGAGTGAAAAATCTTGAATGCAAAGAAATGTACCAACATAGAACAGAAGTCTCCAAATTAAATGTTTCCTCCAGTAATCCCTGGAAGCTTATTGCTGTTAGAGCAAAGGAGCACAGCTGGAAGGTTGTGTGTTTCCTCCAATTCTTAAATAAATCCCCTGGATGTTTCCAAGGGCTGGCGTTAATCTGGAATTTTTAATGTGACAGAAGGAGAAGTTATTAAACAGAGGGGAAGGAGGAATATGAGCCGAGTGTAATTCATTTTGTCTCTTTTCCATTTGAACTTTGAAACTGGGTCAAGAGGGAACATTTCTTCTGGCCCTACCCACTTTGGGATGGGCAAAACTCTGTGGAAATTTTGCATGACCCTCCACTTCCATTGGAGATGCAATGGTTTGACCCAGGGGCGGGATTCAAAACTTTTAACAACCGATGCTGTGGGCATGGCTTAGGTGGTGGGCGTGGCTTGGTGGTCATGTGACTGGCTGGGTGTGGCTAACTCAACATCACTCACATCGAGGCATGCATCTCCTTGCCTGGCCTCTCATGACTGTGGGGATGCTACAACAGTCGTAAGTGTGAAAAAGGGTCATAAGTCACTTTTTTCAGTGCCATTGTAACTTTGAATGGTGGCTCCACCCAAGCAAAGTACCAGCAAAGGAGGGGAAAAAAAACACTCCAGAGAAGTTCCTGAGACAGGAAGTCTAGTCCTGCCAAGAATGTAATAAGGGTTAATGGAGAGGCAGTTTCTGTAAGCAACACCAGAATGTTTCCTTCCTGCCTTCCTTACAGGATTAGTCCAGTAATTTCTTCTAACAACTGGTTTTCCGAACTGCTTAGAATGTTAACAATGGGTTCTAGTGAATAGGTGCGAACTGGGACAATCCCACCCCTGGTTTGACCTGTGCAGAATGCAGAATAACAGAGTGGGAAGGGCCCTTGGAGGTCTTCTAGTCCAACTCCCTGCCTAGGCAGGAAACCCAATATCATTTCAGACAAATTGCTGCCCCATCTTTTCTTAAAAACCTCCAGTGACGGAGCACCCACAACTTATGGAGTCAAAATGTTCCACTGAGAAATTTCTGTAAGTATCAGAAGGACCTTTTGAGGATCACAGGACCTTGGGACACTGCAACCATTGTAAATACACGTGGCTTGTCAATCACATGATTGTGGAGTTGCTGAGATGATCATAACTGTGAGGACCAGTCATAACACACTTTTTGCAACAGTGCCATCACTTTGAACAGTCACTAAATGAGTGAGTGTACAGTGGCATTTTGGTACTCAACTGCTTTAAAACTCATTGAATTTGGTACTGAATGCATTTTGATGTGAAAATTTTGTGCCGGTACTCGTTGTGTTTGATACTCAATGCATAAGCTAGAAGGGTCAGCTGGCTTGTGACTCACTACATTATTCCTTATGGGAATTTTTTTGGGGGGTACTCGTTGTTTTTGGTACCCATCGCACCTCCTGGAATCAATTAACCATGAGTATTAAGAAACCACTGTAAGTCAAGAAATACCTGAATATTCCAGACACCAACAAAACCTTGTAATGAAGGTAAATGTTCTGACCCAAACCCTTTTCCAATAAAACAAACACAAACCAAAGGGAACAGAAACCTTTTAATAATTCTTATGAATCCCCAGTTAAAAGGTTGCTGCAAACTAATTAACTTTGATAAGCACAAGCCTCGCCAAAACTGTGCGAGGCTGCCAAGGATAACAGATAAGGTTACCTAGAGATATTTTGCAACACAAGGGTCTTTAAAAAACAACTTAAGATACTGCAATGTCCACGAGGCTGAGTTTCAAAATGTCTTTGCGTCCTGCAAAAAACGTTCAATTCACAGCTGACTTTTATCTTCTTGAAGGAGGGGCCATTACCTTGAGGCCTTACTCCTGAGTCACCCGTGCTGCTGCAGCTGCTCTTTCCTGTGAGCAGCCCTCCGCACATGCTTCGCACTTAGCACAGGCTCCTCGGGAACCTCCTCATCACTGCTGCCAACCCGCACAATTTCGGAAGGCAACAGTCCACTTCCTAATGGTCCTGGCCCCTCATTTGAGTCCTTGCTCTCCTCAGCCACCCACACCTGCTGCAACAGCAAATTACAATCTGGCTCTAGGGGACTCTGGGGACAGCCTTCCCACACGACTGGAATTTGTAGCTCAGACTAAGATGAGTGTTCAAGTTAGTAAAAGTCAGCTTCTTAAATTAAAAGAACGAGGCTTACTGGTAAAACCCGAAGTCTGAATTATAGAATCACAGAGCTGGAAGAAGACATTTGGGTCAATGGTTAAATTGCTTTGTTCCTTCCATTTACATCAAACTCCATTTCTGGAGACTTTCTTTGACAGGTGGGTATCAGTTTCCGCTTGAAACAAATCCTACAGCTCAACCCTTCAGCTATTCTTAGTATGGACGTTTGTCTTACTGTACAAATAGGATCTGCCCTTAAGAACATTATTTGGGATGTCTGAGATTCTGTGATGATGGAGAATTGGTTGCTGCCTTCTTCTATTAGACGTGCTTTTGAGGAATTGAGGGGTACAATCCCATCTCACCTTTGCCTTCTTTTCACAAGTCTAACCATACTTTTTGTCCTCCATCTTTGTTCCCAGACTTGATTTCTAATGCTCGGGGCCTTCAGTGAGTTTTCTAAAGCGCCTGTAGGCCTGACAAGGAATAATGGATGGAAACTGAACAAGGAGAGATTCAACCTGGAAATATGACAGTGAGAACAATCAACCCATGGAACAGGAGTTGCCTTCAGAGGTTGTGGGAGCTTCATCCCTGGAGACTTTCAATAAGGGATCGGACTGCCATCTGTCAGACATGGTGTAGGGTCTCCTGCTTGGGTGGGGGGTTGGATTAGATGACCTACAAGGTCCCTTCCAACTCTGATTATCTGTTATTTGTTATCATGGAGCGTCTCCTGGTTTGCCTGAATCCTCTTGAAAATGTCAACCTCTTCTCCAAAGCACCTGAAGGCAGGATAAGAAGGAATGGATGGAGACTTATCAAGGAGACAACCAACCTAGGACTAAGGAGGAATTCCTTGACAGTGAGAACAATCAACCAGAGGAATGTGTTCGGTAATTCTGTTATGTATTTGAAGGCCCCGTGTAAGGCGCTAGTCTTACTTAGGCCTTATGCAATCAATCCATACTTAGCATCATTTCCGATGCAAAATTGTTGGCTGTATGAAGCAACTTTCCTTGCAAAGACCAACCTTCTACATCAAAGCCCCCTATGGTTTGGAAAAGGGTTCTCCTTATATTAAAACAGGTGCCCTAACCTCCAGACAGGGCAGGGCATATTCAAAGAAATAGCTATTCCCCTCAAGCAGCAACCAGCTCTTTCCTAACAATTGCTATTTATACACCTGTCTTGCTTGCTTTTGAGACAGCCCAGCCTGGAATTATTATTATTTTTGTTTTGAATTCAAAGCCCGTCCCAGTTTTGTGTCTTTCTCTCTCTTTATCCTCTGACATTTTTTTTTTCTCTTTTTCAAACAGAAGTTTGCCGTTCCCCCTCGAAGCACAAAAATCCACGTCCAAAAAAATGCAGGGCCCAGAATAGTGGGGAAGATAAACATATTTGGATGTGTGATTTCACAGTTAGGACGTTGATAGCTTTCAGTAGCAAACGGCTGTCCATCAATTATGCTCCTTGTGCATTCATATGTGATAGAACAGAACAAAACCTGACATTAAATGGGGGCGCGGAGAAGAGAGGATGGAAGTCCTGGAGAAGTTAAAAGGAGCTGAACAAACCACCGGCTTTCTTTTCTTTCTCTCAATATTTTCTGGCAATGGAAGATGATCAAGATATTTGTCTCCAGAATTCTTTTTGCCTCCCCCGGGGTAAATGTTGAATTCATCATTATAAAAACTTTGTGACCCCTTCAACTGCAGTGCATCATATAACAAATAAGGAGACCCAAGCAACAGTATAATTTATGTAGTCCGCCAACTACAAGGGTCCTCAAACTTGGCAGGTTTAAGACTTGTGGACTTCAACTCCCAGAATTCCTGAGCTAACACGACTGGAGGAGGAATTCTGGGAGTTGAAGTCCACAAGTCTTAGACCTGCCAAGTTTGAAGACCCCTGGTCAAGTAGGTCTTCCTCACCCAAGGTGCAAATGATCCAACTCAAATTATCTTACTTTGGACACGTTCTGCAAAGACCCAACTTGCTACAGCAGGCTCCCATGCTGGGAAGGAAAGAAAGGTCCCCAAAATGCTTTTTTTCCCCAAAATATAACTGGACTTGTAGTCACTTTGTTGAGGGTGGGATACAACACCACCCGTCTCCTATTTGCCTCACAGTCCTTTCAGCAGACCCAAGAAGCTTCTACACAAAGTTTACACTCTGATTCAAGTGACTCCGAGGACACAGATAAACCCCCAAGACTCTCAAAAAGGTAACAGCTACTTGACTGCAATGAATATAAATCCTTCCATCCTCCACTAGTCAGTTAGAACTGAAGAAGCTTCTTGGATGAGAAGTGAAATGTTTTCAAAACCAAGGAAGTCCAGTTGCATTTTAGAAAAAGTATCTTTGGGGCAACCATGACCTGGAGGATTGAGATGGTGGAAGGAAAGGGGAAAAAAAAAGAGAATGACCACTTACAAAGATGTTGAATGTGCTCTTGGAAAACCTGAATGAACAGATTTACATCTAGGCCAACCCCCCCTGCCCAAGCAGGAGACCCTACACCATTTCTGACAGATGGCAGTCCAGTCTCTTCTTAAAAGCCTCCAGTGATGAAGCTCCCACAACTTCTGAAGGCAACTTCTGTTCCTTGGGTTGATTGTTCTCCCTGTCAGAAAATTTCTCCTTATTTCTAGGTTGACTCTCTCCTTGTTCAGTTTCCATCCATTGTTCCTTATCTGGCCTTCAAGTGCCTTGGAAAACAGCTTGACCCCTTCCTCCTCTCTGGGGCAGCCCCTCAAATTCTGGAAGACTGCTATCCTGTCTCCCCTGGTCCTTCTCTTCCCTAGACTAGCCATGCCCAGTTCCTGCAACTGTTCTTATGTTTTAGCCTCCAGTCCCCTCATCATCCTGGTTGTTCTTCTCTGCACTTTTCCTAGAGTCTCAACATCTTTTTTATGGTGTGGTGACCAAAACTTGATGCAGTGCTCTAGGTGTGGTGTTACTAAGGCTTTATAGAGTGGTATTAGTACCTCACTTGATCTTGATTGTATCCCTCTGTTAATGAAGCTTAGGATTGCATTGGCTTTTTGGGGGGGTCACCAAGAGTTGACCACTAGGTCTAGAACTGATGAAGCTTCTTGGATGAGAAGTGAGACTTCTTCTTCCTTGTGGGGAAAACACAAAGTCCAGTTGCCTTTTGAAAATACACCTTTGAGACAACCGTGATCTGGATGGCTGAGAACCTGCGTAGGCACTAGGCCTAGATGCTTCATAACACATGGCTTCTGTTCTGTCCAAATATAGTTCTATTTACTCCATCCTTCCGCTCATTTCTTTAGGCTTCGAGACAGTTCAAAAGAGCACCGAGAACAAGCCAGAATAGACAGCGGAAGAACGCAGATAAAATGAGCTGTTAGAAGGAAACTCTCCCCGGAGAAAAGAGAAAATGCGATTTCGGAGCCGCTGATGTGATTACGCTTGCTCGCATTTCCCAGTTCTGCAGGTAACTTAATCAAGGCCACAGAGTCACCGTTATATCCAGCGACCTCAAGATGAAAGTGAAGACTTGCCTGGATCAAGTTTGTGTTTGGGGAAAAAACAACAACACACAACTTGCTGGGTTCCTGAACTGGAGAAATGTTAATTTAAAATGCTGCTAGTTATGTTGCGTAGGCCACTGTCCCAGAGGTGGGATACAGCCGGTTTGGACTGGTTCTGAAGAACCGGTAGTGGAAATTTGGAGTAGTTCAGAAAACCAGCAAATCCCACCTCTGAATGGTCCCGCCCCCATCTATTCTCCGCCTCCCGAGTCCCGGCGGATTGGCTGGGTCTTCTTTGGTTGCCCTGCCCAGGAGAACGGAGCTGGAAAGCAGGTTAGTGGGGTGGGGAGGGAAGGGAAGGGGGATTTTGTAGTGTCCCCTGCCACACCCACGCCCACCAAGCCACGCCCACCAAGCCACGCCCACAGAACCTGTAGCAAAAATTTTTGAATCCCACCACTGAACCCGCCTGACTGGGATTTTACAGGTTGTTCTTGATTCACAATTGTTCATGTAGCGACTGTTCAAACGGTCCTGAACTGCAACGGGTCCTCGCACTTATGACCGCTGCAGCATTTCCCCACAGGCACGTGATCAAAATTCAGTGCTTGACAACTTGGCATGAATTTATGACGGTTGCAGCTTTCCAGGGTCATGTGATCATCGCTTGCGACCTTCCCCTCCGGCTTTGGAGAAGCAAAGTCCATGGGGAAATCTGGGTTCGCTTAATGACCATGTGTCTCACTTAACAGCTATCCTGATTGCTTAGCAATGGTGGCAAAAGAGGTTGTAACCTTGGGCATGGGTCTGTTTACAACTATCTTGAGGGAGTAGATGAGATGGAGAAAAAGGGGAAAGGGAAGGAGGAGGAGAAGAAAGGAGGAGGAGGAGAAGGAGGAGTATGTGATGGCAGGTCTGTTTCCTTACTTTTTGATGGACACGCTTAGCCTTGCTGTTCCCTCTTCCCACATTTCTGCCCCGTTGTCGTTTTCCTATCTCTTGGCTGGGTTATTAGCTTTACAGCCGTTGTCTTGGATGTGAGCAGCTCTGGTGCTTCAAGGGATGCCAGGGCCATATTTCTTTCCTGACAATTTTGTGGATCCTTCTGTTGTATGAAACTGACACTACAATTATTGGGTTTTACAGCTTCCCCTCATCTTTATTCAAAGAAAACATACGCAGCTTTTGCTGGGGCTCTATAATGCCAGAGGGAGGGAGGGAGGGAGGGAGAGAGAGAGAGAGAGAGAGAAAGAGAAAGAGAGAGAGAGAGAGAGGGAGAAGGGGAAAGAAGGCCCATGAAGGCCTCTTATTCTACATGACTTTCTCTGGATTTGGGAGAATGCTACCCCATACACTGGGTAGATGTTCCTGGACACAATGCCAACTTTTGTGTAGAACAGGCTAGGGACACGCGCACACACACACACACACACACACACAAATCTGTGTCTGTCTATCTATCTATCATCCATCCATCCATCCATCCATCCATCCATCCATCCATCTATCTATCTATCAAGTTCTTTCTCTCTCTCTCTCCCTTTGTATCTCTGTCTCTCTCTCTTTCTCTCTCTCTCTCTCTCTCTTTCTCTCTCTCTCTCTCTCACACAAATCTGTGTCTGTCTGTCTGTCTGTCTATCTATCTATCTATCTATCTATCTATCTATCTATCTATCTATCTATCTATCTATCTATCTATCTATCTATCCCCTCTCTCTTTCTCTCTCTCTCTGTGTGTCTCTGTCTTGTCTCTGTCTGTCTGTCTGTCTTCTGTCTGTCTCTCTCTGTCTCTGTCTCTCTCTCTCACACACACACACGCACACACCATTTACACCTGCCCAACTCACAGCTCTGGGAATTCCTAGCCGTCTCCCATGCAAATCCTTACCTGGATCTGATTCTGCTTAGCTTTCTAAGATCAGCCAACTCTAGCTAGGTGCTGCCACCAGCTGTAGGCTGGAGGTAAAACCTTCCCTCAAATCAAATTTGATTCACGTGAATTCCTGACAACTTCATGAAGATGTCCATCTAAGGCCACACTATAAAGTCCTTTGTCACTAGGGAGATTTTTTGGTTTTTTTTGCTGCCGAACTGTTCGTCAACTAACATACTGGTGGGCTCCAGAGGTGGTATTCAGCAGGGTCTGACCAGTTCTGGAGAACCGCTAGTGGAAATTTTGAGTAGTTCACAAAACTGGCCAATGCCACCTCTGAATGGTCCCGCCCCCATCTATTCTCCGCCTCCCATTGAGTCCCAGCTGATTGGCTGGGTCTCCTTTGGTTGCCCTGCCCAGGAGAACGGAGCTGGAAAGCAGGTTAGTGGGGTGGGGAGGGAAGGGGATTTTGCGGTAACCCTCCCCTGCCATGCCCACCAAGCCATACCATGCCCACCAAGAATAAATTGACCCCGCCTCCCTGTGACAGTCCTTCAAGTACTGGAAGACCGCTATCGTGTCACCCCCTAACCCTGGTCTTCGTTGGGCTAAACGTACCTTACTTCCTCCTCCATTCATTATAATCAACAGCTTCCACGCCTAGAGAAGTCTACAACTTGAGCAGCTTCGAATATGGCTGCACGCTCTTTGCATTACAACGCTCAACCTCCAGCGGGGAAGCCCGTCAAGCTGCCCATCTGGGCCAAGACGTATCTTGCTGCCTCTCCGGAGTTGGTTGACTTTATGGATCATAGCTAGTTGAGGGTAACTGAGTCCATGCTGTTTGGGGTTTAATTGCACCGGAAGCATCTGCTGGGTGTGCCAGCGAAACTGCCTTAGTTCTGGGCAATTAGTGCCACCTGAGTTTGGCCATTAGAAGGTTTTATGCTAGGATCCACAGGTAACTAAGAAGTCAGGGGGAAAATGGCTCACTGGTGCACTCTCCCGCATTAGGGCAGCCACTGCTGACAACGGAATAAAGATTCAAGCGATGGAAATTGCTTTCTAGCCGGCACATCTGAGAAATGCATTTGCTTGGCAGGGGTTGAAACAAAGAGTAGTCGAGAGTCGGTGCGACGTAGCTTCATTAGAAGTCTGGCTAAGAACGGAATTTTGCTGGCGGAAGTGCAACAGCGGCTCTGGAACGCAGCCTGCCGCTCACCTCAGATTCTTAGAAGGTTTAGGATGGGGAGAATGGGGCCGAGGGAAGATTGGGAGATCTGGAAGGAGAACATCCTGAAGGAGTCAGTGGTGTCTTTCCCAATGGTGGGATTCAATTTTTTTTTGACTACCGGTTCTGTGGGCGTGGCTTGGTGGGCGTGGCAGGGGAAGGATACTGTAAAATCCCCGTTCCCTCCCCACCCCACTCACCTGCTTTCCAGCTCCGTTCTCCTGTGCAGGGCAACAAAAGAAGACCCAGATGATCAGCTGGGACTCAGGAGGCAGAGGATAGATGGGGTTGGCAGGGCCGGTCAGAGGTGGGATTTGCCGGTTCTCCGATCTACTCAAAATTTCCACTCCCGGTTGTCCAGAACTGGTCAGAACTGGCTGAATACCACCTCTGGTCTTCCCCTCTGGGTTCAAAGGCAGCCCTTCTTGTTTTCCTCCCAGAGTAGAAATACGATCAAATTCCCTGATCAAACAATTGGGTCGAGGCCCAATTGTTGCCTTCCCCTTTGCTTGATGGCAGCATTATTCAGTTAATGGACAGGCCCCCCAGCCTGCTACAAGGACCTTCCTTAGTCAACACTTATACCATGTGTTCAGATAGCTAGTTTTGTTCCCCATCCTATAGCACGTGAGACCCAACTCCACAACTCTAGCTTTTCACTAAAGCTGCTGTGGGTATGGTCGGGGTGGGCGCACCCCAAAAAATCTGCTTGGAATTTTGGATGTGATATTTAATAGATCCTTTCTGCCTCTCTGTTGGTGAACTGCCTGCTAAGCTGGAAGGAGGAGTCAAGCAAGGGCCTAGTTTGGAATCCTTGCACAGCCACAAGCAGCATAAAACTTGATCTTGTCCAAGATCCATGAAGCGTTATCTGGTCATTCCAGGAGTGGGCCCTGCTGGGGGTTCGCAGGGGTTTGGCAGAGCCTATAGCTAAGTTTCTGTGCAGTTCAGAGAACCTCCAAATCCCACTCCTGGATGGCCCCGCCCACCCGTCCCCTCCCCTCCCCGGAGTCCCACATGGACTGTTTGGGATGCATCTAAGAGCAAGGCGCATGTGGAGGTTCTGGGAGGGAGAAAAACAGGCGTCCCAGAAGTTCAGGAAGGCCAGAAATGTGCCTGTTTCTGGCTTCCAGACAGCCACTGGAGCCCAAGGCAGCCATTTTCACCCTCCTGGAGACGTGAGGAAAAACTCTGGAGCCCATGGAGGGCAAAAACACCGCCCCCCTCCACCATGGTGCAGGAGGCAGACTAGGCCATGCCCACCACGGCCACACCCACCCAGCAACAGGGCTGAGAAAGCCTTTGTTAAAATGTTTGTAGCTCACTCCTGGGTCATCCCCAGGGAAAGGCAAGGAGCCTGAGAAGATTCTTGTAGCACAGGCAGTAGGTAATAAAGTTACCGATTTTCATTATTCGCGAGCAGCTCTAGTTGCTGGCACCTGTCAGCCTTCAAGATCTTCTTCCTTTTCTTTGTTTCTTTCTGGCTGTCATGAGTAATGGGGTGGTGGTGGAAGGGGGAAAAGTATGGGAAGTGAGCTGGAGGTGTTACTAACTAATGTTGTATAAACTGAGGAGGGTTTCTATCTCTTGCTTAGCTTTCTCTTCTCTGCACAACTGCAACCCTTTATCTGAGTAAGCCAAGGTCAACCAATCATCCCCACCTGAAGATGTCCACATGATGAGGTTCACAACTTTTATTTGGAAGAACCGTTTGAACTATGGGGGGTTGGGAACATTTCCATCCCTTGATATATGTGATGTACGCGCCTATTTCCTCAGATTCAGAATTCTCTTGCTGCTACCACTTGACTTCCAGTAAAAGGTATCTTTTCTATAATGACAAGAGTCCTAGTATTTCTTTCTTGGATTTTGAACGGGGCACCAGCTGATAGCACCTGACGCTCGCTGCCCACAGGAGACCAGCAGCAGAACACCGTGCAACCCAGAAACGACAGCCGTTGGGACCCTTGTCCTAGTGGAAGAGTAGGTCTTAAAAAGGCTTCTTCCTGTCACCGCCTGCCATAGCATTGATGACACCTGCTCGGCTACAAATCATTTCCAAGGCTGGCGCTTGTCTCTGGTACCGAGATTGGAAAGGCAGGACAAAAGGGGGAGAGCGTTCGTTTGACAGGAGTCCAACATTTGGAGACATTTCGGCAAGGCTTGGCCAGATGCTGGGAGCAGGGCTCTGTGGCGCTTTCTGTCTCAGCACTGGGGCATCTGCATGCGATACGGAGAACAAATGGAACAAACAAACAATTGAACAAAGCTGCTCTCGGCCGCTCTCTTCTGCCTCCACCCCCCCCCACTTCAGAACAATCCCAGCAGGGCCAACAAAGGAGATAAAAAGAGCTTTTCCTGCCGGGTTTTAGTGCAGACGAGAGAGGTGAGAAGACAACAAGAAAAATGGGGACAAGGGCGTCGTATTCTATTCTACTCCATTCCATTCCATAAAATGGAATGGAATGGAATGGGACGGAATGGAATGGAATGGAATGCAAAGAATAGAATAGAATAGAATAGAATAGAATAGAATAGAATAAATAATAAAATATAGAATAAGAATAGAATAGAATAGAAAATATGAAA
>NW_020769352.1:7947757-7958821 GCF_900518735.1 Pseudonaja textilis
TAAGAATAGAATAGAATAGAAAATATGAAATGGAATAAAATGGAATATAATAGGAATAGGAATAGAATAGAAAGAATAGAGTAGAGTAGAGTAAATAGAATAGAATAGAGTAGAATAGAATGGAATAGAATGGAATACAAAGAACAGAATAGAATGAATAATAAAATATAGAATAAGAATAGAATAGAACAGAAAATATGGAATGGAATAGAATAGGAATAGGAGTGTTAGGGACACTGTGATGGTAATAAGGGCAAGGACTATCCATAAATCACTTTTTTAGAGGTGAGATAACATCAAGCCATCTTTTTTTATTATGATTATTTCTCAATTGAACCTGGTATTTCTTAACAGTCTCCGGGTAATAACCAGATTCCATCCTTTTCTCAGCTTTGCCCGTTCAAGCCACGACAGACGAGTCCTTTGATAAATTGGGTTTCTTTTATTTATAGAGCTCCATTTGCTGCCTCCTTCCTCTTTCTTGTCAAACCTTCGTGTGCAAATTGGGTGCAGAAATTTCAGCCTGACATCAAAGATGGCTCCCCGAATTAAAGAGAATCGTTGAATAAAAAGCATCCGTTTGATTGTTCAATCACATGGGGCATTTTGCTCCCACCATGTTAGCAGTTGCCTTACGCTGGCCCCACTCGGAGGAAATACCTCATTAGCCAATGCGGTACTGAACTTCATCTGCCGTTATCGCCACCTTCTTAACAAGAAGATTGGATTTTGATTAAGAGCAATGCATCAATTGGGATGACAAACCCTGGGTATAAAGATAACTTATGGGTTCCTGCCTGGTTCTCTGCGTTCCAGGCCCTGCGTGACAAAAATGCGTGTCAAATTTTTCCATCAAGGCTCACACGGCATCTTTGAACTACCAAGGAGACCCCAAAACCTATCACTCTTTGGGCTAATCAAACCTAACAGGTGATACGGATGTACTTCCTAGATCTTTAAGGATCTTGGTTAGATGTGTCTTGTTCAGTAGTGTTGATGATGGCTGATGTGAAAATGCAGACACTGTCCTCTCTGGTTAGGATTCAATGAAAGGAATATTTGCTATGACAAGGCCTTCCCGGTGGAACGAATGATCCACAAAGATCTGGACTCCCTTGCTCTCAACTTCTAAATGCAACCTTGCTTTGCTACTAGGAGGTGAATGCAGTAGGAAATAGATAGGCAAAATACCAAAAACAAACCATCAGTACAGTTCAGTGATGGGATTCAACATTTTTTACTATGGGTTCTGTGGGTGTGGCTTGGTGGGCATGGCTTGGTGGGCGTGGCAAGGGAAGGATACTTCAAAATCCCCCTTCCCTCCCCACCCCATTAACCTGCTTTCCAGCTCCGTTCTCCTGTGTAGGGCAACCAAAGAAGACCCAGCCAATCAGCTGGGACTCAATGGGAGGCGGAGAAGAGATGGGGTTGGCAGGGCCAGTCAGAGGTGTATTTGCCAGTTCTCCAAACTACTCAAAATCTCCACTACCGGTTCTCCAGAACTGGTCAGAACCTGCTGATACCACCTCTGGTACAGTTGAGATCTCCAACACTACAGGACCAATTCTACTCCCCTTTCTTTCTGTCTTCCTTCCAAAATTCCCATCCACCTGCTCCCCAGTTGGAAAATGGGGTAGACCTTCTAAGGAAGGACTCTGCTTCCATGAATCTTGGGTAGCCTGCAACCTGCCGGAAGTGGAAGAACGGACGTTACTGAGGTATGCCAGATGTTCCCTCAAAATGTTCTCAGGCACAATTTATTATTTCCCTCTACCTGCAGATTGAAAAAAAGAAAAACCACGCCCCGCTTTAACGATAATTGTACAGCCTCCGTATTTACAGAAAGCAGCTAATCCTCCACTACCCAGTGTGTGAAGCTATAAATATGGATTCCGTGGGGTTGTGTGTGTGTGTGTGTGAGGGAGGGAGGCTGCCGTGTGCTCCCAATTCTCTTTAGGCAGTGTGAAACTTAATCTACGTAGGTGATTGTGGCACAGACGGTCTCTGGAATGCCAAAAAGAAACCAGTCGTTAGACAGATTCACCCCAAGGGCTCTTAGATGAAATTCTGAGCGCCGAATGAGCTCAGCAGGATGAATACATTTGATCCTTAAATGAGAGATCTGGATATGATGTTGACCTTGGGTTGGCTGCTCATTTGCAGCTTTCCATTGTGTAGGTTAATTTGGACTCCTGCCTGGACCTTCCTAACCTCACCTTTCATGCTAGCCATACGTGCAGAACACGAAGCCCTGAAGGACAAAAAGACGGCCATAGAACTATCTCTTGCTTGCTTGCGTACAAGAAAGACACACAGGAAATTCTCAACTTGCCACCACAACTGAGCCCAATATTTCTCTTGCTAAGCGAGACAAGGGAGTCTTGCCCCATTTTACGACCTTTCTTGCCACCGTTGTTAAGTGGATCGCGGCAGTTTTTAAGTTAGTAACACCACTGTGAAGTGAATATGGCTTTCCCCATTGACTTTGCTTGCCGGAAAGTGGCAAAAGGGAAACAATGACATGGCAACCGTCATAAATATGAACCAATTGACGAGCGTCTGCGTGTTGATCATGTGACCATGGGGTTGCGGCAGTGGTCATAAGTGTGAGGTCATAAGTCACTTTTTTTTTTTTTAGTGTTGTAACTTTGAACAGTCAGCGTTTGCCTCTAGAAGTTGAGGGTGTTCCATCACTGGAGATTTTTTAGGAAGAGACTGGGCAGCCCATTTGTCTGGAGTGGGTTATTCTGAGCCAGGCTTCACAAACCTTAATTTTGCACAAACTTATTTTAAAAACAAAACCTATTTTATTGCAACACAGGAATCATTTTCATTCCCAGCCGGAATTAAGCTCAAACAGTCCCCCAAGATAAGCACCCACCTTTCAGTGCTGTAAAGTGCCCCCGAAACAGAAGTATCAAATTAACTAGAAAAGAAACCAACCAAAGTACAAGAAAAACCAACGGAAGTACCAAGAGCTTTAAGAATGACTTGGAACCGACCAAACTACTTTGCTTCCTGCAAAGGTTTCGTCATCTTGGCCTGACTTTTATCCCTTATGGGAGGGGCAATCACCTCCCAGCCTTACTCCTGAGTCCCCCCCCCTTTTTTTCAGCTGCTCTTGCCTTCCAGCAGCTCTGTGCACACGCACACTGGGAACAGGCTCCCCTGGGTCCTCTGCCTCACTGCTGCCAGACTCCAAAGGCTCCAGAGGCAGCACCCCACTCCCAGATGGTATTGGCCCCATCTCTGCATCGAATGCAGGACCTTCATCTGAGTCCTTTCCAGACTTCCTGACTAGTCCCCGTTCTTCCGCATTGTCTGATTCTTCTGCTGTCTGCACCGGCTGCTGGCGAACCACAACATGGATTAAGATCTCCTGCTCAAACAGAGGGGTTGGACTAGAAGACCTCTAAGATCCCTTCCAACTCTTGTTCTTCTGAATTAAATGAACAAAGACAACCTGTATCGCTCAGGAGCAATGGAACTAGGCTTTCTGCGTGTTTGTGTGTGCGTTTACACACACAAACCTCACCCCCACAGAGCTGCCCATCTATATTTTTTGTTCTTTTGGCTATTCTGGTCTTCACAGTCCATATCTCATCAAAGAACACGGATCAGTTTCATTTTTCATTTCATCTTTTTCAATAAAATGTCATCTTCCTTCTATCCTGTCCAGGCCAAATGCAATAAATAGAGTTATTTCCAGCCCAGAAAGGATTCGGCATGTCTCTGGTGAGAACTCCATTAAAAGACAGAAAAAAAGCACAGAGGGGGCCACTTGAGGTCAACTTTGAAAAACCGGTCACAAAGAGGGAGAGCCGAGGCTAGATTTTATTTTTTTTCCCAGAGTGATGCAAATTACGAAAGCCGGTTTCATTGTTCCCACGCAACCCTTGGAAGGTTTGGAGTTTCCAACACTGTTGCAGAGGTTGTCAGGGCCCCCAAAACATGCCAAGCATTGTGTGGCACCTCCAGGACAAACACATTTGTTATCTTTTGTGGATCATGGCTCACTTCATCAAAAGCACGTGATGAATTGAGCGGGTGCCTGATGGAAACTGAAAGCGTTTTCAATTTGTTAGCTGCTACGTTGCCTCCAGGATTCTTTGCTTCTTTCCCAAATTTGCATTTTTGACAACTCAATGCTTTTCTGTCACATTGACTAAATGTGGACGAACCTTATTAGCATCCAACAACGTCTCCTGTTTCCTCCGGTTCCATAACGCTGGGAATCAGAGAAAGCCATATCTTTGGGACCTTGCTTTGCAATTTCCACCTCAGCTTAACGGATTTCACCCAGGACAGGAGTGGGCAGCTATGGCACCTTTATGACCTGTGGATGATGGTGAACTTGGCTTGATGGATCCAGCAGGTTCTGAGACCTCTAATTTTTCTCAAGGAGGCCTCCCAAAATGAAGTGTTTTGCTTGGAGACATTTACCCTTCTTCTTCTTTGTCATATCCATCGTTGAACATTGAAGATCATGTTAGCGACCCTATTTTTGTGAACAGCCACACAACGAAGTGCTGTTGAGTATTGTCCAAACTGTTCAGAGTTTTTCAGCGTTAATTCAGCGCCAGAAAATTAAACACAGATGGCTGATGCTTCATTTAACTTCTTTATAAACATAATAAGTAAATTTTACAAACCAGTTGTAGATTTCTCCAACATGGAGCGAATTTAGACAGAAATAAACATGTTGCAAGTTAAGGGCAGAGTTCCAGTCTTCAGCAAGCAAGCAAGTTTCTCTTTTACTTTAGTTCAAGCAGACAAGGAAGAGGAGAGAAATAGTTTCATTTCAACAGACAGACTCAGAGCTTAACATAACTTCAGAGCTGCAGAGCTTAATATAGAGCCACACCTAGATTATTTCTAGTTTCAGTTTCCAGCCTAGGCTACTTCTAGTTTCAGTTTCCAGCCTAGACTACTTCTAGTTTCAGTATGCCATATTTTTTTCCGGTTGTCCGAAATATTCTAACTTTTTCTTTTTAATGGTTTTGATGATTTCTCTTGGCTTTCCCAGACGGCTTATCACCTTCTCATTTCTGATTTGGATTCCAACACCTATCATGGCTCCTACCATTTTCCAAACTTCTTTTAACCAGCTCTTCTTTGGTGGTTTGAGTGGGAAGCTACCCCACTAGGTGAATTGGTTCTTTCCTCAAAATCCACACGCTCAGAAAATGGAGCTACAATCCACATCAGCAGACGTTTTGCTGGGAAGTGGTAGCTGGAGTTAAATTTTTCAGGCTAGTGGAGACAGGAGATTTTTACTACCTTTTATCCCAAGCTGTTAAATATGTATGGAAGTGGCCATACCAGAGATATACTTAAATCACTGCTGAAGGGGAATCTTAAAACCCTCTCTTTCCCCCCCCCCCAATGATGGAGTGTATTTTTTTCTCTCTCCAGATGATATACCTCCAAGGAGACGTCAAAGAATGGAAGAAGGTTTGGCTTTGAAGTATCCACCTTCGTAGGGGGATTTTGCACCTACCACACAATTCTGCTTTTGTCTGTGACCAAGCTAAACTGCGAGGCAGACCATGAAAATTCCATCCCTGTCATGGCTCGATCTGTCCAGGAAAAAAGCACGGTGCCAGGAAGTAGCGGCCAGCTGGCTTAAGGGTCAAAAGAGTTGGCAGAAGAAGAAGAAGAAAAAGACAGAGGAAATCCAAGGTGGAACGTTCATTTCCTTGTTTTAAATGGCAAACGTACAGGGGGAAATCCTTACGCAGGGATGGGATTCAGCCGATTCAGGCTGGTTCGATTGAACCGGATGTTAAATTTACATCCGGTGCGCCAAACTGATAGTTGAACCAACCGGATGAGCCCACCCTGCCCACTCCTCCCCACCCAGGAAACTCCACACAGCCCATTTTGGATGCAGATATGCGCAGGGTCTGCGGGGAGGCTCTGAAAGGGTGAAAAATGCTGCCCCGGAAGTTCCAGTAGTCCAGAAACGGGCCTGTTTCCAGCTTCTGGAGGGCCTCCAGAGCCTGGGGCAAGCTGTTTTCGCCCTCCCAGAGGTCCGAAGGAAGCCTCCGGACTCCGGGGAAGGTGAAAAACGGCCCTTCCAGAAGTCCACCCACCACGGCCACGCCCACCCAGCAACCGGGCAGAGTATCCCACCCCTGCCCTTATACAACACTGCCCCAAATCCAACTGATGGGCCATCCATGTAGGAGGAGAGACCCAGACCCACTGGAAAAAAAAAAACTTTTTTTTTTTTTCAGAAGAGAAGAGGCTTGGGGGAACCAGTCTGCTAATCTCCAAACCACCCGCCATTAGAACAGATTTGTCCTCACCGGCACACCTACACACTCCTTGGCATTCATCTGCGTTTGGACTTGCTGGATCGTTAAATGGGACGCCCACACATCCTGCGCCCCCTCCCTCCCTGCTTGGTATCTGCCAGCATTTGTTACACGCCGTCCTTCCATTCACACTCGCTAACCCGCACGCCCCTCCCTTCTGCTCAGCCCCCAGAAATATGGATCCGGTGTCTACCAATAATAATTCACTGGATAGAGAAGATTTAGAATCAAAGAGGTCTGGGGACATCTACGGAGATTTTCAGTCTTTCAAGTCATGGTTGTCCCAAAGGTGCTTTTTTTCATGAGGCAACGGGGCTTCCTTGGTTTTATCTTGAAGACGTTTTGCTTCTCATCCCAGAAGCTTCTTCAGTTCTGTTGAAGCAGTTGAAAATGGTCATATAAAGCCCTTTTAGATGTGCCCTAGGTCAAGCAGTCATATTTAGCAAAAGTCCTCAGCTTTCTCAGAGCTTTGCTTAACATAACATCGTGGAAACCCACAAAATTGCTGAACTCAGGAACTTGAACTAACCACGTTACTGTAAACAAAGGTGGACATGGAAAATAACTGATGGTGTAAGATAACCGAGTAATCAAAATGTACTTCTTATTTCCTTTTATACATCTGTAATAAAAATGTATACAATTTTGTCCATTTTTGGTAAAAATGTAACAAAAGGAACGCCCCAGCTTAGTCTGAGGTCATGAGATGTATAAAAGTAATGTGTCAGGAAGAGCTGGTGGTTCAGAATTTGCCATGCTAATGCTCTGAACACTTTGCACAAATAAAACATGCATTCTCCTACCTTTCGTGGTCTTGTGTCCTGATTTGGAAGCAAGATTTGCTGCAACACTGTAGCTTAAAGATTAACTTGCTTAAGAATTAGCTTCTTCAGAATTAAAGAAGCTTCTGGGATGAGTAGCGAAACATCTTCAAGAGAAAGCCAAGAAAGTCCAGTTGCCTCTTGAAAAAGGACCGTTTGGGACAACAATGACCTGGAAGGACGGAGAATCTCCGTAGATATTAAGCTATGCCCTTTGGGATGACTATCCTTCGAATGGTGCAGGAGTATAGACACATTTCCTGAAAAATGGCAGATTACAGGGACCGTTTGTGCTTCAATTTGAGATGCAGACAACACAAACTCATTTCCAACGGCCTGCGCCGGTGTCCAACAGTGAAGGGACACAGGGCAGAAAACATCCTGCAGCCAAGCAGGCTCCACACCCATTTGCATCACTCAGGTGACCCTGAGGACACAGATTAACCTCCAAGGGGCCTCAATGACTCTCCAAAAAGGATGCAAAGGACTGTTTGCATGGAATATAATTCCTACCATTCCCACCGTCCAAATCAGAGCTGAAGAAGCTTCTTGGAGGAGAAGCGAAACATCTTCAGAAGAAAAAAAACATGGAACTCCAGTTGCCTTTTGGATGAGGTCTGGGGACCAAAATAGGTATTTAATTCCATGGTTTAAGGAGCCCCAAGATTGGCCTTTCTTTGATTACAAAGCTACCCTACAGGTAGTCCTCAACTTACAACAGTTCATTTAGTGACTGAAGTTACCACAGCACTGAAGAAAGTGACTTATGACAGTTTTCCCTGCTTATGACCACGATAGCACCTCACCTCACCCCATGGTCAGGTGTTCAAAATTCTGATGCTTGGCAATTGACTCACTCTTACGACGCTCACAATGACGTCCCGGGGTGTGTGTGTGTGCGATCCCCTTCTGACAAGCAAAGCCAACGTGGAGGCCCAATTCACTTAATGACCGTGTGACTAATTTAACAAGTGCAGTGATTCAACTTAAGGGCCACGTCAGCCCAAATGGAGCAAAGCCCACTTTGCAAATGTCTCACTTACCAACCAAAATGTGGGGCGGACGCCGAGGACTTACCTGTGCTTTAAAGAAAGTGACGTCGGAGAGAAGGTGGAATATTGGGGATAGGACTTGACCTTGGCTGCGGGAGACGGAAGCCCAAACGGTGGGCAACCACCGCACTTCCGTTCGTTGGACACTTGCATTGATTAACCAGAGATTAATTTTAATAAGCCAGCTTTAATAGCCGATCTCATTTTAATAGGAACTTTGCAATTCAGCCAGGTGGAAGCTAGAAACTGGAAACCTCCAGCCAAGTTCAGCAATGAAGGTTTCTAAGCCTGGTTATTGATCTTAACTTCTCAAGAGGATGATGCACGGAGGTGATTTTAAAAGGTAAGATAGAGAGGACAACATAGAATAGAATAACAGAGTTGGAAGGGGCCTTGGAGGTCTTCTAGTCCAGCCCCCTGCCTAGGCAGGAAACCCTGCACCACTTCAGACAAATGGTTGTCCAGTCTCTTCTTAAAAAACTTCTAGCATTTACAACTTCTGGAGGCAAGTCGTTCCTCCACTGATTAATTGTTCTAACTGTAGAAGAAATTTCTCCTTAGTTCTAAGTTGCTTCTCTCTTTGATTAGTTTCCACCCGTTGCTTCTTGCTCTGCCTTCGGGTGCTTTGGAGAATAAGTTTACCAGTGGTGGGATTCAATTTTGTTTACTACTGGTTCTGTGGGTTTGGCTTGGTGGGCATGGCAGGGAAAGGATACTGCAAAATCCCCCTTTCCCTCCCCGTCCCACTAACCTGCTTTCCAGCTCCGTTCTCCTGGGCAGGGCAACCAAAGGAGACCCAGTCGATCAGCTGGGACTCAATGGGAGGCAGAGAATAGATGGGGTTGGCAGGACCAGTCAGAGGCGGGATTTGGCGGTTCTCTGAACTGCTCAAAATTTCCGCTACCTGTTCTCCAGAACCGGTCTGAACCAGCTGAATGTACCACCTCTGCTTCCTTTCCTTTGTTCCTCTCTTCCTTCCCCCTTCTTTCCTCTCGTCCATCCCTTTCCTTCCTCTCTTCCTTCCCCTTTTGTTCCTCTCTTCCTTCCATTGGTGGGATTCAAATTATTTTTACTACCGATCCTGTGGGCGTGGTGTGGGTTGGCGGGCGTGGCAGTAGAAGGTTACTGCAAAATCCCCCTTCCCTCCCCACCTCACTAACCTGCTTTCCAGCTCTGTTCTCCTGGGCAGGGCAACCAAAGAAGACCCCGCCAATCAGCTGGGACTTGGGAGGCAGAGAATAGATGGGGGTGGGGCCAGTCAGAGGTGGGATTTGCTGGTTCTCCAAACTACTCAAAATTTCAGCTATAGGTTCTCCAGAACCGGTCAGAACCGGCTGAGTCCCACCTCTGAAGTTGGGGCAGTCCCTGAGATATTGGAAGGCTGCTCTCATGTCACCCCTAGTCCTTTTTTTCCCATCAAACTAGACCTACCCAATTCCAGCAACCATTCTTTATATATTTTACATGGTTTATATGGGTTCTTCCATGTAACAAAAAACATATTTCCAACTCTCTGGTCTGGCAACTCAGAAATATTCAATATGCATTGCATGCGATTCTCCCAGCTTTTTTAGAAGAGGACAATTTTTAAACCAAGAAGCCCGCAGGGAAAATGTATTTAAAATGGTCTCCTTAAACCATTTAAGTCGCAGGGATGTTTCTCCCAGAAAAGCGTTCCTGCTGCTTATCAATACTCACAGAAATATTAATATCGTGCCGTTTGGTTATTGTCTCAGGGCAAAAGACACACCAAATGGCACCCGCAGACTTTTATCCCCATCGGTTTCTGCCTAATTCCCCCATCTGCAATCTAGAGAAGCGGGGGAATTTCAAAAAAACAAAAGCGCTTATGCACCAACCCTTTTGTTAGAACTCCTTTCAAATGGAGAGAAAACGCTGGGTAATTTTTGGAAATCTTGTCGGAATATTTACTTTTGTAATTTCTCACCCCATTCCTTCTGTTTTCCCCTTTTGTGTGGCTTAACACCTAGCAGTGCAAAGGGCTGTCCAAAACAACAACAACAAAAAAAAACCCAGAAGGAGGGAAGGGAGGAAGAGGAAGATTCCGGTCTCACCAATTAATTACAATTACGCACCAAATTATAAGTGATCTTGTATTCCCACCCTCCCTTCCTCTTTCCCACTCTTCTCCCCTGCCAAATCCACTCCGAAGTTGGCCAGGGAGGGGGAAAAAAAAAGGAATTGGAGAAAAAAAAATTAAAAGTGCATTATTTTATCAGCAAAAATCCCTTTTGTGGGGGCTGAATTATATTTAATGCACAGAAACCAACATTATGCAAAAAACAGGGAGGGGGAAAAATTACAGCCTGACCCAGAGCCATTGGGCTCCTACTGTTATTAATCCTGAGTGACTTCAATTAGCTGTAAAATAGCTCTGAATACGGAGGGCAAAGATGCTCTGCCTGGATGATGGGAGATTACAGTTAATCTGCCCTTGTGGTTTCCAGGAGCAGTTAAACAACTTCCCAGAGGAATCTGTCTGGAGCAGGAAAATCAAGATGGACTTTCTGGAGGCGCCTTAGAGGAGGAACACATCGACTCGGGCAGGAGGTTTTGTGGCTAACGTGGACCTCAACCGAGATATAGAGGGTCATCCTGAGGTAGCAGTGTGTAGCTAAAGGTCTCCTTTCCTCCTCCTCCTCCTCCTCCTCCTCCTCCTCCTCCTCCTCCTCCTCCTCCTCCTCCTCCTCCTCCTCCTCCTCCTCCCCCTTCCCTCTTCTCCCTCTTCCCCCTCCTCCCTCTCCTCCTCCTTCTCCCTTCCTCTTCTCATCTTACTTACTCCTCCTCATACGTCACCACCTCCTTCTCCCTTTCCCCCCCCCCCCCCCCCCCCCCCCCCCCCCCCCCCCC
>NW_020769352.1:7958921-8017200 GCF_900518735.1 Pseudonaja textilis
CCCCCCTCCTCCTCTCTCCTTCTTCTCCTTCTCATCCTTCTCCCTTTCCCTTTTCTTTCTCTTCTTCTTCCTCCTCCTCATCTCCTCCTCCTCCTCCTCCTTCTTCCCCCTCCTCCTGATCTATTTCCTCCTTCTCCCTCTTCTTCCTCCTCCTCCTCATCTCCTGCTCCCTCCTTCCTCTTCTCTTTGTCTTCCTTCTTTTCCTCCTGCTCCTCCTCATCTATCTCCTTCCCCTCCTTCTCTTTCTCCTTGTCCTCCTGAAAACAACAACACCAACGCTTCCGATTTTGGATCACACAGCCTGGGAAAGAGCGAGGTGGGAGAGTCCCTGGTTTATCAACCACTGCGGCCTGTTTTCCATGCTCCATGAAACCCAGGCTAATGTGGTGACCCCAAAGCCTTCTTGGAGGAAACGAGGGCTCCGAAGTGCCAGTAAACAAGGTACTTAGAAATATCAAAAGCACACCTTCCCCGCCTCCCTCACACTCTTAAGTGACTCAAGGAAGGCGTTAACAAAGTCACTCTCTTTGCCGAGATGTCAGATTGACACCATTTGCTGGAGAAGGCCGGAGCAAAGCACATCAAGAATCCCCCTGTGTGTCTTTCTCATTGCTCTGGGGCTTCCCATTAAAAGCTTTTCAACACCCGAACTGAGCCAATGAGTAAAGTACTTCTCCAAAGGATCAGTGCCTCAACGCTCCCCTTCGAAACTCAGCCCTTCCATCAGGGCCTTGGGAAAAAAACCACTTGCATAGAAGACAGTCCTGCCTTCCTCTCCCTCCTTTCTCTTGCATCTTTGGTGCTAATTAGTAGATTGCAAACCTCTGGGGAGCGAGAAAGTGCTGTGGTATCTCCCAGGGATTTATGTTTACATTCCTTGCAAAGAGTCCCATTCACAGATAACTGCTACTATTAATTTAACTGCAGTGTGTTTGAATGCACAGCTGAACACCAATTGTATCTATTCTGTGCAAGTCTCGGAAAGTGAAGGAATGCTATTCTGTTCCCGCCTTTAAATAAGCTTGCCCTCATTTGCAAGGTCCCAATCGATGTTTGGGTCAGGAGGGAGCTGTTTGTCCGAAAATCCATCTCTTTGGATTTGGGGAACATGACTTGGGGAGCTTCTGAGGCTACGGGGTGGGGAGGGTGAGGAGGAGGAGGAAGAGGAGGAGGAGAAAGAGGAGGAGGAGGGAGAAGGAGGAGGAAGAGGAGGAGGAGGAAGAAGGAGAAGGAGGGAGAAGGAGGAGGAAGAGGAGGAGGAGGAGGAGGAGGAGGGAGAAGGAAGAGGAAGAGGAGGAGGAAGAGGAAGAGGAGGAGGAGGAGGAGGGAGAAGGAAGAGGAAGAGGAGGAGGGAGAAAGAGGAGGAGGAAGAGGAGAAGGAGTTGGAGGGGAGGAGCAAGGAGAAGGAGGAGGAAAAAAGAGAAGGGGGAGGAGGGAGAAGGAGGAGGAGGAGGAAGAGGAGGAGGAGGAGAAGGAGAAGAAGGAGGAGAATGAATGGCTATAACATCTTAGCTTTTTCAAGCTGTTCTTCCCAGCACGGCTGGCTTTCCAGAATGCCTTTTTTTAAAAATTCTGCTTTTTCTATTCCCTGACTCACAGGGTTTTATTTTTATTTTATTTTTTGTTTGGTCTCTCCTTCTGCCCAGGCTGCCATCCTTCTCTTCTCGCCCACTCACCCAAACCCCTCTGTGCCGCTATTGTCCGGGATGACATTAATACGCTCCCTGAAAACAATGCAATTATGAATTATGCCTTTGTGGCGGGTGGAATTACTAATTATTGCTTCAGATCAATGGCGATATCATTGATGCAACGCAATACGATCGCTGTCTTTGTTCCTCCTGTTTGTTTGATTTGGGGATGAAAAGACCAGCCTCCCTCCTCCGGGATGCGGTGGAGAGCTGGAAGGCTTCCTTCTGGCAGGCGCACCGAGAAGGCGCCGATAAGGCCCTGCCGCGATTCAGAGCCTCGCTGAAGTCGCTTGAAAACCCGAGACTCGGGCCAACACCCTGTTCCTGGTTAATTCACTCTTAGAAAATATTTATTTTTTTTCTTTCTTTTTTTTTAAAAAAAAGGCACATCAGGACTTCCTCCTCTGCAGAGATTGCTCACCGAAGGAATATGAATAACGGCCAAGAATGTTGCCAAGGCTTTTGATTAGATCTGAAAAGCCTTTTGCCCACCAAGGAAACACAGATAAACTGTTTTGAGATTTGCTCCTTGGGGAAAGCTTGCTATGGAAGGAGGTGGAGTTAAGCAGCCCTACGGGGCAACTCTTGAGTAATATATTTGTCTTCGGTCCTTCTGTTTGGCCTTCCTTCCTCCCTCTCTTCCTCCTTTTCTCATTTTTGTTTCTTTCCCCTCCCTCTCTCCTTCCTTCCTTCTTTCCTTCCTTCCTTTCTCCCTCCCTCCCTCCCTCCTTTTCTCATTTTTATTTCCTTCCCCTTTCCTCCCTCCCTCCTTCCTTCCTCCCTCCCTCCCCCCCTCATTTTCATTTCCTTCCCCTTCCCTTTCTCCTTCCTTCCCTCCTTTCTTCCTTCCCTTCCCTACTTCCCTCCTTTCCTCCCTCCCCTTTCAATTTTTCATCTCTCTTTCCTTCCCTCACTCCCTGCTTCTCATCTCTCCTTCCTTCCTTCCTTCCTTCCTTCCTTCCTTCCTTCCTTCCTTCCTTCCTTCCTTCCTTCCTTCCTTCCTTCCTTCCCTTTGATAGGGAGGCTCCTTAGAACTGCAACAACAAATTTACCACTTTGCAAATGCTCTGTGGAAATTCACTGGAGTGGAGCAGAATCCTTGCCAGTTTGCATGTTTGCAAACCTTCCTTCTCACCTTACAGGCTGTTCTACATATGCAACATTTTACATTTGTCCTGGGAATAACCTAAAAAGATGTGTCGAGTGTGTGTGTGTGTGTGTGTCTGGGACGTTATGTGCATGCAGCAAAAATGTCCTTTAAGCTGTGTGTAAGTAGTCCTTGAATGATGACCACAATTGTGCCCAGAACCTCCATCACTAAGTGATACAGTGGAATTTCACCTGATTTTACTACCTCTTTTGCTGTGGCTGTTAAGTAAATCATTGCTTAACATCAAGCCAAAATGGCTTCCCCCGTTGACTTGTTGGAATCCCCTTTGGAAAGTCATTCTTTTTAGCACCATTGCAACTTCAAATGGTTGCTAAATGATCTTTGCAAGTCAGGGATTACTTGTACTAAGGTTGAGGGATGGTCTACAGAAGATTAATGTCCTCCTTTAGCTGTGGGACTGCTAATTTTCTGAACCTTTCATTTAAAGAGAGGAGTGTAGGACATAAAAAATGAATCATCTCATAGAATAGGGACCTTTGAGGTCTCCTAGTCCAACCCCCTGCTCAGTCAGGAAACCCTACACCATTTCAGACAAACGGTTATCCAATCTCTTCTTAAAAACTTCCAGTGTTGGAGCATTCACAACTTCTGGATGCAAGTTGTTTCACTGATTAATTGTTCGAACAGTCAGGAAATTCCTCCTTAGTTCTAGGTTGCTTCTCTCCTTGATTAGTTTCCACCCATGGCTTCTTGTCCTGCCTTCAGGTACTTTGGAAAATAATTTGACCCCCTCATCTTTGTGGAAGCTCCTGAGATATTGGAAGACTGCTATCATGTCTCCCCTGATTCTTCTTTTCATCAGACTAGACATACCCAATTCCAGCAACCATTCTTCATGTGTTTTAGACTCCAGTCTTCTAACCATCTTTGTTGCTCTTTGTACTCTTTTCGGAGTCAATGCTTCCACTAGACGAGAGAAGTGAATATCCAGAGCAGAGATGTCCAACCTTAGTGACTTTCAGACTTGTGGACTTCGACTCCCTGAATTCCTCAGTCAGCCATGGGGAATTCTGGGAGTTGAAGACCACAAGTTTTCAAATCTCCAAGTTTGGATATTCCTGGACCAGGGTGAACGTGTGTCTAGCAAGGGCTGAATCTTTTCAATTCATCCTTGGCACGAGAACTAAGAAACCTATTTGGTTAATCGGTCCAATCTCAAGACCTCTGGTGGTAGGATCTCATCCTTGGTCCTGATGGGAACGACAGAATGGGGAGATCAAAGCAACACCTAAAATACGTACATACTTCATCCCGCTTCCCACACCAGGGAACACCTGCTGTACAAAACCTGTACACCCTCCTCCCTTCACCGCACCGTCATGTGCGAACCAAGCTGCTAATGAGCTCAGACACATGGAGACACTCAAATTAACATGGTTGAACTGAGGCAGCCTTGCTCAGTTACGGAGCCTCCCAGATTTTTTTCATGTTGGGAAGACGGGCGATGAATTCTTGAACCCAACACTGTTTTTCTTTTTTCTTTTCAATTAACAAGACCAAATGGGAGCCATTCGCTCGGGATGACTTCTTCAAAAAGGCAGAATGCCTTAAATATTTCATAGAAAGTAATTCCCCACCCCTGCCAGAAAGCTTTCCTTTCCTTTCCTTTTTAAGAAGGACATCTCCTTCCCGCCCCTTTTGTTCATGTCAGGATGTAATTAAGCATGAAAGATCGGAGTGCATAACAAAAAGACTCAACAACCCCACGACTTCGCTGGCTTCCTTCAACCAACCAACTCTTTCTCCTCATTTAACATTAACACACCATCCTTGGGTGAACACAGAGCTGTCAAGATGGGATCTCATGCCCCACTTGGTCACAGAGAGAAGACGGGGGGGGTGGGGTGAGGGGAGAAGAAGCCATTTCAGATTACATCCAGTGTTGTAGACCGTGAACCTTGGAGAACCACAGAAGAGATAGGTACAGAATAACAGAGTTGGAAGGGACTTTGAAGGTCTTCTAGTCCAACCCTCTGCTTGACCAGGAGATCCTATTTCTTTCTGGACAAAGGGTTGTCCAACCTCTTCTTGAAAACTGATTTAATTATTCTCCCTATCCAGAAATTTCTCCTCTCTATCTCATCTTTATATCTCATCTATCATCTATCAATCTATCTATCATCTATCTATCATCTATAATCTGTCTGTCTGTCTATCTGTCTGTCTCTATCTATCTATCTATCATCTATCTATCATCTATCTATCATCTCTCTCTCTCTCTCTCTCTCTCTCTCATCTATCTATCTATTATCTATCTGTCTGTCTGTCTATCTATCTATCTATCTATCTATCTATCTATCTATCTATCTATCCATCCAATCCAATCCAATCCAATCTAATCCAATCTAATTTCTAACATCTATTTATCTATCACCTATCTACCCACCTTCTCCTATAATCTCCTAGAAATCTCTATCAGAGCCACACTGAGTGATCATGTAGCATCAGTCCGTCCAATTTTACTTCCCACGAAATCCCTTCTTTCAATTTTGCTGCCAAAGGAGACAATTACCCTTTTAGGTTGGCAGCAGATACTTCTAAGACAATTGTCAGGCTATAGGCAGTTTCTGGGACTAGATGGAGAATTCTGTCTCCCATTGATTTCTCTCTTCTTTCTCACTTGCAGAGTGCTCCGAAAATGAAGTTATTGGCGGATGTAATGTTTTCTCTACCTGACAATTTATGCTGTGGGTTCTCAGGAAAGTGCTGACCTCTGCATTGACAGACCATCCCTGGATAGACATGTTTCTATAAATAAACCTGCTTTCTTTTCCTCTGACTGAAGGGATAAAGCTTTCGATTATTTTGACTTGCATAGCTCGTTCTCTCTTCCAGCCTTCTCTTATTGGTTGGGTTAAAACTACATGAAACCCTTCCCCGATTTAGACCTGGCATCCATCTTATTTCGTCTTCGGTTTCAGCAGTGGGAAACCTGCCTCTAAAACAGTCGAAGCTGGTATGACAATCATCACAGATGTTTGCACAATGCAGTAAATCAGCCATGGCGAAATGAGTGCCTTTAGGATTACAGCTTCCAGAATTTCACGGCCAACAAGCCTGAGACATTTCAAGGGGGACCCAATTGCAGCAAGCAACACGACATTGTGGTTTCATTAACTATAGCTTATACCATTCAACTCCTGTTCACCCGACCCGTCAGAGGGTCATTTCCCTCCATGGCAATCCTAAACAGATCTGGCTAAGATATTGCACGAACGAGGCCGTTTTCTCAACTTTTATACTTCCTGTCCTGTTTTGTTTTTTCTCCAAGTAGGAGGTGAATGTATTTGCATGATTGTGTTAAGATCAAACGTCCACTAATTTGAAGGACCATTGACTTAAGTTTCTTAAGTCTGATTTTGGAAAACCGTATAGGAAAGCCTTGAAGGAGCCCTGGTTGTGAAATGAAATTTCTTCAGGTGTGGTTCTTAAACCCACTGAATGGATCAGTGAATTCCATACCAAGAGTTTGAAGGTATCATGGAGAGCATTTAATCCAGTGTCCTGCCCAGGACATGAATCTACCACTACAGCTGTAGAAGAAGAGCAAGCAGAGTTGGTGGTTGGAGTTAAGGGTGTCATCAGCTTAGAGGTGTTGCGTTCCCACAAATCCAACCCCTCCTGAATTCTGCTGACCCTTATCTGGTGCCAATTTAGTGCTGACCATTAGTTGACTAGATTCCTGTGCATGAGAAATCAACCAGCTTAATTAGAACTCAGCTAAGAATCCTGATACTTTGCACCTGACGCGTACGGTTGCATTCAGGGGTGGGATTCTCCCAGTTCACACCTATTCGCTAGAACCGCTTGTTAACATTCTAAGCAGTTTGGATAACCGGTTGTTAGAAGAAATTACTGGGCTAATCCTGTAAGGAAGGCAGGAAGGAAACATTCTGGTGTTGCTTACAGAAACTGCCTCTCCATTAACCCTTATTACATTCTTGGCAGGACTAGACTTCCTATCTCTGGAACTTCTCTGGAGTTTTTTTCCCCTCCTTTGCTGGTACTTTGCTTGTGTGGAATGACCATTGAAAAAAGTGACTTATGACCATTTTAAAAAGTGACTTATGACCGTTTTTCACACTTACGACTGTTGCAGCATCCCCACAGTCAGGAGCGTCCAGGCGAGGAGATGCGTGCCTTGATGTGAGTGATATGGAGTTGGCCATCCCCAGCCAATAATATGACCACCAAGCCATGTCCACCCAGTCACATGACCACCAAGCCATGCCCACCACCTAAGCCACGCCCACAGAACCGGTTGTTAAAAAAATTGAATCCCACCCCTGGTTGCATTCTATAGTGCAATGCCCACCCCAACCCCCAGCCAGAGAAAAGGAATCATCCTGATAAGGTTTTTTTTCCCCATTAAGAAACTAAATTTTGTTCTGCACTGAAACCTCTCTTTGTTCCCTCCAGAGAGCTGTCAAGCTGGGAAATTGCCGGAGAACAGCCAGCTCTGATGTTTGCTGTCTCACACACTGCCTTATCAAACTGACAGTTCACAAATTTTAATCTAGGATTCTGTACATACAGTACAAGCTGAGACCTGCTCCTGTCTCTTCAGAGTGTCCTGGAGAAAGAGAGAGAGAGAGAGGAGAGGGAGCAGGCTGGGAAAAAAAGGGCCCAATGATTGTCACAGAGCAAGAAGGATGAAACGCAAGAGGAGACACTGGAAAAACCTGCAGCCGGACACATCCAAGCTCG
Organism: Pseudonaja textilis; assembly: GCF_900518735.1. The sequence goes on from NW_020769352.1 coordinate 7,966,491, forward strand.
TCAAATCTACCCTCTGATTGCTGCACCTTTTCATCAAATTTTTTTTGTTGAAAATTTCTCCTTTTTTAAAAAAAATCAGCCAACAGTTTTAAGATCTAACCTCTAGGGCAGTGTTTCTCAATGGGGCAACTTTAAGATAGGTGAACTTCAACTGTGAGAGGAAGACCTTTTCTACAAGTACAACATTTTAGATAAAGAAATATGGCACTTTGGAATGAGTAGAAGGCCATCAAGTTATTTTCCATGCTGAGCAGAAGAGTCTAAATTCAAGTGACCTCCAAGTCAACTATATCAACGAACACCCATGGATAGATGCTCCAATGTGCAATAGAAAATTCCCACTTGGCCAAACCTTGGGTGGTCTATTTTCATTGTTCAGATATCCACCACAGATTTCATGCTGTTACCGGAAGAATATAGGCAAGCTCATACTCTGAATTTCAACCATAACAAATGTATTCAATTTCTTAGGAGATTTCTCACTCACCTAAGCAAGTGTAGGATGACCAGTTTCCAGTGACGCAGTGCTGATGTTCCCCTTACTGGTCCAATCATGCACTGAAAAGAAAAAGAAGAAGATATTTTGAGACCGGTTGCCTCACAGAGAATTATATCCTTCAGGAGTGGCTTTGGACCCCTCAGTCATTCAGGCCAAGCCATCTTCTAAGATTCTGGTTGTGGAGCTTCTGTAGGGATAACTGTTCGGTTATACTGTATCACCTTGATTGTCCAGAGAAAAAGGCAAGCTATCAATAAAATGTATGGAATAAATCTGGTGATGTAATGGTCTGCAAGAATGACCTTGGGAGGCAGGAACGGAGAATTTTGAAAACAAGACAACTGGCACTGAAAAAATGTCACAGACCACAGAAAGGGGAATGGTGAGGAAAACATTTCAGAGACCCTCCCCAGTTTTCTGAAGAGTAAAGGGGAAGAGGTAAGAAATATTTTCAAACTTGAAAAATTATGTTAATGTAACCTTACAATAGGGATAGAGTTAGTAGAGTAGAGTAGAGTAGAGTAGCGTAGAGTAGGAGAAAGAGAGGCAGAGTAAGGTGGAGTCAAGAGAGGAAGCAACCTAGAATCATTACATTCCCACAAGTGATCCAAGTCCAACACCTCTTTAATTTTGTCAACTCTTATTTAGCATCAATTTAGCGTTGGCCATTAGTCAATTCTTGTAAATAACCATGAGCAACAAATCAGCTTAATTAGAACATGGTGTGGTTTTGCTTCTCATGCCTGACATGTTATTGCACATAGCTGTGCTTCTTATATTTGCAGGAGCTAGCAGGTAAGCAAGCAGGTGACCAGGATTACGACTTGGCATAGAACAAACAGACACTGAAAACTATAGCAAAGTTTTAGCCTTTGCTAATTCTTATACAAGAATCGACCAGCAGGGCATCTGCTGCCAGGTTTGAATCAGCTTCAATTGTCACACTGATGACAAGAATAATTGAATACCTCTAGCGCAAGGCTATTAAGCCAACATCAACCAATGCTTTATATAATCCTATATAAAAGGATGCAGAAGGGAAGAGAACAGTTGAGGAGGAATATAATTGGAAACACAGCTTGAGAAAACCTTGCTGGCACGTGGAAGAAACATGCCAGCTTCAGTTCTCAGACAGATGGCATCAGCCTGGAGATTTCGTACACAGGTGACAAAAAGTTCCAGGCCTACCAACTCACATTTTCACTGGCATATTTCAGTTTTGGGCAGAGGGCCAAGCAAGCTTTTCAAAAGATCATCCAAGCCTAGATCTATCATGACAAGGAATGAAATAGAATCGTGATTGTCTAGATTCCATGGTTACACTTGGAGTGGTGCTTCTCAGCCTTGATCCTTTCAAAGTCCTTCAACTCCCAGAATTCCCCAGCCAGCATGGGATCATCTCATCCCTTGACATGGATCAAGTCACCAAGTCACAAAAACTGGAGAAACGATCATCAGATCAATGAACGTGATTCCCGTCTTTGGCCACCCAGAATGATTTCACAGAAGCTCTTTTTTTTCCTTGAAAGGGTACCTCGGAAGACACAGATATTTCTTGCAGCTGAAGGAGAGAAGGAGGAGGGAAAATAAGGCAGTTAGTTTTTCTCCTGCCAAGCCTGGGTTTGCTTCCTATGCCCCCTGAGCACAAAGACATGGGTCAATTTTAAAAGTTCTTCAGAAAGTTCTTCAGAAGTTGGAAGTTAGGAACTCTGCCCTGTGGAATCTTCTCCTAGCTGTGCGTCAAATGACTACCGCTTCATTCCATCTCAATCCCATTCACAAAGTTTGAATGTCTGAAATCAACGTTGGCTTGGTGTAGCACCAACCCTTTCTGGATGCTGTTTTCCTTGCTTGAATTGGCAGGAAAGTGACAGCATCAAGCCAACTCTTGTCTTCCAGTCAGCTTTCCACATGCGGGTAAAAGGACACTTAACTCCCAGCAATCTTTTCCCAAGAAAAGCACTTAATGCAGTATCATTAAGTCATCGCTTCCCTTTCTTTTCCGATAAACCAGAAAGACGGAGATGAATTCCTGCTTACAGTGATAGGTGCGTTCTCCTGCCCTCTAATCTCATTCCCCATTCAACAGTTGCAGCCTGCTTCACAATGCATTAATGAGTGGAGTTTCATAGCCCAGATGCAGAGCTGAAATGAAGCAAGCCAGCAACACATCTCAAGACACGCCAAAGTTGGTCTGAACAGAACTGAACAGAAGGGACATCTCCATAACTACTTCCCATGCATACATATCAGGAAGGCCTTAAGAGGTCAATGAATGAAGCTTGGTTCTGGGTAACTGCCTGAAATCCATATTTGGAAGTGGTTGGCCATGGTCTTCAAAAAAAAAAAAACATCCCATGATGCTTCTCAATGTTGTAGTCCACCCCATTGGCCTGGGATTCTCAGGGGATGTCCCATTTATGGACTGATTGGATCCAGTCTTCAACTGGATCCAACTTCAACTGGATCCAACTTCAGACATCAGCCTGGGACTGTAGAAACTCTACCATCTACCTTCCCTAGGGGAAAACAATGGTTTAAGATTCAGAGGGGACTTTCCTACACCTCAAGAAGATTCTTCAGGAATATTTTTCCCAAGACCTCCCAAGATTGGGGAATCTCTGGTCCTCTTCAAGGTCGCCAGGAATAGAGAACTTGTTCCTAATGGTCATTATTTCTTTAAAACCTCCATCTTCAACAGGTTGGGTTTCATTACACATCCACCCATCACCTTACAGGAGCTTAGATTCATAGGCAAAAATAGTAAAAATAAATAAATAATGTGTCTATTTTAACACTAAAAGTCTTAATTTTGTAATCCTCGCAGTATTTAAGTGATATCATACAACCGAGGTGTTTTCACCACCTTGTGTCCAGCTGCCCAGGAAGACTGAAAGATCCATGCTGGAGGGAAGAGGGACATCTTCTCTTATCCCACTGTCCTCTCCCTTCCCACTCAGGATATGTGAGGATTTACAAAAGGAGAGCCACAGAAGGACAAAAATAAAAATAAACTATGGTGGTTTGTTTCTTTATAAAACAACTGAAGAGCATTTATTTATAGCTTCTCAACACCTTAGAGACTTTCTCTCCAGGGTGTTTTATCCCAAGGTACACAACATGATGTGCAATCATTTGGAGTTTTGTCAGGCTGTGTGTGGGTTTGCAGAATAGAGGACACACACACACACCTTCTTTCTCTTCCTGACATATGTCCTCTTTTTCACATACCACTAATTTTGTCTCCCTGGGGGAGGGACCCAGTTTAGCAGCTGGTTTGGGGGTTGTGTATCCTTCCTTATGGAGGACTTCTCTTCCAGATCCAAAGGGTGGAAGCATTAGAATGGGTGGAGGGACAGCGTTTTTTTTTTGGAGGGTGGTGGAGGAAATGAATTATCCCAGGCAGAAGAACAGATCAAAATCCTCTTTCTGAATGTCAACTTTCCACTTAGTCTCTGATGGCAGAGAATTGAGCAACCCTCTCTCAAACTTCCCAATCCACTTACAGCTGAAATATTCTTGTAAGGTGGTGGAAAAAAGATAACGAGAGATCCTTCCTTCCTTCCTTCCTTCCTTCCTTCCTTCCTTCCTTCCTTCCTTCCTTCCTTCCTTCCTTCCTTCCTTCCTTCCTTCCTTCCTTCCTTCCTGGAACTTTTATTTGGCTTTGCAATGTGCCATTTTTAAGAAGCCTGGTGGGAATTATATCATCATTTGCAGAATATTATAATCATTTGTCGACGGGAAGGGTCAAGGTGGGTACAAGGATGAGCAATTTATCGTCATCAAAGGTCCATGGCATGAGGCCAAATGGTAAAGAGGGCTAGGGAGGGTCGAATAGGTCTGCAGGAAACCATCTGGTAATGTTATGATAACACTGGAGCATCTGGCCAAAGCTGTCGGCCTGGTTTTGGCTTTGAAGTGGGATTAACTTTGGGGATTTCATTTGGAAACTCACCCCTATCTTGACCCTCGGACATGTGGGGATGTCAGACTACGCACTTGGAGGCATTGATAGCCTACCGTCTATGGATTGTCCACTTGCTACCTGGCCACTGATCTTCACCATAGTATTGTCCCTACTTGTGGAACCACCACAGGTCCATCACCTGGAAGCCATCCCTGGGAGTTTACAAGAAAAGATTGAAAAGCTATTTGTCCAGGAGGGAATGAAGATCCCTGCAGCAGGTTGGACTAGACGACCTCCAAAGCCCCTTTCAGTACTAGGAAACTACATTTCTTTAAGCAGCTAGAACTCCTGTTCTATAGAGATAAATGAAACCATCACAGATTCTCTTGAGTTCCCTTTTTTTCTCACCTTTATATGTGCTCTGACTCATTTCCACATCCATTTTTGGTGACTGTTCTCTCTTTTTTTAGAAAGGCAGCACAAAAGTTAAGACATTTTTCCATTTTGCCCAACGGACACATTATGGGGCTTTCTTTGTCCTAATGTCACCATCTTTCATGTATTTTTCCTAATATCCACCTTTTAAAAGCTATTCTCGCCAGCACACTGTGTTTTAGTGTGCCTTTCTCTTAGCATATGGGTCTTTAAAAAAAATCAGTAAGGCTGTAAGTCGGTGAAAATAAGAAGTTCAGAAAAAGAGCACATTACAAATTGGTACATTTTTAGAGAGGACAACTGGGGTACATTTGGATCGAGTTGTAATTTCTCATCCAGCTTTATTTTCCAGGCTTTTACAGTAGCCAATCCTTTTTTTTGTTTCTATTATTTTTAAAGTAGGCAAAAGCATTTCTGAGTTCATTACCTTTTTCCAAGTCAATCTAAATAACAACTGAATCCCTAGGTAGTTCCTAACTGTCTCCTTTCTCTTCTCCCGAGTCTCTTGCAATCACCCTCGATGGAACAATTCCTCAGCCTGAAGGCAGGAAAGCTTCTAACCTCCTATGGTTAGAAACTTCATCCGAAGAAACTTGTAAGACATTCCAAAGTGCTCTAGAAGAATGTCTCTCAACCTTGACCACTTGAAGATGGGTGGACTTTCAACTCCCAGTATTCTACAGCCATCCGTGCTAAAGTCCACTCATTGTCAATGTCTATGGAAATTCTCAGTCATCCAGGTCATGGTCAAAGGTGTTTTTCCAAGAGGCAACTGGACTTTCTTTGTTTTTTCCTTGAAGATGTTTCACTTCTCAACTGAGAAGCTCCTTCAGCTCTGAAGAAGCTTCTTGGCTGAGAAGACTGAAAGATTGAAAGACTTAGTTGAGAATACTGAAACTGAAGAAGATTCTCGGTTGAGAAGCAAAACGTCTTCAAGGAAAAACAAAGGAAGTCCAGTCACCTCTTGAAAAAGCACCTTTGGGACAACCATGACCTAGATGACTGAGAATGTCCATAGATGTTGAAAACGAGTGGACTATAACTCTCAGAATTGCCTGGGGAATTCTGGGAGTTGAAGTCCACACAAGTGGCCAAGGTTGAGACTGTTCTAGAGAATGAAGAGCGGGGAAAAACCAGAACCACGTTCAGCAGGAATGTCAATTGCTAGGGAAATCGGGAGACCGATTTGGCTTCGGCATCTGGTTCTTTGTGTTTAGCTGCTCTGACAATCCATCTGATGGAGGGAAGTAGGACAGCAACATTTTACACCCATCATCTTGCAAGAGTCATGATTGGCACCCCTGGATGACATTCTTCATCAGAGGAATGAATCCTGGCATTCCAGAGATTTGACAAGGGAGGCCTGTCAAGCTCAAGTGTTCTTCAGCAAGAGGAGCGCATGACGAAAGCAACTACTCATAAGCGATGAGGCTTTCTCTCTGGAGCTACATTTGCGCCAGGTCCTTCACAGTCTGGAGGATTCTCCAATCTCACCCCACGAATATCTTTTGAATGAAACCAACGAGGACTCTGTGATAGAGACACCAGTTCTAGGGAAAACCCACCCACTCATTAGATGGCAGAAGGGAGTCTGGGTTTTTGTTTTTTTGGGCATCCCTTTGCTGCTGGGATGGCAGCTGGGAGACTTTGGGACAAAGGCAGTGGCAGCCAAAAAGACCAAAGGAGTATCTTTTTAGTTGACATTGGCAGCCCAAAGTTGTTGGAGCGCAAGAATATTACTGGACAGCATGATGGATGACTCTTGGCTATGGAAGTGTCCCATTGGAGAATATACATGCAGGGGGCGGGGGGGAAGACTACAGAGGAATTATTGAGTCTGTCATCTGCACCTCTATAACTGTCTGGTTTGGTTCTGCAACCCAACAGGACAGACACAGACTCCAGAGGGTAATTAGGACTGCAGAAAAAACAATGGCTACCCACCTGCCTTCAGTCGAGGACCTGTATACTGCACGAGTCAAAAAAGGGCTGTGAAAATATCAACAGACACCTCACATCCCGGACATAAACTGCTTCAACTCCTTCCCCCAAAACGACACTATAGAGGCCTCCACACCAGAACAACTAGACACAAGGACAGTTTTTCTCCAAATGCCATCACTCTGCTAAACAAATAATTCCCTCAACACTGTCCAACTATTTACAAAGTCTGATTGCTATTACTATTAATCTTCTCATCACTCCTTATCACCCATCCCCCCCCACTTGTGACCATATGACTGCAACTTTGTCACTTGTATCCTTGAGATTTATATTGTTTCCTGGTATGATTTGATTGCTTAATGTACCCTGTGACTACCATTAAGTGTTGTACCTGATGCTTCTTGACTCTTGATGAGTGTATCTTTTCTTTTACGTACACTGAGAGCATTTGCACCAAGACAAATTCCTTGTGTGTCCAATCACACTTGGCCAATAAAGAATTCTATTCTGTTCTGTTCTGTTCTGTTCTGTTCTGTTCTGTTCTACTCTATTCTATTCCATATTCTATTCCCTATTCTATTGTACTCTATTCTCTATCCTGTTCCATCCCATCCCATTCTATTTAAATTCTATTCCTATATCCTTCTATTCTATTCTATGACTATCATCAAGTGTTGCACCTTATGATTCTTAACTCTTGACAAAATGTATCTTTTCTTTTACGTACACTGAGAGCATTTGCACCAAGACAAATTCCTTGTGTGTCCAATCACACTTGGCCAATAAAGAATTTTAATTCTAATGAGATGAGGGGAAGGGAGGGGAGAGGAGAGGAGAAGCGAAGATAAATAAAATAAATAAAAATAAAGTAAAATAAAATAAAAATGAAGTAAAATAAAATAAACCAGCCTGATGAAAAGCAAACTCACAAATCCTCTTATATTAGAAGAACATCAGCAGAAAACCAACTATGCTAATTTTTTGGGTGGGGCATGTTATTTGCAATTTACAAGCAATCGGGGACCCAGTATGGATCATTGGGTGACCTCCTGTGCCTTTATTGCTGAACTCACTCATCAAGGACTACTCTAAATATTTCTGGCAAAGAAGAGGAGAGGTTTATGATAAAAGCTTTTGCCTTGATGTTGTTATCAGGAAGTGACAAGATAAAAACCCTGGTTAAAAGTATGAGAAACAGCCCCAACTGAAAGTTAAACATGCATAAAGCACCTGATCCCAGACTGGATGGCTGTTAATATTTTATAACAGAGCCGAGCCATAAGAAGTAATGAATTAATGCTTATATACTAAGAATCAGCCTAAACTCCTGGAAAAGAAACCGTATCCTAACGACAGCTGAAGCAAATGAGGATCCCTCCGCTGTCTTTTTATACGGGGGGCCCCGTAAGGTTACCAAATACTTTTAAAATATTTACTACCATTTTGGCAAACAAAGTTCAAGCAAAGAGCTTCTAATTACACAGACCTCTGAGGTTCAGTTTGGTTTTCGTCGATCTGAAATGGCACAGAGGTGGTAGACAAATGATCCATCTTCTCAGGGCATGTGGGATCCAAGCATGATCTTATTCAAGAAATAAAAGGCAGCAAAGCTTATTCCCGTCGGCTGTCTGTTGGACAGAGGAGAATGACATCATCGGTAGAACAGGGGTGGGTTTCTACCGGTTCTGTCCGCCTCTGTAGAACCGGTAGCTCTGAAGAGCAGCAGACATAGAACCGGTTCTATGTCTGCTGATGTTCTGGGCAATAGCTAAGGAACACCATACAATGGGGGTAGTTGACTGAATAACAACAGATCGCAGTTCCCTTACTTTTCCTCCACCCTCCCCCATGTGTCCTTAGGTTTTAATTTATTTATATGTTAAAGTAGATATATATTTATGACTGTAAGCTGCCCAGAGTTACCTTTTGGTAAGATGGGCAGCCAATAAATTTTATAAACCAACCAACAAACAAGTAAATGCAATCTTAATGCTGATTCTCTTCAGCCACCAGGAAGCTGAGTAATATTATACAGTGGAAGAGAATATCCATAGCTCAGGGTTGCACTGTGGGTTTCTCTGATGATGTTATCTAGTTGGGTAATGAACCATCCGCAAGAAAACAACTGAAACTTAAGCTCGGGAAGCACCACACTATTATTCTTATTTGGCATGGATTTAAGTGTTAAGCGTATTAAGAATCATCACAAAATTTGTATGAATTTATCTATATTTGCGGATTTGTGTGTAGGTATCTATATCTCTATGAAAAATCCATCTATGAGATTGCTAAGCGTCAACTCCTGCCTGATGGCACATAATCCATCAATTCTGGGATATATAAATTTTACAAAGGTTATCTAAGTATAGCAAGAGCATAATTTAAAATGAGATCTGCTGTTGTATCTTTAAAGAACAACTTCTTAAGTATTTGAAACTTTTTAAAGACGCATTTGCCAATCTCTGGAGATTGGGCTCCAAGCTACATCAGATGGTAGGATGGATTCAAAGAACTGCATAAAATTATCCATTCCAATGTCCTATCCATCAGTGACTACTTCAGCTTCCACCTCAACAATACACGAGCACACAATAGGTACAAACTCAGGGTAAACCACATAAAACTTGACTGCAGGAAATACGACTTCAGCAACAGAGGGGTCAACATCTGGAATACGCTACCTGACTCTGTGGTTTCTTCCCAAAACCCCAAATACTTTAACCTCAGACTTTCTACTGTTGATCTCACCTCATTCCTAAGAGATCTTTAACGGGTGTGCATAAGCGCACCAGCATGTCTACCATCCCTGTCTTAATCTTCCTTTTTATTTGTCTCTATTTCATGTATTAATAATCATGTTCATACTTATATTTATTATCAAATACATGCTTGACAAAATAAATAAATAGAATGAAATGAAATAAACGAGACAGGAGAAAACCGTGTTTGGTATAAGGTGCTCTCCTGCCCAAATTCACGATTAGGTCATAAGAAGGGAACCAACATATATGTCCATATGCATATATTCCCTTCTAGTCTTATCTCTGCTACCTCTTGGCTCCTGAGATGTTTAATTAGTGAAGAACCATGATTGTCTAATGCAGACAACCCTCCCGCATTGAGTTCCTGTGGTAGGAAGTTTTGGCAAGGTTGAAAAAGCCACAAGCAAGAATTTCCTGGGCTCCACCAGGGAAAAGACAATGAGCAAAGGTGGAGCCAAGGAACTGCCCCCTCCTCAATGCCCCTACCCAGCTCTGCCATTGTTTTGCTGTTAATTAATGAATGGGAGAGCTAATTGTTGCATGAAACTCCTCATTACTTGAGGAGAATTCCCATCAAGACAATTTAATTACTGTGCAGTTTGGGCCGCTCCCACTTGTCTCATTAGATCAAGATTGGGATGAACGGGGGCGATGAGGAGGCAGACAAAATAGTGATCTATCTCCCAAAATTCCCCAGTCAGCCATGCTTAATTTGGAGATCCCTGATCTGGGTTATTCCTTCTCTCTTGGCCCTAAGAAGAAGACAAGGGCCAATCACTTCCAAAAATCTTGCCAAGGAATCTGCAGAGGGTTATCCAGAGAGTCAAGGAGTCAAGACTGATTTGAAAGCACACGCGCGCACACACACACACACACACACAAAATTATAAGCATCTCACAGCTCCATGCCATCTTCAAAAGTGTCCCTCCTTTCTTCCAAATCCACCTCAGAATTACTGAAGCATTTTCCTCTCTCCTTGAGCTTCCAAATCACTTTGGCTTCCTCCTGACCATTCTTCACACATCTGCATGCACACACATACACACACACACACACACACACACACACACAGCATCTTTCCTCTCCCCCCCCATGCACGAAGTTTGGGGCTGGGGAAAACAGAGCCTTAATCTCCTCTGTGCAATCTCACTTTGTGCTGACAGCCGGGGCTGCTCTCGATGGATAAAAGGCTCCCTTGGATAAAGCCAAGCGGGACTCACAATGGGGTGTGATTCTGGTTACAAAGGCTTGCAGGAATTAGGCTGGGAGAAATCTCCACAGGCAGAGCGAAAGCGGGCAGCTCTTTTCAAAGAAGAAGAAACCGTGGCAAAATAGCTTGTTCTGTTTAGCTCCAGGATGCCTCGGAATCCACAATCTGGCATTTCGGCCTCACAACAGACAGTAAGAATTTCATGGCCCGTGAACACGGTTCTATTATTACTATTATTTTAGAATTCAGTTTATATGCTTACATCCTGAGTAAGGATGTTCAAAGCCACTTACGACAGGAAGAAAGAAAGAAAGAAAGAAAGAAAGAAAGAAAGAAAGAAAGAAAGAAAAAAAAAGTTGGGGAAATGTGTGGTGTCCGTATTGTTTCTTTGAAACATCTGGCAGATTTTACAATCGAGCATTGAGGTGCAGAGAGCCAGCTTGGTATAAGGATAAAAGCAGCAGGCTAGAAATGGGGAGAGTGGGAGTTCTAGTTCTGTAGGCATGAAGGAGGCTGGGTGACTTTAGGCCAGGGGTTGCTTTGGGAGGGGCCCCAAGCTAAGATTCTGTGTAGTTCGGGGAACGCCCGAATCCCACTCCTGGTTGGCCCTGCCCAACCCTTCCCCTCCCCTCCCCGGAGTCCCCACGTAGCCCGTTTTGGATGCAGGTAAATGCAGGACACGTGTAGAGGCTCGGGGCGGGCAAAAAACAGGCCTTCTGGAAGTTTATTCCGTTTCCGGCTTCCAGAGAGTCTTCGGAGCCCGTGGAGGCCATTTTCGTCCTCCCGGAGGCTCGAGAAAAGCATCCAGAGCCTGGGGAGGGAAAAATACACCTCCCCGTAGTGCAGGAGGCCGACTAGGCAACGCCCACCATGGCCAACCCCACCCAGCCACCAGGCAGAGACGCCTTTGCTAAAATGTTTGAAGGCCACCCCTGCTTTGGGCTATGAAGATAAGATAAGATAAATTTATTGTCATTGTACTCAGAAACCCGAGAACAACGAAATAAGGTGCTCTTTCACATCATACAACTAAACAACACCAAAAGACATATACAAATAACAATGTAAAACAAATTAAAACAAATAACAGTTAAAAAACTGTACAACCAGGATATATATATGTTAAGGCCACCAGATTCATAACTCTGCATTTAACCTGATTTAACCTGATTGGGTAAAAGCTATGTTTAAATCTACTTGTCCTGGCTTTCAGCACTCTATATCGTCTTCCTGATGGTACGATCTCAAACAACGAGTGGCCTGGATGCGAAGGGTCTCTCAAGATCTTTTGTATCTTCCTTCTACATGAGAAATGTTACGCGGCGCAAAGAAAAGTAGTGCTTTGTCACGGGTCAAATCATGCTGACCAAATGAAAGAACTTATTCCAAAACTAATACGTTTGAGCGGCACGTAAAGTGATTGTCTACCTTTCTCAATTGTTCCTCACTCCTTTCCCATAAATAAAAGGATCTTAATTTATTTTTGTGACTCGGATTCTATTTGGGCACGCCACACCGGGCTAATTGTTCTTGTCATTGTTAACGGTCAACAGTTCTAACTCATTGGGGGGAAAAAAAAACCCTTTTCCCATCTACTAAGGACAGATAGGTGGAGAACCCTCCGGCCCCTGGATCAAGGCTCAATTATGTTCAACTTGTAACTAACATTCTGATAAGCAAGGCAATTCTCGACTAGAACACTGCATCTCTTCTTCACCATCCCTTTGTCCTTCTCTTTCTGTTCTTACGTGGAAGATTGAGCCTTTGCTAAATAAATGTTTCCTTCTCATCAGGTTGCAAAGCAATTAACTTGCAGAGGAAGAATTTGCATAGACTGAAGAGCAAGTCAATTGTTTTGTTAATTCCTTTGCTGGAAAGGAACTTAGAGCCAGAGGTCATCACTGAGCAGGTCTGTTGAATAGGAAGCAGGAAGAAAAAAAAAGGTAGCAGGTGACACAAATCAGTTGGAAACGAGTCTTTGTGGGGGAGGATGCCATTCAAATGGAATCCATTTATGCAAATAAACACATTTTCATTTGGATCACAGAATCCCTCCTCACCTACCCAGTGCAAATTTGCTTTATTCAGACAGTCATAAATCACCCTGGAATATGTCCTTGCATGCTGACGGTACGGTTTCATGATTGGCTTATCGGTATATTTCCTGGTTTGTACTTGGGTGGGAGACAGCCAGACAATTGTAGGAGAGACTACAAATTAAAAATGGTAGAAAAAAATATTTGTAGCTCTAGATGTTGGTGGTGGTTTTTTTCTTTGGGTTTTGTGATGACCCGGGGGCATAGCACAAAGGCAACCCAGTCAGATAATAAGTAGGAGCTCTTTATTAGCTCCAACTTTGCCCCCAATGTCTTGGCTACCTTTTGGGCTGGAGAAAAACTCTCCCAGGAACAGCCTGCAGAGATTCAAGTCCAAAACGTGGTCAACAAAAACTGTAACTGTAACTATAAGTCCAATCAAGGCACAATGAGGTAATTAGTCTGGCAGGACAAGAGAAGGAATTCCAGACATGAAGGAACGGCAGTAATGCAACCCAGTTGGGAGGATGTCAGGAACACAGATAACCAAAGTCAACATAATATAAACTCACGTTTGTTCCTAGCAGATGCCATGCTCAGCTTGCATCTCTTCTAAACTCTCAGGTGTGCCTAATGAAGGGAATCAGGGCCCTTTCCTCCCTCTAAGCCATGCAATCCAGGTTGCTCCCTTCTCTGTTCCTCCTTGCGTGCCCTAGGATGAAGAAAGGGTGGGCCTGGGTCTTCCTCTGAACTCCCCCTCCCTTGTTCTACCTCTTCCCTGCTCTGCCCAGTTGGACTTTGCCCTTCCCCAATTTCCTCCATAGCTAACGGAGCCACACTCCCACTCCCTGTCATCTGTTCATCTTCCTCCTCAGATTCAGACTCTGAGAGGGGCATGATAGGTTTAGCTTCCAAACCTTTCATCACCAGGCTAGGTGACATCTTCAGTGGGATTTTGGTCTTGTTCTGATTCTCCACCACTTTTATTGCTCTTGTGTAGTCATGTAGTCAGTGAGTCATGTGACCAGCTGGCCATGCCATGTGACCTGCCTGTGACCTGACAGGACACACGTCATGACAGGTCACCCCCAATGACTGATCAGTCCCATGTATCAGGGTTCCAAGTAACATACACGTAGCAAACAAAACTCTGAGGCAAGTAGATTCCTCCAAGAATAAGTTTATTGGATATGTCATATTGGCACAGGCTGGTGAAAACCAACTCTGATTATTCCCACAGTTTTCACCTAATTAAAAGTAAATATTTTTCACTTTCTCAAAAGCAATCAACCACATGGTCCAATCAGGGTACTGCCCAGTTGCTAGGTGACTCCAGTCCCCTCCTTCTGAGCACCTGCAGGAATGTCCTTGGTTCCCAAGAGAAAGTGTATTTTGTTTTGACTGCAAACCCCAACTATCTCTATTCCACCCACCTTGTCCCTCTTCTCCAGTGTGTCAGCGGTGAAGTCTCAAAATGGCTTCAGTCAGGGCTGACACCATGACCCACCAACCACAGGACCACATGGGAGCAATAAAAGCGGTGAAGAACCAAAACAAGATGCTTCAACCAAAGTCCCACCGAGGATGTCACCTAGCTTGGGGATGAAACATTTGGAAGCTAAACTGCAAGCTCAGAGGACAAACCACCACCCACAGACACTACAACATTAAGGGGGAAAACAATGACATTGACCTAAGGCAGGATTCAATTTCATTCTATCCCGCCAGAAAGTAACGAGCATTGCCTAGCCGTCATATGAAGCCACCTTATTCAGAAAGAGAGATCTGGTGGTTTCTTTGTAAGAGGGTCAAATTAACATCCATTGCAGAGAAGGTCCAAAAAGTCAAGATGGCGTCTGTAACTATGCCATGGAAGTCATGCCTCTCTTAAACAGCCTTTCCCTGGGGGAAAAGGGGCGTGGCTTTGGTCAGGCACCTGCTGTGGGCATCTCGACTTTTCGATTCCCTGCGGATGCCCTTGCCTGTTTAATTTCCAAACAAAGTATTTCATGTGACGACTTGCCAGGCGCAATCTTCTCTGCCTGTTGCATTAAAAATTATATTAAAAAACGAGGAAGTCGCTTTTAGAAGCCTTTGGGGACCGTTATTATGGCTGTCTGAGCTCACATCGAATGTCAGGGCTGCCGGGTTAGGCCTGCTGTAAAAATCACGATCTTCCATAAAAATAAAAATTGAAAATAAAATTAAAATGCTGTATATCGGCTGGGATTTTTATTCTCCCTCCTCCTTCCCTCTCGTTTCCCCCTTTTTTCCCCTTCCCCCTTTTGTTTAGATCCCTGCTGAAAATAACTTTAGGGATCATCTGGGGACGTAAGCAGTACACATGTTGCTTTAAAAAAAACATTTTTAAGGTTTCTTCTCATTAGATGGGGCAAATAGGCTGATTAACACAAACACACAATAAAGAACAAAACCCTGAAAGACAAGTAAACATTATGTTTGAAAAGGCCTGAGAAGTAGATTAGAGGGATTTTAGCAACCTATCCACTGAGGTTACTAAGAAAAAAGTGGAAATAATGTCAGACTTTATTAGATAATCTCCCTTCCAGATGCCATTGACAGCAGCTCCTGTAATTCCCATCCAGGCTTAAGATCTCCCATTGAGATCCTCCTACAATTATCCAGGGAATGAGTAAGAATTTAATGTGCTTTTATGGATATTTATCATCAAATGAACATTTTATAAAAAAGTAGACATAACTGCCCAGAATCACTGACAGCATACACACCTAATTTAATAATGACCTGAAAATAGAAGTAGAACAATAGTGGAAAAAGAAAGCAAAGATAGTACCAATGGTAATAGGTGCCTTGGGTTCAAAACATCTGGAGCCCTATTTGAATACCACTGGCATTGACAAAGTCATCATCAGTCAATGGCAAAAGGCAGCTTTACTTAGAACAGCTTACATCCTGTTGATGATAACTTTTAACAACATCAAGCAACCACACCTGCCTATCCCAGGATCCTTGAAAAGGACTTGGTAGGTGGACAAAAATGCCCAATCCAGTGTAAAATCTGTCTGACTGGGTGACCAAACATAACAACAATCCCAAAACATCTGGAGCACCATTCAAACACTATCGGCATTGACAAAATCCTCGTCAGTCAATTGCAAAAGGCAGCTTGACTTGGAAGCGCTTACATCCTACGACAAGACACCTAACATCACCAAATGCCTACCTGTCGCAGGTCCTTGGGAAGGATTTGATAGGTGGACAAAAATGCCAGTTTTGGTCTAAACATCTGTCTGACTGTGCGACCAACCATAATGGCTTTGTTGGACCCTGCCTAGACCCTGCTAGGAACTGAGCAGTGTCTGCATACAGTATTATAATAAACCAACAGGCGAATAAAGCTATTTAATGCTGTTTAATTTTTAGTCACATGCTCTTTGTATATGTGTGTGTGTGTGTGTGTGTGTGTGTGTGTGTGTGAGAGAGAGAGAGAGAGAGAGAGAGAGAGAGAGAGAGAGGATTGCCTTAAGCCTAGAAATGTTAGACCTTCTAACCAATTCAGAAGAAAAACATGGAGATTTTCCAATGCATCAAATTCTATGTTGCAAGAGGAACAGAGCAATTTTTGAAACAGAATAACAGAGTTGGAAGGGACCTCGGAGATCTTCTAGTCTAACCCTCTGCTCATGCAGAAGACCCTGGACCATTTCAGGCAAATGGTTTTTCAGTCTCTTTTTACAAACCTCCAGTGTTGGAGCAAATCATTCCCACTGATTCATTGTTCTCGCTGTCAGTAAATTTGTCTTCATTTCTAGGTTGGATCTTTCTCCTTGATTAGAAAACCGAACTTTAGAGAGAAAATCTTCCCACGACTTAGCCTGCTTCTTCGTGGATTCAGAATAGAGTCCCTGTAAAATCCACCGATTTACAGCGTGACCCTGGCAGGATTCAAAGTATACAATATTCAAAATAATCTTCGTCAAACAGCCTCGTGTTCGACCGTTTTCTGGGTCCCAATTACAGTCACTTGCCAGAGCCCGACTGGATTCAGTAAAATAATAGATGGTGGGCAACTTTATTTGTGAAGTGTTATAAATCTCACCAAATTCATCATGGTGGATTTACTACGGCCGAGGAAAAAAAAAATATCCTATGGAGAATAGCAAGCATTTCTTGTAGCTGGCAGATAGATGGAATAAATCTGCCCAGGAGCCGAAATTGTTTAAGCAAAGATCGTTGGCTTTTGAATATTTGGGGAAGAAATAAGAAGAGAAAAATGTATCTAGTCAAGGTCAAAGCTGTAATTTCTCTTCTGTTAAAAAATGGGAGGAGAACAATTTCACTCTGGGAAATCTAAGCTAAACAGTTTGGAACAAAAATATAAAAGTTAGTGCTAGAGGTAGATCTCTATTTATGACCACTTGCTTAGCAACTGTTTCAAGTTATGACGCACACACAAAAAGCTACTTAGGATCTGTATTTCAAGTTCCACCTCCCTGACTGCGATTTACAACATCTTTGTAAAATGTTGGAAATTGGTGTTGACTTCTGGTTTCTCATGAAAAATATGCATTGTGGACAAGAGGTTCACTTAACCACAGTGGGTGGGGACTCACTTAATGACTGTTGCAAAAATGTTGTAAAATCAGACAGGTCATGTGATAACCCTCTAATCCTGACTTGACTTATGACCATAATTCTGGGCTCAGTAATAGTCATAAGTCTGGTTTGGTTCTGCAACCCAACAGGACAGACACAAGACTCCAGAGGATAATTAGGACTGCAGAAAAAACAGTTATTACCCACCTGCCTTCAGTTGAGGACCTGTATACTACACGAGTCAGAAAGAGGGCTGTGAAAATATTTACAGAACCCTCACACATCCCGGACACAAACTGTTTCAACTCCCACCCTCAAAACGACGCTATAGAGCCCTGCACACCAGAACAACTAGACACAAGGGGAGTTTTTTCCCGAAACGCCCTCACTCTGCTAAACAAATAATTCCCTCAATACTGTCCAACTATTTACTAAGTCTGCACTACTATTGCTATTAATTTCCTTATCACCCATCCCCTCCCACTTGTGACTGTATGACTGTAACTTTGTCGCTTGTATCCTAACGATTTATATGGACTGTTTCCTAGTATGATTTGATTGCTATGACTATCATTAATTGTTGTACCTTATGATTCTTGACTCTTGATGAATGTATCTTTTCTTTTATGTACACTGAGAGCATTTGCACCAAGTCAAATTCCTTGTGTGTCCGATCACACTTGGCCAATAAAGAATTCTATTCTATTCTATTCTATTCTATTCTATTCTATTCTATTCTATTCTATTCTATTCTATTCTATTATGTTCTATATTCTGTTCTATATTCTGTTCTATTCTATTCTATTTTATATTCTATTCTGTTCTATATTCTATTCTATTCTATTCTATTCTATTCTATTCTATTCTATTCTATTCTATTCTATTCTATCCTATCCTATCCTATCCTATCCTATGTCAAGTACTACCACTTCTCCGCAAACAGTCTGCCTATCTTAACTAAAGAGCTTCCATCTAACAGGGTGTTAGATTTACATTTTTGAGATGCACCCATTTCTTAGTGAGTTTGTAAATGAATAAAAATAGTGGAAAGGGGGAAGGCTGAAGATAAACTGCACTCCAGAGGATGATCAAAAGAGAGAGAGAAAGGCGAAGTGTTCACAAGACCAAAGATGGGATCTAGGCTTACTCAAGACAGAACTTCTGAACTCAACAGAACTTAAACAAGACACAATTAACTTAAACCACACTGTTTGCCAGGGAGTCTACTAATAGGATAACTAATAGGATCTGCAAGCCAACTAGTGTCTCCTTCCCTTCTTCATACAAGGATTGGTCTGCCATTGGAGAAAGTGGACATCTACTACATGAAAGTATGGTCAAGTAAGCAAATGGCCTTAGTTGAAGCTTTTGACATCTTTCCACTCGTGATACACATTTCTCTCCATGTTTGAGGGCAAAAGGATTAATCACCAAAATTGACTGATGTCTGAAGGACGCAAGGAACCTTTTACCCTCAGAGACATCCCATCTAGGTCCTGGGATCACAAATCTGTGAGCAACACAGGCTCTCAGCCAGTGGGTTCTAATCTGATAATTCTAGATTCTCCCCCACCCTTTCAAAATTTATTTTTTATTCTTTCTCCCCCCACCCCACTTCTCCAACTCCCTGGAATGTTGTTTTCTTTGGCAAAAAACGATGCTTCTGTTTTTCTTCCTTATCTGCAAAGCATGGTGTCTCTCCTTTGGTGATATTTTTGAGGTCATCTTATTGTAGCAAAGTAGCAGAGTCTGATTATTTTACTCGTTTCTTTTGGTTACAGGCCCCTGTGCTCTCTGGGTGTCTCTTTCCTCGCCAGAACAGATTCCTTTGGGGTGTGGCTGAGATGTGCAAAGCCACAGAGGCTGCCAAACAGGGAAGATTTGAGATTCACTCGTTCCCTTTGGGTATTCATCACCGAGATAACGGCAGAAAACCCCGTGCATTCAATCTATGAGAGCTTCACTTAACATTCCTTCCGGCGGGGATTTAAATAATTATTTTCTATAAATCATAGAAAAGTTTAAACAACCAGAAGTCTGTCTGAAATCAGTCTGATTTTCTATGCCACTTTAAAAAGACCCCCTTGGACGCTATCGATTTCCCACGCGGATTTGAAAGTTCCAATTGGATTGGATTGCTTGGCCTGTGGAGATCAATTCAGACATCAGAATAGGATCAAAAGGACTCAGGGAGTTACTGGATCAGAAACACAGGATTTGGGGAAAGACTGAGCAACAGAAGGGTGTTTTCCATAGTATTATTGGAAGGAAGGAAGGAAGGAAGGAAGGAAGGAAGGAAGGAAGGAAGATGGAGGGAAGGAGGGAGGGAGAGAAAGAGGGAGGGAGAGAAAGAGAGAGGGAGGATGGAAGGAAGGAAGGAAGGAGAGGGAGGGAGGAGGAAAAAAGAACAAAGGAAGATGAAGGGAGATAAGGGTACAATTAATTTTAAGAAATGGTAACCATAATAGTAACAATAATATTCATAACATTAATAATAATCACACTGTTTATGTAGACATTGAATTGTTTATGTTTAATAAAAATCACTTAAAACTAAAAAGGGAGAGAAGGACGAAAGGAGGGAGGGAGGGAGGAAGATGAAGGGAGATAAGGAGGAAAGAGGGAGGGAAGAGAGGGAGAGAGAGGAGGATGGAAGGAAGGAAGGAGTGGGAGAGAGGAGGAAAGAAGGAATGAAGGAAGATGGAGATGAGGAAGGAAGGAAGGAAGGAAGGAAGGAAGGAAGGAAGGAAGGAAGGAAGGAAGGAAGGAAGGAAAGAAGGGCTGGCTTTGATGTTTCAATTCCATTGCAGCTAAGTGGCAAATAAATTAGCTCAGCTCTCCCGCCTCTGTCACTCTTGTGGGTTTAGACATACCACCCTTGGATGGAGCTGCCTAGCAAAAAGAAAGCCTATCTTTGTGCACCAGGTAGTCAAAGCGTGCAATTTCTCACCGCTGCTTCAAATTTAGATAACTTTAGAAGGCGATTTGTTAATTTGCGGAAGACACGGCTGTCAGCAGTTACTAATGATGATAGTCATAAATTGCTTCCCCCAGTGGAGGTTGGGATTCTTTGGAATAACGCAAGCAGGAGACAGGATTTCATTGTTGAGTCTGCCTGGAAGGCTTTCCAGGCCGTTGACCTTGGATTTGGTAGGAAAGAGCTGGATGAACCAGACAGCTAAGAGATGGGCACCTTTCCTATAGACGGTGGATCAGTAATTAAATCCAAAAGCAGCTATTTCCCACGCAATACATCCTATCCCCCTTCTTGTCCTCTTAAAAATGCACTCTTAAAGGCGATGACGTTTGGAGAAGCTCCAAAAAGAGATTGCTATAATACAGCAGCAGTAGATTTCATGCCTGCTATTTGCCTAGACATCCACTGTTTATTCATTTGTAAAACCAAGTAAATATTATGCTGAACGTCTCCAGTGCATTGTCTGACATGGTCTCAAGAACATCTGGTGCCAATAAAAAGCACATATTCCTGACATTTTCTTTCTATTTTTGTTCCTTCGTGTTAGAAACTCCATTTTCTAGTTGCCCGAGATGGTGTTTTGTTCTTGCGATGACTTACAGTTCTTTTGGGATTTTAAAAATCATTTTTTGTGGGGGTGGGTGGGTGGGGGATGTTTACAAAAATATCCACCTACATTAACAAAATCTTGCAGGTCTGAAAGTACAAACCTCCACCATCTCTTTTACGGATTTTAAGAAGCTAGAGAGGGTTCCTTCTGAGTCTGTTCCACTATCCTTTATGCAGCTGTGGGCTCTGCCCTCTGTTATCTGACTGTTCTCTAAATCTACATTAACAAAATCTTGCAGGTCTGAGGGTACAAACCTCCACCATCTCTTTTACAGCTTAAGAAGCTAAGGAGGATTCCTTCTGAGTCTCTACCCATTATTCAGCTCTGTGCCTTTTTTTAATCTGATAGTTCCCTAGGTAGCATTTCTTGGCCCTATCTTTCAAGGTCGTTCACATAGTATTTCTTGGGGGTGATTTGGGTGATCTCAGCCCAGCCTTCCTTGAAGGTGTCTTTTTGTGAGGGCGGGGGAATATGTACACCGTCTTTGCTCCTGAATAAAAGGTGAGACATAAATGAAATATACGCATAGGAGGGTCAACACATGCAATAAAAGAAGGACTTACACCTGGGCTGCCTCTTGGCTTTGTTGACCTGTTCTCTACTATGTTCTCCTGGGTGTGAGTTTGTGTGTCTTTCCAAGTTTGAAAAGTGCCAATTTCATGGTGGGTGAGTTTGTGTAAGGCATCTGCACCAGTGCTACAACAGTGAAGCCCTTGATCTTGCAGGCTCCAGTGCTCAACAACGACACCAGTCAACAAGGACTTCTGGGTATAATGTTAATTATATCCAAATTGTACTGGAAGAGCAGCTAATAGGGTATCGACTCACTCATTTCCCATGCAACCAATCCAGGAAAGAGAAAGAAGAAACGGCATGAAGGAAGGATTAAAAATGCTCTAAAACCACAATGAGAATGGCACCAAAACTCAAACTATCATGACTCTGACCCAGCTTTAGAGAACAGAGGATCACAAATGCAAGAGACTCAACTGTCAACTAGCAATCTGTCTTTTGGCTCAGCAAAATGAACCCAGCTGGCTTCAAAGGTGTAGAGCTACTGAAACATCTTAGCAGCATACATACAATTCTGGCACCATCTGATGGATAATCTTGCTAGGATCATCTTTTGCAGGCTTGTTGCTTGCATCCATGGCACAGTTTCCAGACCAAAATGTAAAAATCATCCCAGGAGGGTTGGATCCTAGCAGGGTAGACAGCTCCAGAATCAGAGAGACGGGGGAGCCCAAGAGGTGAGAAGGCTTGCTAACAAGTTTTGAAACCCTGATGGGTTACCATGGCAAATTGGTTTTTCTGGCACAGTTTCGCAGCAAAGCAGGCTGTGTCCCTTTCAAAACAGGAATGGGCCCGCTTGGCATCCACTCCTGCCCTTTCCTCTTTGCACAATTAATCATCTCTGTGAATGATGATTATTAATAGTTGGAAAATTCTCCATTCTTAATGGCAGTCTGTGACTTTTCTAAACTCGGAAACGCCCGGAAAATCTTCGCTCTTGTTCAGAGATGGAGGTCCTAAAATGTCATCTCATGGGATGGATCCAATTAACTTAGAGTAGAACCATTCCGTTCAACTGGATTTAAGTTGTGGCCCACTAACTAGCTCTACCCTAGAAAGCAAAACATAACATATGCAAACATAACATATGAGTTGGACAACTGAGCTTCAATTTTTTCTTTACTTTTTTTTTCTCCAATCTAATAGTGCAGGGGCTTAAATATGGGTGTCCTTCAAATCCACCCATGCAGGACTGAGTTGAAGTCCACACTTTCTAAAGTTGTTAAGGTTGAGAAAAACCGGGCTAGGGTAATTTCCCCTCCCAACAAAGGAAGCTGTTATGGGGACAGTATCAGGTCCAAAGAATCAAGAACGACATATGGAATTACTTCTAAGTCGGTCCTCTATTGTTGCTTGCCTATAGACAGAATCTTGCCAGACTAAAGCAACTAGCTGCATAAGTATACGCTGTGAACTGCTAGGGAGAATCCACCTTTGTCCTTGTCTTGCCTGCCAGACATTCTAGCCTCTGCTTCCTCTTTTGCCCTTGGAGAAGCAACCCCTGCCTCTTGGAATGCCAAACCCATTCCTCCATAGAAGAATTAGCTTTCCAACACGCCCTGTTCTTGATCCACTAAATCACTATTTTCTTACCTCTGAGAAGATAAGATTCAAGTGCAGTGATTCACTTAACTTCTGTGGCAAGGAAAGTTGTACAATGAGACACAACTCACTTCACCAATGTCTCACCTAGCCACAAAAAAAATCGGGCTCAATTGTGGTCGTAAGTCAAGGGCTATCCATCCCACCCAATTTTGCAGCATAACACAATACATCATGCCATTTCCTGCTGGCAGATAGTGGTTCCCCCTTTGCACTTTTTCTTCTTAGAATGCTTACTCTGTAAAAAGCATAAGAATCCATGTTTCTTAGTCCAATAAATCATTATGAAGTAACCACATTCAGTTCTCTTTTGCTCACCCTTATTTGCGACCCAATTAAGCATTCGCTCTCATGCATCTCTCTCCCACTGCCAATTCTGGCTTTAGTCATTCTAAATACTGTCTCAGTGTCTTTCAAGTCCTCCATCATATTGTCAAGACCTACCGCTGGGGCGGACGCCATAGGCTAAGATAATCAACAAATGTCACCTCCCGGGGACCAGCTGCACTAAGCAGCTGGAGTCCTTCCAGTACCATAGATGGTGTCAAGGTTTTAAGATGGTGCCTTTGACACCTGGATCCTTCACAAAGGATCCTGGGCATCAGAGAGCAGGACCGACTCCATAGTGATGGAAGGCAAGAGACAAAGTTGAATTGGCTTTGCCTTTTGGCATAAGGAATAAGCTGGGAACTATTGCTACTTGTGTACCATGGCTCCAAAATTATGCTTCAGGCTAATTGTTATTATAATTATTAGTGCATGGCATTGTTAAAGGTAGCTAGAAGATCACAATGTTAATGCAGAGGAGCAGTTTGGTTTGTCAAGGTACCAGCCCTGTTATAGGAAATCCTTGCGTGCTTCCCAAGGTGCTCCATAGGAGGGCGAGCTGACTTGCACCTTGGGTGACACTGCAGGAAGTGCAGTGTCACCCAAGGCCACCTCCCTTCATGGAGCTGCTTTGCAAACAACCGGGAAGGTTCAGAGCCATCAGGAATCTGACTGCCTGTACAGAGCACCATTTAATCTACCTATTTGCATAGGACATGCCTCCAACTGTTAGGTGGACAGAAGCTGAGGGTGTGACACGAGCTCATCTTGCCACGCAGTGCTTGGGCTCGAACCACTGGAGCTGAGATCCTCTCCAGAACCATTAAGCCACTGAGCCAGACCTCAGGCTAATGGTTGTCGTGAGTAGTCAACTGGTAGAATCTTACATTTTCATGACTCTTAACAGAGTATGAATGGAGAGATCCCTTTCCTAAAAACCAAGGAGCCGATGCCATTCCAAATTAAACATCAGCAGTTCAAAGGTGATGCCTGTTTCTTTCCTGGAGAAATTTAACACAATTTCCCTTCTTGTAATAACATTTCCCCAGAACTTGCTTCATTAGGCATGAATGTCTTTGACCTTTTCAGTGTTCTGCGATTGGATTGGCTGGCTGGCCAGCTTCAAGACCACTCAGCAGCTAATTACCCTGTGGGGACTGAGGGAAAGTGGACAGCCAATCAAAATATAGAATATTGAAAAGGTCAGCCTGGGCGATATGGCAGCATAATTCATTCAGTTTTGAAGACATTGGGAAATTATATTTCCAGTGGTAGCTATTATTTTCTTGGCCAGATGAGGAAAAATAAAAACTCAGCATAAAGTTTCTATCTGAAATGATTTGCATATAAAGGATAATTTCTCACAGCTCTACTGGAGAAAATGTCAGCGGTGTAGAACAGGGGTACTACACGCTTACTACATATCATAGAGTGCTAAAATACTCCACCCTTTGGATGGGAAAGGAAATTGTGTTGGTCTGTTGTTGTGCCAAAGACAGCCACATTCTGTCCTCTCGTCTCGTCATGCTCGATCTGCTCTCCAGAATCTGCAACCTCCTGGGCTTCTCACCTTTCAGTTGGAAGACCACAAGTGAAGGATGGCACAGAGCCAGGTTTCAAATGAGGATGTAAAAACAGACTGAATCTGCAGAAGACTGAAGAGATGATTCACTGGAAGGAAAATCACAAAGAGAAGGGCAGATAAACTCTACCCAAGGAATCTGTAGTAGACAGGAAAACGAGATCAGGAAACAAAAATCTCTTTTCAAAGGGAAACCGGGTTCACACCAGGATGCATAAATTGAAAGACTCTGTTTGTAGGAGGGAAATGAAAGCCAACATCACAAAAAGGCACCGGCAGGAGTTTACAAACCCATGGCCAGCTTCCCGGGAGGTTCAACTTGGTTTGATGACACACACCCTCCCCAGAAACACATCTTTAATTAAATAGTTCCATTTTTTTGGAAAGAAATAATAGTTTTATAGACTGGAAATGGAGAGCAAGAAAGTTTTTGGTAGCAAGAGATAACTGTCTATAGAGATTCTCAGATTTTTCAAAAGGCAATTGGACTTTCTTTTTATTTTGAAGAAGTTTTGCTTTTCATCCAATAAGTTTGTTCAGTCCTGACTGAAATCAGTTGCCATTTGAAAAAGCACCTTTGGGACAAGAAATGGTAACATTTCTGGAAACTCAATGGTTTCACTTCAAGGCGTTTGTTCTTGGACCACAATGAAAGATGGATGACCTGCATTGTTTTCTATTGATATTATGTATTGACATTGATGGGTCTTTAGGGCAGAATAGGAAAACCCTTAAAATAGTGGTCCATCCAAAGAAGAGCTGCTGATGTATTGGGTTGAGTTAGCCCAGCATTGTTCATCCATCATAATATCTCAAGAAGATAGCATTGTGATTGACACAATTTCTAACTGCTCAGGTTAGTTTTCAATATATCTCTATCTCAGTAATTTGCCTTCTACTGTAAGACATTGATCAAACTCTGGATTACTTTGGTTGTTCCCATCTATGCCTTTTCCAAGACTTTGAATTTTAGGGTATCAAATCCCAATCATCCTCAAACCCCCACTCCTTTACCCTTAAACTATCTACTATTGACCTTACCCCATTCCCAAGAGGTCTGTAAGGGGCGTGCATAAGTGCACAATCGTGCCTACCGTCCATATCCTATTGTCCCCATTTATTCCTACCTATTTCCTGTATTCATACTCATGTCTATTCTTATACCTATTATCTTGTAAGCGACTGACAAATCAGATAAATAAATAAATAAAAATAAAATAAATCACCGTTCAGGAATCAAGTCAAAATATCTCAGACAGATGACCACTCACCTCTACATGAATAGACCAAAGAATGAACAGCATCAGGTGTCTTAAGGTCTTTGAATCCACTGTCAAACTTCTTAACTGGTAAGAAACTTTCTTTCTAACATTCCACTGACATCTCTGCCTTCCTGGCCTAAAATAACTAAATTATTTATTTAGTATCCTGCACCCTCAAATGAGGGTGAACAGGTCTTCATTTTTTTTTTTTAACGACATGACCTCCGTTGAGATGTTTCAAAACTGCTATCCAATCTCGCCTTAGTCATCTTTTCTCAAAATATATCCAGCTCTTTTCGTCTCTCCTCATAGGAAATGGTTGCTCGACTCCTTATCATTCTTGGTGCCTTTCTCTGAAGTGATCCAATTATTCCAAAGCCTTAAAGTGCAATGCAAAGAATCGAGGAAGTAATTGAAGGGAATTCTGACCTGCACAGCAGGAAGTGGAACGATTTTTTCCCCATGACTTTAAAATTGTACATTCTTTGCGATAACATCACTATACCTTTTTGGAGCTAATTATGTTTCCACCAGTTTCAGCTGGAGATCCATATGTCACATTTGCTTTGTTGAATGCTTTTCTGAAGTTAAGATATATTATGATTACAGCCTTCCCACAATCTATTAAGGATATTGTCACATATATATAGAGAGAGAGGCATACGTATATGCACATACACACTATGAAAGAAACAGGTATAATTTCATCTTTTTTCCAAATTAAATCTTGAAAATTTGACAGGTTCTCCTAAAAATGAAGAAAGCGGTACTCTACAACATCAAGGATATTTTTGTGAATCAATCAGAGCTTATGCCTGCCAAATGATAATTGTTTTATGGGGACCCGATAAAGTGGTCATGTTCCAATTTTTACCCACTTCCCCAATTCTTGAGTTTAAGAGTCCGGTCAACTTTTAATTTCGGTCCTGCCTTTATTGTGTCATGCCAGGGTAACAACAGTCTGCTATATTAGAATTAAATGGACATCAGATTGTGGACATTTCCCTGTGGTTGCACGTGTTTATCATTCCTAACTGAAAGGGAAATAAACTAATTTAAAAGGATGAGAGTGTCATTGTGCAGCAGAGCTGGTTATAACAGTATTCAATTAATTCGGTATTGATCCGAGTGAAATTAAATCTGGGGAGGGAAAGTTGTAAAAGCCCCACTAACAAAGTGCAAAGAAAGATGGGCACAAAAGAGGAAATTTGACTGGCAATTCCTTCATTTAAATTTTGGCTCTGTTCTTGACTTGCTTGGGTTGATTTTACAATGACGGTAAGAATAACAATAACAGTAAAACACCACTCTTTTTTTTAAAAAAAAAAGTCATGTTGATTTAACCTCTGGCACAGAGCTCCATGCAAAATTGTTAATTGATACATCTGGGAATTGACATCCTCACATTCTAAAGTCACCAAGGTTGAACATTCTGCTTAAAGGAGACTTTGTGGTGCAAGATGGTGGAATCGCACAAAACACAAACTCGGGGCAAGCACCATGGCTGATGACCAGAATGAGATCCCTTCCAGCCTTATGATTCTATGGTTGTAGGACAGCATGATTCCAAGACTTCGAACTGTGCCAAGGAATTTTCTTAGCAAGGTCTTTGGAAGTGGTTTGCTCTTATCTTCTTCTTCCAAGGGATGAAAGAGAAGGACTGGCTCAAGATCAACCAGTTGGCTTCATGCCTAAGGCAAGACTAGAATTCATCATCACCTGGTGACTGACTCAAAATTACCCAGCTAGCTTTCATGCCTAAGGTGAGATTATCAGATCACCATCACTGGGAATTGGCCCAAAGTCACTCAGCTGGCTTTCATGCCTAGGGCAGAACTAGAATTCACCATTTCCTGGTGATTGGCCCAAAGTCACCCAGCCAGCTTTCATGTCTAGGGTGTCAGTGTTCCGAAGAACGCCCTAATTAATTCATGAACCTTGAGCCAAGTTTCAAAAGAAATCCAATTATTTGTTAGGAACAATATGCCGGCACTTTTCCCAAGTGCAGTCAGCTCTGCCCCACGTAATTTACTGCCCACCTATGACCCTGTTTTCCCCCTCTTCCCAGGGTGTGTCATAAATCACATTCTCCAACGGAGTACTTTCATGGGCTGTAGAAAACAAACCTCTCCGGCTTGCTCTAGTAACCTGGGGGACAATCTGGAGAAAGGTATGCATGGAATGTGTTTCTGGTCATAGCAACCGAGCTTCTCCATCAGTTCTCCCCTCTCCTGCCTATGGCAACTCAAGAGCAGGCCAAGACTGCTTTACCAGTTGACATAGGGCAGGACTAGAATTCACCATCTCCTGGTGATGGGCCCAAAGTCACCCAGCCAGCTTTCATGCCCAAGGCAGGCCTAGAACTCACCATCTCCCAATATCTAGCTTGATGCCTTCACAACAACACCCAACTGATTAAATTAACCTATCAGACAACTACTGACCAGTAAACATCATATCTGAAGTTTCAACCATGAGCTACTTTGCTTTCCTTGCATGGAACTACCCCCTGCTGAACATCCTCCTTTGAACAATACATAAAGGACTCGCTTGCAGTTCGCAGAAGGGATGATCGAAATGCAACTCACTTCTTTGTCACAATGCAATCTGTAGAATCAAAGCAAAATGGTACGGTTCAGAGATGCCCCGCTAGTCAGAGAGACCTTTCACCCATGCGCGGGTCGGCACCAAAAAGCTGCACCCACTTCTGTTTCTATAAACTTCTGATTTCAAGGCCAAAAAAGGAAAGGGGAAAAAAAAAGAAAGAAAGGAACGGAGCCATCTGTCATTGAAATCATTCTGTTCTTTCACTTAGAATCACGAACAACCATACAAAAGATCCAAGAGAAATAGCTATATCAAACATTGGCTAGAGAAATGTGCTTTCCTCTCCTTTTGGGTAGGCGAGAAAGGCGCTGTTTGCCTGGCTTTGCAAAGTAACAGAGAGAGTATTTGCACCCAAATCCTGCATCTATTCATCACATGAGAGAGATGGATTATTAGGTAGAATTGGTTTGTCCCTGCTTTTTTTATTTTTTGCCTCTTTTAACATGCTAGTTAATATTTGTATGGAGGGGCCACAATGGCTCAGCAATTAAAGAGGCTGAGCTTGTCGGTTAGAAAGCTGGCAGCCCGGGTTTGAGACCTTGAGTGCTGTGGGATGGGGTCAGTTCCCATTTCTTGCCCCAGCTCCTGACCCCCTAGAAGTTCAAAAGCAGGCAAATGCGAGTACATCAATAGGTACCACTTCGGTAGGAAGGTAATAGTGTTCTGTGCACCACAGTGTACAACCCTGCTGGCCACGTGGCCATGGAAGTGTCTTTGGACAATGCTGTCTCCCTTGGCCAAAGAAACAGAGATCAGCGCTGCCCTCTAGAGCTGGACATAACCGGACAGAGGAAAAATCATAGTCAGGTGATGATGAAATGCTGCAAACCACCATAAATGTGAGCTGGTTGCCAAGAATTACCCTGAGGTAAAATGGGTGGCCTGTAAATTTTATAAATAAATAAAATAAGGGCCAGAAGTGTGTCTTAAATAATTTGAAGTTGTAACCAATTGCTAAGCAATTGGTCATTAAATGAGGACTCTCTGTATTTCGATTTCCCCTGTACCCGAGAGAAGAGTCCTGGAGGGTCTATTGCTTCATTTAATTCACAATTTTATCTCCTTGCAAGCACCACATCTTGGATCTGGTCCGTTGCCTCTGATCAGGGAGGTGTCCCGTGTTTGGAATGGAAAGAAATGACTGCATCATTTCGAACAGGATCTCCAGAAACTGAAGGACGAGACTGACGTATGAAGAAAAAGGTCTACGACAACTCACCATGGCCAACTCGCTGCGGGACAGGAGTTACACTAACATCAAAGAAATGGTGGCATAAAACCATTAAAAGAAGGAGACAAAAGGAGGGTCTGAATGAAATGCAGAATGAAAACAATTTCTGATTTATTCCGAATAATATAAATCAAAGTGTTAAATTGTCCTGAGGCAAGTTGGCCGCGGCGGCTTGTCCCATTCTGCAAAGAAAAGACCTGCCACAAAAGTTGAGGAAACAGGGATGCAAAGGAACATCCTCCAATTTTAGGCCCCCCCTCCCCCCACCCTATTTTTGGGGTGCAAATTTCAAAGTCCACAGACGGGAGACGGTGAGAAGAGATGTTAAGCAGCGTTTGCCCTTCTTGTTGGAAGTCCACCTCCTGCCGCGACTGTTTTGACAGCCCCAATTCAGTGGCTTGTATGATATCTCTGCCTTGTTAAAGGTAATTACGGTTCTCCCTGTATAATGAGATGGTTTTTAAAGGCCATTCAAAAGAAATTTTCCATAATGAGGTTAAGGGTTTTATGGTGTTATACATCACGGGAGCTGGTAATTGGTCGGATCCGGGAAGGCGCATCCTGATGGGGAAAATGAACCCACCCCCGTGAATCAGCCAGTAACTGGCCAGGCTTCCCATGATGACCTTTGGACTTCCCTTCCTTGAGGGGAACAAAAGGAAAATGGAGCCATAATGGGAAAACAGGAAAAAAGCCACGGAAAGTTAGAGTTTTTCAAGGGCCTCGAACAATTCTCGGCAGCGGAAGTCTTTATGCGATAGATGCCAGTTCTATCTGATGCTGCGTTTGGTTCTTTGAAACACATTCCTCCAAAAGGTACAAATTTATGACTATTACTTTAACATTTCAACGGGCACCAAAAGGTGCCCCTTCAGAGGTGGGATTCAGCCGGTTTGCACCGGTTCTAAAGAACCGGTAGTGGAAATTTTGAGTAGTTTGGAGAACCGGCCAATCCCGCCTCTGACTGGCCCCGCCAACCTATCTCTTCTCCACCTCCTGAGTCCCAGCTGATTGGTTGGGTCTCCTTTGGTTGCCCTGCGCCGGAGAATGGAGCTGGAAAGCAGGTTAGTGGGCTGTGGGGAGAGAATGGGGATTATGCGGTATCCTTCCCAAGCCACGTCCACCGAACCAGTAATACATTTTTTGGAATCCTACCACTGTGTCCTTTGCAATGCTGAGCTTGCTGTCTGGTTTACAGGGACTCCTCAATTTACAACTATTCGTTTAGTGACTGTTTGAAATTACAACTGCACTGAAAAAAAAAAAAAGCTGCTGACCCCCCCCACCACCACCAGTCCTTGCAATTAATTCTCTGGGTGTCTCCAGATTTGCTAGCAGGAAATGTGGTGAAGGGGCCAAGTTTTATTTCTAGAGACACCCACAACTCGGCAGTGATTACCTGGGACAGATGTTAGGAGAGGAGGAGGAGGAAGAGGAGGAGGAAGAGGAGGAGAAGGAGAAGGAGAAGGAGGAAAAGGAGGAGGAGGGGGAAGAGGAAGAGGAGGAAGAGGAGGAGGAAGAGGAGGAGGGGGAAGAGGAAGAGGAGGAGGAAGAGGAGGAGGAGGAAAAGGAGGAGGAAGAGGAGGAGAAGGAGAAGGAGGAAAAGGAGGAGGAGGGGGAAGAGGAGGAGGAAGAAGAGGAGGAGGAAGAGGAAAAGGAGGAGGAAGAGGAGGAGGAGGAAGAGGAGGAGGAAAAGGAGGAAAAGGAGGAGGAGGAGGAGGAAGAGGAAGAGGAAGAGGAAGAGAAGATCCCAAAAGGGAGATGCAAAAAGCCTCAAAACTTTCTTCAAAATGTTATAATTGAATTGTTCGATCTTTCACCCGGAGATGACAAGAAGCATCTCAGCTGTCAACTCTTGCGGGATCTACCCGGCCTTCTTAAACCTGCTCTTTCCTGCACTGGTAAAAGGGTTCCTGATTGATCTTGGGAAACGGAGAGAGGGGATTTTTGTTCCTCTACTCTGGGATGTGCCCTTTGGCTCCGCTAATTCAATCACCTGCCAAACAGTCCCAGCATTAACTTGTGGTTCTCCCCGGTTTAAAATTGGGAGCCTTCTAAATGCTTGCCATTAAAATTTCAATGAATGTGAAACAGGAGATGCAGCTGGAAGTAATTTTGCAGTCTCCCCCACCTCTTTAAATGCCGTATATTATACGCACCCGCTCGCCCGCCACTGATTGGCAGAAAGAGATGGGGGGAGGAAAAAAATGGGGGGGGGGAGGCTATTTCCTTTCAATGTCACCCATGTTTCTGCTCCAGGCGCACCATTGCCAGATCTCATTAGTCGCGAAAGAGAATTCTGTAAACGTTCCAGCCAGTTTCAAGCAGATGATGGATTCATGTGTGAGCTGCCTCTCTATTGGAACTTCTCCGCTGAGGCACTCAACATGGTTCACAGCTTTAAGCAGTGGCTTGCAATTTTAATAATGCTAATATAAAATGCTAATAATAGAGCATGATGATCAATATTCATGGAAATTGGCAGGGTATCAGAGGCTTTTAACAACCCCGTAATGTGACATTGAAGGAGGAGGGACGCTTCTGCAGCGCATTTCACCATGTGGCATATACCACAAAGGCGTAATTTGCCACATAGAGGTAGCCCTCAGCTCGCAACGGTTCATTTCGGGACTGTTCAAAGTTACAACTAAGGAAAAGTGAGTGGTGCCTGTTTTTCACACTTCTGACCATCATTGCCTCCCCATGTGATCAAAATTCAGATGTTTGGGAACTGACTCATACTTATGACGTGGGATGATCTTTTGTGATCTTCTGATAAGCAAAGCTCATGGGGAAGCCAGATGGACTTAACCACGTGTCACTAACTGAACCTGTGATGACCCAAAGGGGCGTGGCACAAAGGCAACACAGTCACATAAGTAAGAAAAGTCCCTTTAATACCTCCAACTTTGCCCCCAACTTTGCCTCCAGTTACCTTCGGCTGGAGAAAAAACTCTCCCAGGAACAGTTTTTAAGTGGAGAAAATTCAGTCCAAAAACAAAGTACATATAAACTGTAAATAAAAATCCACACAAACCACACTGCAGTAATTAACTTGACAGGGCAGGAGAAGGAATTGCAGACTTGAAAGGCCAGCAAAACACACACAGTTAGGAAGATATCAGGAACCCAGATAAGCCTTGACACTAACAGATAACTCACAATTTGTTTCCAACAAGTTGCCGTCCGCAAACTCCCAAACTGTGTTTCCAGCTGCAGCTAATGAAGGGAATCAGGGCCCTTTCCTCCCCCATAAGCCATGCAAGTCACCTTGCTCCCTTCTCCTTTCCTCCCTGCATGCCCTAGGATGAAGAGGGCGTGGGCCTGGGTCTTCCTCTGAATTCCCTCTCCCTTGTTCTACCTCTCCCCTGCTCTGCCCAGATGGACTTAAAGACAATCAAACATTCTGAACACCGCCAAACAATTCTGAGAAATCCAAGAAGGAAATAGTGAAATATAGATCTAGACCAAGGCAACATTGCTCTAAAATCATGTTAGAGGAATATACTAAGCCCTCATATGGTGTGAAGCTGCAGCAATCAATGATTGAAGAGGCTGAAAAGATAGAAAGAAAGGACCTTCTGATCATTTATGGTGGACCTGTCCAGTTCCACAGAGTTACTGAATTTCATAATGTGGCATAATTCATTCAGCAGACCCTGCACCAATGGGAAAAATGAGAAGAAGGAAGAAAGGAGGAAGAGCGAAGGAAGGAAGGAAGGAAGGAAAGAAGGAAGGAGGGAGGGAAGGAGTAAGGAAGGAGGAATTCTTTTTGCTTCATGAGTGATGGTGCCTTCAGAACAGGCCTGCAGCTGAAGAACTTAAGCTGTAAAGGCAGCTAAATTAACTCTGGCCTGAAAAGAAAGTGAATGCATGCAAAATATTTAGATTCAAACCCATGATAGCCATCACACACTCAGCCATTGTAAGTATCTTTTATGAGCACATTGAGACATTGCGTGAATGGTCACCATCACCATCTTTTAATGACTCCATAATCCCTTACAGGGTGGAGTCTGGGCAACTGAGCCATTGAGTGATGAAATCCATGCTCAACTCAGGTGCATTAGAATAAGAAAGGGGAGAGTATGGTGGTGTTGTGTTTCACTACCTGGTGTGTTCCTACAAGCCAAAGAACTCAAATACAGTGAGGATTTGCTCACACTTTTCTTTTAACACAATGTGGACAATCTCGCTTATAATTGCTTAAAAAGTCTAGTTCTAGCAGAAAACAGAACTTGCCTTTTTAAAAAAAGGTTAAGTACCTTAATTAAGAACTTTATTAGATGCTATTCCAGAAATGGCTCAGGGCAAGCCTCTAATTTTTAGATTTTAAAAAAAATCTTCTTGAAGCTGCCTAAGAAGGGAAAAATCTCATTCGAGCTGAATTCGACTTGTGGGAAACTCAGTCCATATTATTTTCTTGGCCAAAGTACAGCAAACCTTGTGTCAGGATTCCGGCAGTTACTCCAATTAAATCATGAACCTTGAGCCACACTCCCAAAACTAAAAAAGATTTATTTAAAGGTAACATTCTACGTCTGGCATGTACCTGGGTGTAGCCAACTCTGAGATACGTAATTCACTGTCACCCTTGATCCTGCTTCCCCTGCATTCCCGGGTGTATCATCCAACAAAACATGTCCTTTGCCAAGAGTCATCAATCATGCTCTCCAATTATATTTTTGTGCTGCAGAAGCTTCAGTCATCTAATCAGTCTTTGAAGAAAATATGAATGGAATGTACTTCCGATTCCACACTGCCGCCTGCTCTTTGAAACTCTGCCCACTTCTTTCTGTTGACAACTATAAAACATTTATACAAAATGTTTTATGAGTTGACACCTTGACTTAATGGCCACAGTTGAGATCAGAATTTCCATTGCGAAGCCAGAGGGCTGTTAAGTAAGGGGCACCCCTTTTATGACCTTCTTCTGCCAGGGTTGTTAAGTGAATCACAAGGTAGTTTAGTGAATCTGGCTTCCCCCATTGACTTTGCTGGTCAGAAGCTACCTGGGAAGATCCCAAACAGAAATCCCATGGGGATGCTACAATAGTAAGTGTGAGGGCTGGTCAGAAGTCACTTTTTTCAGTGCCATTGTAACTTCAAACAGTCACTAAATGAATGGTTATAAATCAAAAACTACCTCTGTGGTATGTATACATGCCTGCATTTATTTATTTGAGTTTAAGCTGGTCTTTCATTTCTACACCGTCTTCTTTCAGGATGGTTTATGACTCTCCAATCTATGATGCTGGGATCTTCTGGAAGACTCCCATCTAGGTAATAACCTGCAGTTATTATGCAGTTTAATGCTGCATAATTTCTGAATCCAAACAAGGTTGGCCAGATGCTTCCAAAAGAGACACACTACAACCCATCAGTAGTTGATCTAGGATTCTAAAGCTTTAGAAGATCATCTTTCCTTCACCGTGGTCTCCAGTTTGAAACCTCAAAGGAAGTGACCTTCTACAAAGCGAGGACTCTCAGTCCATCTGTTTCAGTATTCACACAGGGGATATCTCTTTGGGGCAACATGCTGTGATGTTTCCCATAGATGGTCTGCGGTCCTTTTGAATAGTGTTACTAGAGGCTGACGGGTCCTGAAAACCAGTTGCTCTAAATGTAGCTTTTCAGCTTCTTCCCATAAGCATGGAAGGGCTAGGCTACTCAACAACAAAAGAGAACATCTAAATGGCTTCTCAAATCTAGGAGAAGGAGCAGAGGGAGGAAAAATGTCCCAAATTATTCCTGTTAACTCAAGAGCTCCTCCCATGGAACAGTGACATGGGGAGGTTTCCATTAAAGAGTTTAATGGGACAATGTAGGTTAATAATATTACTCATCAGTCATGTTTTGGTCTTTTGTTAACCACAATTCCTCCTGCCCGTTTTCTTGATACCAAGGTCTGGGTACAGATATAATTGATAGAATCCCAAATGTTTATTTTCCCTGTGTATTTATTCCTTATGATGTATAATTACTATTATTAACACACATACAAAGAATGTAATTAGATCTTATCAAGAGATCTAACTGCCTACGATGAGCGAATTCTCCCCTCCTGTAGAATTTTTTTACATAAAAAAGTACTTAGCATTCATGAGAGCTAAGACCAAAAAAGGAAGAAAGAAAATATAAGAAAAGATCTGTTCTTTTTGGCAACATTTGCACAATGTAAGTGCTTGGGATCGTATTTCAACAATATCTGAACAGCCTGATCAACTTTCCTTACAAGTATGTGGGATTATTGCCTTGCTATGAAAACATTGATGATTGTAGGAGAAGAGAAGGCAGAAATAAGAGGGTGGCGTTAAGTCAGTCATCAGTTTAGAATTCTTACATTGTCACAAATGATCCAAGCCCAACTCCTTCTGAATTCCGTTGAATTCAGTACCAATTTAGTGTTGAATTTTAGTTGATCATATTCTTGTGTATAAGCTTGAATAGATTCTTCTGTGGTTCTGATTCTTTGCGTCTGGCATTGACCTACTAACAATCGATCACATGTTCCAGATTTGTTTTTCTTCCAGTGTTGCGAATCCAAGAATCCCACCCCTTTAAAGCCCCTTCAAGGGTATTGTCCTGAGGGGCAGCTGGCTGTCAAAAATCCCATTTCCAGAAGGAGGTAGGAAGCTGAGCTACATCCATTTACTTGGCCAAACCAAGGAAGTCCTTTTATCACCACTTATTTTGTAACAGAAGCTTCTAAAATAGATCAGACGAATATATCAATGTGTATTTTATTGCTCAGAGCTTCAGGAAGGCAGAGAGGATGCTAAGATGCCAAAGAAGCTAATGAGGATTGTTTTGAAAAGAGAAGAGCTGCCAGGTAGACTGACACTTCGGTGAGTTGGGTTGCCCTCCTTTGCGTGGTGTACACCCACAACCGCCACCTCGCTGAACAAAAGGCCGCTCAAGGGATCAGGAAATGGGACATTGTCAGCCCAAGGCAAGAGTTGCAAACATCACAGTCGGGAAGGGATGGGTTGTTTTCATTCCTGGGTTTTGCTCTAAGTTCAGTTTTAGCTGGGACCAATTCTGGAATACAGAGGTTAGCTTCAGTGGTGGGATTCTACCAGTTTATTTGTTTTTTTGTTTATTTATTTAATTTATATTGCTGCCTATTCGTCCATGGCGACTCGAGGCAGCTTACACAATGTAAAATCATATTTTTTTTTAAAAAAAAATAATATTATTAAATAAAAATAAAAAAAACAATAAAAACTTAAAAAAAATCAAATAAATGAATAAAGTACAACAGAACAAAATCTGGAATAAATAAATAAATAAATTAATAAATTTCCCTACCGGTTTGGCGATTGCACACTTCATGCATATGTCCGTGCGCACCTAACATGGGACCGCAGCTTTTCAAACACCAGCTGAGGTTAAGCCACGACAATCAGCCGAGAGGATAGAGAACCAAAAAGCGCAGAGGTGAGTGGGAGAGCCAATCCCTGTGCTTTTCTTTCTTTCTTTCCCCTCTCAGCTGATCGTCAGAGCTTTTTTTTTTTTGCTACCGGTTTGACTGAACCAGGCTGAACCAGTAGCATTTCACCACCGGTTAG
This sequence comes from Pseudonaja textilis, assembly GCF_900518735.1. Next base: position 8,004,205 of record NW_020769352.1, read on the forward strand.
CTTTCAGTTATTATAGGTGTTCTCGACTTACTACTTATGGTTGGGAAAGTTGGGCCTTCGAAAAGCAAAACAGGAAGAAATTCGACTTGTCTGAGCTGTGGTGCTGCTGGAGAAGGCTACTGAATAATCCTTGGACAGTAGAGATAACCAACAGGTAAGTACTGGAGCGCATAATGCCAAGAAATGCCATTGGAAGGATGGGGTGGGGGGAATCACAAAATGGTGTCTCACTTCCTTTGGCTGTGTCATGCGGTGGAATTCACTGGAGAAAATAATTCTGCTGGGAAGAGTTAGTGGTAAAGGAAACCAGGATGCCAACAAACATGGTGGCTGCACACCCTCAAAGCCGACACCAGCCAGAACGTAGAACAACTCAAGTAGTGCAAGATCAGAATTTGTGGAGAGACCTTTCCATTGGTAAGACTTTTTTTTGCCATGGTTATTAAGTGGATCATTGCAACTAAGTGAATCACACTGCTGTTCAGTGAATCTGGCTTCCCCCCCATTGACTCTGTGTCAATGCTGAAGTTGGCCGAATGTGTGACCATTTTCTTTTTGTGTAGTTTTTCTAGGGAGGTTTCTCTTCTCACTGCTCCAGGGCTGACCCAGCCTGGAGAGAAGGGGGCCAGGGAGGATGTGTGTGTAGAGAGACAGCTGGGGTGTTGTAACCGAAATAAAATTCTTTCCCCTGGGAATCAAGGACGTCTGTGCAGGTGTCTGCAGGGTGGAGACTGAGGTCTCCTAGCAACTGGGCTGTATGCTGATTGGACCATGTGACTGAGACTCTGGGGGAGAAGTGGCAATGTTTTCCTTTAATTGAGGGGAAAACTGGCACCACTTTAGAGCCGGTTTTCCACCAGGAACATGCCAATTTGATATGTCCAAATAAAAATGTTCTTTGAGGAATTTGCCTGTCTCAGAGTTCTTATTGAACGGGATGTATTTCTTGGAACCGGACACTCTGCTTGTTGGAATCTGGTTGAGATGTTTACAAAGGATGATCATGTGACCCCAGGACTGTTGCCAAGCACCTGGATTTTGATCATATGACCGTGAGGCTGCTCTAATGGTCATAAGTGTAGGGATTGGCCATCAGTCACTTTTTTCAGTTCTTCAAACAGTCACGAAATGAATGCTGTAAACCAAGGACAACCTGTTCAAGGTGATAACAGCAATTGAGCATCTTCCCAGGACCGGATGAACCGAAGACCTCAAAAATATGAAGGAAAAATGCTGGAGTTCAACCTGACAATTTGTGTGTCAACTTAAAAAACAAAAAACTCCTTTGGTCTTTTTAGTTGCCAGCAGAAAGGGAGGAGGGAAAAGCAGTGCATTCCTTAAATGGCTCAGATAATCGCCTTGGCAGCCGAAGCTGTTGGCACGCAAGATTATTACTGGAAAGCACGATTGATGACTCTTGGCTATGGATGTATCCCATTGGAGAATATACATCCAGGGGGTGGGGGGAAGACCAGGGTCAAGGGGGAAATGAATGATGTATCTTAGTGTCGGCTGCAACCAGGAAACGCCGACATGGTCACTCCTAATAAATCAATTTTTTTTCTCTGAGTGATGTGGCTAGAGACTTACGATTTGAATGGGGGTGGATCTGTTGGAGCCCTGACATTGTGTTTTAACTTTAGGACAAAATTCGAATCTCCCTGGCGGCGGGGAAATCGTTCGATTGTACTCCCATATCTTTACTTCCTGCAGTTCTCCTTTACTCTTTCCCTTCTCCTATCAGGAAAAACAAAAGCTGGCTTTTATTTCCAAACCAAAATATGGCAGGGGATGGAGAGGTCAAATGATGTATGGGTGCAAGGCTTTGCCATTTGTATGACTTAAGACGGTAACACGACAGCACTCTGCAGGAGTGATATTTGGAATATAAATGCTTATACCCACAGTCCCCCCAAATGTTTGGGCTCTCTAATCAGTAACAGGAGACATGGTGACCTAAATTGCATCTAAGATGGAATACCTGCGTTAAACCTTGCTGAGACAGAGATTGGGAGCTGCGGTATGATAGATCTTCGGGTAGATATAAATGTATCAGGCAGAAAAAATATGCCAGCCCAAATAAATGAAAGGAAGGTAATGAACTCACACCTCACTTCGCCAAGGATGAGGAACAGACAGGGAGGCAGCCTTTTTCTAGGGGTAGGAGATGAGAGGGGCTCGGTCCGATGCCCCCTCTCAATCTTCAATGGGGGACATAAATCTTTCATGCCCCCCACCCTCCCCCAGACAATGAGGTCTGCCTTCATCCAGAGAAAGAGAGGGAGAATTCAATATTTTATAAGCCGGTGGTCAATCCTGCTGATCTTTTTCAGCTGATTTTCCCAGGCCTCTTTTTGGCACCGGCTCGCTTCCTCCTTGCAAATGATGGATGGGGCTTAGGAGAAGCCAAACCTCTGTGCAAGTCCAAGTTGATGTGTTTAATAAAAAAAATAAAAATAAAAGCACTCATAGAAGAAAATGTTTGCAGCTCAGGGTTGAACGGTGGGGTCCTAGGTGCTTTCTACATCATGCAGAATACAGAGTTGGGGGTCATCTAGTCCAACCCCCTTCTCAAGTAGGAAACCCTATACCATTTCAGACCAATGGCTGTCCAGTCTCTTCTTAAAAACCTCCAGTGATGGAGCCACCCACAACTTTTAAAGATGATGTTACCTGGTTGGGTAATGAAACGTCTGCAAGAAGAACAACCAAGCTCAGAGGACACCACAGAAAGATAAGCAGGGATTAACACCAGACAAACATCAAGCAGAAAACAATACCTCAATCAGGGAACTACCCAGTCAAACAGTCAACAACAGTATAATCAAGGAAGCACCAAGAACAAGGCCTCACACACTGACAGGGAAATATAGCATATAAACAGTATATAAACAGAGAGCAAACCTCACTGTCTTCTGATGATGTTACCTAGTTTACTCATGAAATGTCTGCAGGAAAACAACCAAGCTCAGACAGCACCAAGGACAGTGTTCATTCTGTCTGTCCCACCTAGGAAAAACTGAATTTTGTCCAGTTCTTTTCAGAAAACGGAGAAGAAGATTCTGTTTGACAATTCACAAAATGCAATGCAGACTCCAGTTTACAGGTTTTAAATTCAGCATCACCACCAGAGCAAACCGCCAGTATTGAATTACAACTTATTTCTGTAGGACAGTCAACAAGGAACCACTATGAATCAACGGCAAAGCAGTCCTGCGGCCTTACTTTTTCGCTTGCAAGTTCTTCAGGTTCTTATTAGCTTTCTTGAGTATCATTGCCCCAATCTATCAGCATTTAATGTGACCCAGATGTTCTTCTAATGCTTTTGAAAACTTCGGGATTTCTCTGCTTCTCTTGGGTGGATTTTCCCTGACCCCAAGTTTGAGCTTCCCTCCACTGTCAAGGAAGACAGAGAACTGCTAATCCATCTTGTCCCACTTTATACAGTATATTGAAGAACACTGAAACGTGTTGCACATTTTTTTTTAAAAAAGTGCCAGCTCTACCAGCTCTTGAGCAAATGCCACCATCCACTATTGTCAGATAAGTTTATGGGCCTGTCTTATCTCATTTTGAAAGTTTATGAGAGTCGAGATGGCATCACCAACAACGCTCCCCTGCCAAATGATGTGTCTCTGTCCACGGTGATATTTTACAGCATCTCAAGGTGCCTAAAGGTCTTTTAAGATAACAGACAAAAGTGTTTTTTTTACAGATTTGCCTCAGTCCAACCGTTTTAGAACCTCCCGCGGTCTTGGGAGGGAAGATTTATATTTGAGAGAAGGTGAGAGAAAAATCCATGTATTCACCACAAAATGGAAAATGATTAGAACACAAGTCTGGTCCTTGACAGCTCTGAATCAAGTGACAGGCAAGGGCCTCCGCATAATTTTATTTTTATTGATAATTTGCTTTATGGTCTTTCTTTTGTCTGGATGTGGAAGATGCAACCCATAATATCTTGCAGAGGCTGTTTCGTTCAGGTTTCTGCTCCGAGAAAGAATCCATGTTAAACGTTGCCCAGGGTCTGCTGGAGCCATCAAACAGACCATCAGTTCTCCAGGCATTCTCAAGCGACTTTCTCCATTAGAAAATATATTTCCTAACCATGAGATGTTCTGTCTTCATGGCAGCTACCATGTATGATAGGTTGACCTGAGAGATTGTGACTGGCTCACTTATCCAGTGGGAGGACATTAACCTGGATCTCCAGATCCTCCTTCAACACTGAAAAAGCGATGCTCCAATTGGACTATCATCTCAGGCTCTATGGTGGATCGCCACACCACGTACTCATTAGATGCTTTCCCAACTCAGACAACAAAACTAGAGATGGGTTGACTTTACCAAATGCCCAAAGATCACACCAAGAGGAGGTAGCATTGTGGGGATTGGCTGGAGGGACGATACACTTGAAGAAAGTAATGGTGTAAACCCACATTTTCATTCTAGGGTACAGGAGGTTGAAGTTCAGTCCGACAGCCCCCCATTTCTACCTCTCAAAATGCCCATCAGAGCAAAGCATTCTGGGAGATCTAAAACAGCGGCCATCAGCCCAGCAGGGTTGGGACAGCTGACGTTCCTCCAGGTGAACGTTAGCAAAGGAAATACAGGAGGCTCGAACACGCTTTCATAAACAGTGTTCAAAAATCACAGCAAATTTGAAAGAACGATACATCGCCACGCTAGTTTTCTCGGCTTCCTCCTTTCAGTCCCTGTTCAAGTTTTAGGGTGCGGTTTGGAGGTTGATTTCTAACTTTGCAGACTGTGCGTTCCCGGGAACGTTGTATTTCTCTGAGCCTGTTCACACACGACTCATTTGAGAAAGGACACAAGAAGAAAGAATGACTTTAGGTTGTTTTTGTGGGTTTTTGTTTTTTGAAAAGCTGGGGTGCTTGTCACAATCGAGATGCTAAGGAAGCTTCGTCTTTGCTGTCCTTGGACAGTCTGCTGTACTCCCTTTTTGCTGTTAAAATTCATGTTGCATAGAATGACAAGTGTTAGTGACAGAGCGGCCACAAAACTGTTACTGGAGACAAAGCCAAGGAGAAAAAGCGAACCCATTGATGGGAAGGTGAACAAGACCAAGGGGGTTGAATGGGCTCCTACATCCTCTCCTCCTCCTCCTCCTCCTCCTCCTCCTCCTCCTCCTCCTCCTCCTCCTCTCCCTCCCTCCCTCCGTCTCCCTCTCTCTCATCCTCCATACCCAAAAACAACATAGGGAATCACTTCCTCCTTTCCATCTCAAATCCTGCAACCCCCAAAACAACTTATTTGCATTTTTATTTGCAGTTGTAACTCAACTCTTCATCCGGTGGGCTTTGGCGCACAGAGTAACTGGCCTTAATTTAATTGGAATTTGAAGATTACTTGAAGCCGCAACAATAAGAATTTGCCGGTAATCTGTTCCATGAGAATATTTTGTATTTATATTTCCTTATGACGTAGGTTTAATTGCTGACGGCTTCCAGTGGGAATAACTTGACAAATCTCTGAGAAATTTGACACGGCCTGATTGATCTTTCTCTCTCTTGTAAAACCAGATCATCAAAACAGAAATGCATTTGCGGATTATTATGGTCTGTCTGGAGGCAAGTTGAATTTTTGATACGGCTTGTGATACACTGTGACTACAGATGCTGCCTTTCCGCCATCATTGTAATATTTCAAGGTCAACATATTAGTGCAAGCGCCCCACTTTCTTGAGTGAGTAGACACCTTTGGGGGAGAATTCCTAGGGGGGTCTCAGTTCCATCCCCAAGAAGAGGGAATTAATGTACTAGCAGAAGCTCCTGAGAATACCATGGACAAGCAAGGAAATAAATCAATGCCTCATTGGACAAATGAACCCAGATTTCTCACTTGGGACACACGTGATCAAATTATCCTACTTTGCACACATTATGCAAAGACCCAGTTCTCTGGAAAGGACTCTAAGGCTGGGAAACGTGGAGAGGAAAGGGAAAGAGAAGAAGGTAACCAGTAGCAATCAGGTGGACTCAATTACAGTGTTGATGGCTGGACCTTTGGAAGATCTGAAGGACCAAGTTGGGGACAGAGCATCCTGGAGAAAGCCAATCTATGTGGTCATCCCAAAAGTGCTTTTCCAAAAGGCAACTGGACTTTCTTGGTTTTTTTTTTTCCCTAGAAAACATTTCGCTTCTCATCCAAGAAGCTTCTTTCATTCAGAATGGAAGAAGCTTCTTGGATGAGAAGCGAAATGTTTTCAAGGGAAAAAAAAAATCAAGAAAGTCCAATTGCCTTTTGAAAAAGAACCTTGGGACAACCATGACCTGGATGACTGAGAATCTCCACAGATATCTATGTAGTTGCTAAGAATCAACATTGACTTGATGGCATATGATCAATCAATCAATCAATCAATCAAGTGGAGGTAAATCACAACTTCTCTTGCAAACCTGGAGAGTCAGAGACCTAAATTCCTATCTAGTGTTTTTTTTAGAATCACTTATATTCCTAAGGACAGCCACAGAGTCAGAAGCAAAGTGCCTTCAGCCAACATCCATCTTTTCCCTTCATTTAATTTAAGGAACAAACCACAAACACACACACACACACACAACATATGTCCCTGAACATATCTGCACGCAAAAATCCTTCATCGGGTGCACTTGTATTTCTGTATGACTTAGGTCTAATTGCAGCTGCTTGAAATATTCACATGTTTACCAAAACGTGGCAAACCATCTGCAGATGGTGATGAAAACCTTTGCGTTGCTATCTGCTCTGGTGTTTATTTTTATTTTTTCCCAGAGGATTTGATACAGTAACTCCTTGAGTAACAATGGAAAAGAAGGTGGAAAGGATTGACAGAACAGGGGATAGAAAGAAAGAGAAAGAGAAGAAACCGCTGTGAAGGTGTTCAGATAGCATTCTGCCCATCACTTAAGTGGAAATTGATAACTTTGTAAAAAGTCTAAAGCTCTGGGGAGGGCCAAGTCAGTTTACTGGCATTTTATTTTTGTTGATAAAAGAAATATGTTGAAAGAATTCAGATAGGGATCTTGGCATTCATGTTTATGGGGTACCTTGTTTTTACATAGACTTTAAGAAGCCCCACGGTTGAAGTCTTAAGATGAATGTAAGAACGATCAACTCAGAAGTTTTATTTCTTCTGCCATTATGGTCACAATAAATCAATTTAAAATAGATGAAAATGCTGATAATTGGAAATGGGGATGACACTTTGATATACTTCATGAGATGGGACATGAAAGCTCCCGTTTTGAGTGGAATTGATCTTGGCACTAAATTAAAGTATAATTTGTTGCAACTGTTTTGCTCCTTACAGCATCTCCTTATGTAATAAAGATTATTAATTTGGATGAAATGAACACCACTGTATCTACAATGCAAACATAAGTTTATGACTACCCATTGAGAAGAATTATCGACTAGACTCTATTTACACTGCATGACATGGAGGAAGATTTGAGTCATAATTTTAGCATCCTGCAGAAAAAGCAGTATTGGGGAAAATGTTCTCAGAAACAAAGAGAAACAGAGAAATTGGCTATGTCTAGTTTGAAGGACTAGTGGGGACATGATAGCAGTCTTCCACTATTTCAGGGGCTGCCTCAAAGAAGAGGGAATTGGCACGTCAAGAGACACAACAGTGAACTCAACGGAGGGAAAGGAGACCATTGAAAGAATCTGTTTATTCGTTTCCCCGAAAAAGGCTATCAGTGGCCTCATTTCTTGAGAGATTTTCAGGAGGCACCATGGTTAAAACGAAATGTACATCTTCTGGATGTTTGGCAAAGGACCACGTGAAGATGTCATGCCCCTATCAGAATCTGAGGCCAAGCAGCTGTCAGGGAGTGGGAGTGGAAGAAACTGGGGAAGGGCAAAGTCCAGCTGGGCAGAGCAGAGGAGAGCAGGGGAGAGGAAGAACAAGGGAGAGGGAATTCGGAGGAAGACCCAGGCCCACCCCCTCTTCATCCTAGGGCACGGAGGGAGGAATGGAGAAGGGAGCAACGTGGGTTGCATGGCTTACGGGGGAGGAAAGGGCCCTGATTCCCTTAATTAGCTGCTGCTGGGAACACAGTATTTAAAAAGGGAGGTTGCACATAGCAACTCATGAGATGCAAAGTGTGAGTTATCTTTTATAGCCGAGGCTTATCTGGGTTCCTGGCGTCTTCCCAACTGTGTGTGTTTTGTTGGCCTTTAAAGTCTGCAATTCCTTCTCCTGCCCTGTCAAGTTAATTACTGCAGCGTGGTTTGTGTGGATTTTTTAGTTACAGTTTGTATGTACTTTGTTTTCAGACTGAATTTTCTCCACTTAAAGACTGTTTTTGGGAGAGTTTTTCTCCAGCCAAAGGTAACCTGGACATTGGGGGCAAAGTAGGAGATAATAAAGGGACTCTTCTTGCTTATTTGACCGTGTTGCCTTTGTGCCACGCCCCTTTGGGTCATCACAGAAGAACTTAAACAACCATCCCTTGCTTTTCAGGACAATCTTTTTTTTTTGACACTGATGTCATGCTTCATCCTTCCCTCAGTCTCAGCCTGGTCATCTCTTACAAGATCCTCCCTAGTTTTTCCAGAGAGTAAAAGTAAGAGGGTCCCTTTCAGACTTGTAGGATTCTTCTAATGTCAACTTATGAGCCACAGTGGCGCAGTGGTCAGAGTGCAGCACTGCAGGCTACTTCTGCTACCTGCTGGCTGCCTGCAATTTGGCAGTTCCAATCTCACCAGGCTCAAGGTCGACTTGGCCTTCCATCCTTCCGAGGTGCGTCAAATGAGGACCCAGATTGTTGGGGATAATAGGCTGACTCTGTAAACCGCTTAGAGGGGGCTGTTGAGCACTGTGAAGTGGTACATAAGTCTAAGTGCTATCGTTAAGTGTTATTGTTATCTTATAATAAAGATAGAACTAATGTTGATGGTTGTGTTTCTGGTCTCTCTCAAAGAGCTGATATACATCTTGAAATTATTAAAGTATTTCTCCCCTCCCCTTTTAATTTTCAGAAAACTAGGGAGGGTCTCTTCTGAGAAACTTTCCATATCCCCCCTCTTATGTGGGACACCTTTTGCCCAATAATTGCCTAATCCGTGGTTCTTTTTCCTCCTTTCTCCCAAGGTCATTCCCACAGACCATTCCAGGTAAAGCAATTTATATTTCTTTAGAATTTAGAAAGATGTCGAATATTCTCATTGAATTCTTGGGGGATTTTGCTGGAAGCCAGGTGTCCTTTCCTGCTAGAGGCCATAAAAAGACTTTCATCTCTTTGTTTTATTCACACAGGCCTTTTAAACAATGAATTTGATGTTCCTGTGACATTCATTCTTTCTTTTGCTTTCTTTCTTTTTTTCTTTTAAATTATGGCTTTGAACTGCTAATGAAGTCTATTTTCTGCCATCAGAAATGAGATTTTGGAAAATGTTTCATTTTAGCCTTTTGGAAGTTTGGTGGAGGGATAGGTGGGTTGGATACCGTGGCTGTTCATTTTCTTTTTTTGCAATTATTGTTTTGTATTTTTGATATCACAGTAGCATTTTACACCTTTCATTGTAAGCTTCCTTAGGAAGGCTTACCTGAGAGTAGACGCACACCAGGGCTGGTACAGTAGATTATCTTATGTGAATTAATGAAGGTGTATTTTATACTTCCTTTTTAATTGTTGCTTTTGAGAATTCCATCCGAGATAATGGATGGCGTAACTTATTGTACAGGATTAAGTGATGATATTTATTGCCAATGATCCATATGAACAATTTGTGTTAATTGGGGTTTGTTGAAAATGATAAAAGTCTCCTGAGTTAATCACTTCCTAGTTACTGCATATTACTTTGGGGCCTTGGTTTATTCAGGACTCTTAACTCAGGTAGGGGAAACCATCTCAGTTAATTGCATGTGCATGTGTCTGTGTGTCTAAAGGTCTGTGTGTATGTGAATTTTAGACCCAGACATGTTCTAACACCCCTCCGTTATGGGACTAATATTTGGCCAAGCCAACAGAGCTGAGTAGAATAGCAGGGTGCCAATTCTGTGTTCCAGTTCTTGGAACAAAGACAAAATCCTAGACTAACCCTGCAAGGATGAGGCTTATCTGGGCATGCCACCTCTGTCTCCACTTCCACATCCTCTGCTTGTGGAGAAGAATTCCATTCCATTCCATTCTCATTCAGTAGGAGCCCCTGAAAGTCTTCCTCTGTCTGCTAACAATACCATCCCTTCGATATTTTGGCCCACAAATCAGATCAAAAACTTTGAAGCACCGTTTCTTCAACATCCCTGCCACGATCTGGTAGAAGTCACCAGAGATGTTCTACAAAGTCTGGGTATTTTACAGAGAGAGCCTCTTCGATCTCCGTCTTTCCCATTAGTTTTATTTATTTATTAATGTATTTATTTTGCCTCGCTGAGACTGGCCTCTGAAGCAAGCTGTTGCCTGCTAGCTACAGCAGGAGCATCCCTGAAGATGTTTGCTTGACTTATAATGAATAAGTAATCAGACTCGGGAACAGACCGCAATCACAAGTCACATCCTGACAGCTCGGAACAACTTTCTCAAAGCGCTCTGATCTGCCGATTTGCCTTTCTGCAAAGTGCATAAGTGATAGGGCTCAACTGGTAGCAGCTAAGATACCTCTAGGCACACACGTCACCTGTGGACATGTTTGTACTCCTGGGCAGCCCAGCCAGTGCAGATACTTCCAAGAAGGAAGAGTAAGAAGAAAAGGACAGATCTAAACACTGCACCACCTGTGGAATTGCATGCAGGTCTATTCAGATCTAAGTATGGCTAAATTTGGCCCGGATTTGGTTGGACTGATGTGGTTAAAACTTTATTATCGCGTTGTTAAAGATTCAGGACACTGTTTTGTCAACACTCAGCTGCAAAGCTCCTTCGTTTTCGATTAAAAACAAACAAACTCCATCTTCTCCCTTGTCAGATCACAGGAAGGATGGAACATAGGAATAGACTGGTTCTGAATGGGAAGTTAGTTTAGTTGCTGGGATTCTCAAAACCACATCCTTTTGTCCTCAGTCAGTCTTGCTAAAGAGCTTCTGAAAAAACTTGTGCTTGGAAAGAATTACTTTTAGTTGTAGACGGCTGTCAAAGAGGCTGACAGATGTTTGACTGCATCTGTGCTGGTGCCCAAATCTAACAATGATGACCAGATGTGAGGATACAAACATCTTGGGAACTCGGGTTCAAATCTGAGCCTAGGTGTCCTAATTTTTATGGAGAGTGGTCTTCTGGTTGAAGGGCTCCTCTGTGAGTGGTGAACCCCTGCCCCCTTGATGCGGGGTGGATTACAACTCCCAGCATTCACAACCACAACTCCTAGTATTCACCGCCACTATGGTCAATTTTGATGGATGTTGGAATTTCTTGGCTCAGAATGAAAACAACAAAAAGAGAAATAGGAGACTGTGATATTGCACAGTCAAGTTATGTGCTCAGAAGGTTTATGGATCACCTGCTTAGTATCTTCCTCACTATTGTTGATGGAGATTCTCTGTCATCCAGGTCCCAAAGATGCCTTTACAAAAGGTAACTGGACTTCTTTTTCCTTGAAGACATTTAGCTTCTAAGAAGGTTCCCCTCACACATCCATGCTAGTTGTTTCCGACTCTAGGGGGTGGTGCTCATCTCCGTTACAAAGCCGAAGAAGAGCCAGCGCTGTCCGAAGACGTCTCCGTAGTCATGCGGCCAGCAGGATTAAAGCACCAAAGGCACACGGGATGCTGTTCCCTTCCCACCAAAGGGGTCCCTATTTTTCTACTTGCATTTTTTTTTACATGCTTTCGAACTGCTAGGTTGGCAGAAGCTGGGACAAGGAACGGGAGCTCACTTTGTTATGTGGCGCTAGGGATTCCAACCATTTGAACTGCCAACCTTTCTGATCGACAAGCTCAGCGTCTTAGCCACTAAGCCACTGCGCCCCATGAAACAGGAGATAGGAGGGGTCATACACCACCTGCTCTGAAAGAGGGGTCAAAGAGGCCATTGACGTCAAGATTGACCCCACTTATCTCCTGTTTACAACACAGTCCTTTCAGCAGTTCCAAGAAGGTTCCACACCGATTTGCACTATCCAGGTGACCCTGAGGGCACAGATAAACCTCCAAGTGGCCACAACAACTCTCAGAGAAAGTGCTAACGACCAGATGACTGCAAGGAATATAAATCCTTCCATTCTCCACCATTCAGACAGAACTGAAGAAGCTTCTTGGATGAGAAATGAAACATCTCCAGAGAAAAACAAAGTCCAGTTGCCTTTTGACCAAGCTTCCTCACTGTTGGGAGGTATCCAGTGGTGGGATTCAGCCAGTTCGCAGCCATTCAGGAGAATCCGTTGTTAACTTTCTGAGCAGTTTGGTTTACTGGTTGTTGGAAGAAATCATTAGGGAAGAGAATCGGTGGTTAAAGTATTTGAATCCTACCACTGGAGATATTTTGTATTTCCACTCAAATTCATTATTTTTCACATGGCATCTTACTCAAATTTTGCACTAATCTACATGCGTTTGAGGCAGTGGTGGGATTCAATTTTTTTTTTACTACCAGTTCTGTGGGCATGGCTTGGTGGGTGTGGCATGGCTTAGTGGGCGTGGCATGGCTTAGTGGGTGTGGCATGGCTTGGTGGGCGTGGCATGGCTTAGTGGGTGTGGCATGGCCTGGTGGGCATGGCATGGCTTAGTGGGTGTGGCATGGCCTCATGGGCGTGGCAGGGGAAGGATACTGCAAAATCCCCATTCCCTCTCCATACCACACTAACCTGCTTTCCAGCTCTGTTCTCCTGTGCAGGGCAACCAAAGAAGACCTGGCTGATCAGCTGGGACTCAATGGGAGGCAGAGAAGAGATGGGGGCAGTCAAGAGGTGGTATTTACCAGTTCTCCAAACTACTCAAAATTTCCACTACTGGTTCTCCAAAACTGGTCAGAACCTGCTGAATACCACTTCTGGTTTGAGATCCTTCCTTCCTTCCTTCCTTCCTTCCTTCCTTCCTTCCTTCCTTCC
>NW_020769352.1:8017210-8069527 GCF_900518735.1 Pseudonaja textilis
TCCTTCCTTCCTTCCTTCCTTCCTTCCTTCCTTCCTTCCTTCCTTCCTTCCTTCCTTCCTTCCTTCCTTCCTTCCTTCCTTGTTTTTCTTTTCCATCTTCTCTTTCTTTGACAATAGGTATGTTGCATTTCTAACTCACCACCATCAACAGCTGGATCTCAATCTTGGACTTTTTATTTATTACCTATAGTACTTATTTTAAACTCTTAAAGTTCATTTTCATGCAAGTCTTGGCATTCTTTTTTTCTCACCTGACTTGAACATTCATTTATGACCTACATATTCATTTCAGCAATCACTGAGAAATCACACCCAGACACAACAAAATAACGGGTCCTGTTGCACTGTACATGATATATTGTTATCAAATCACTCGCTCTCATAAAATTCCTCCCAATTCTTTGAGGAAATATAGATATTTTCCAAGTTGGAAGACACCCTAGTAAACAATCATATAAAACTTGGCGTTATGGCATCAGCAATAAATATGCATTTTTTTTTTTAACAAAGAGATATCTTGTGTTGACTCAAAGACCTTCTGCATAATTCAGCTACTGAACAATAGCACATCTACTTACTTAAAGAATAAAAAATCCGCAAGAAACAGAGCTGTAAAAGAAGACTAGATATGTCTTCAGATGCAATTAATGCTATTGATTTATTGTCAATGCAAGTGCAGAGAATGTGTCTTTCGGATCAAATTGTTTGGTCTGAAGCTCTCTAATCTTGCTGCTATCTCCACTGACCCACAAACACAAGGGCACCAACCATCAGACGAAGCAGCCAAGAGCCCAGAGAGAAATTGTGCGTTTGCACCACGAAAGACACAGCCTTCTTCCCCAACCATCTAAATGTAAGCATACATAAACAGATGGCTCCACTATGTTAAAGCTTTTTCTTACAGCCTTCCAGCTTCTGCTTCCCTCTGATAATAAACATTTTTCTGGCTCGCCTCCTGAAGGAATGAAGGGGATGCTGTAGCTTTTGTGTAATTGTAAATCTTCTAAACTATCTACTTACCAGATACTTTGGTGGAGAAAAATGCCCCGTTTTTTATGGCTGATTTGCATCCTGCAGTATTCAGATTAGTCTCTGAAATGTAGAGTTTTGCTTGCTTGTTTCTGGGCCTTTGCAGACACCACCGGCCTGGGATTTGTTCCCATGGACAGTGGGACCAGGGCTACAGAAAATGTAGACTATAGAAGTTCTAGAGGTCAATCCTTTCACAGCTACAGCTGTGGAATTTGAAGAATTTGTTTATCTCTCCTGGACCAAGCCCAGGGTTCCTTTTCTGTGTCAAGTAAAGATCAGGTGAGCAGATGCATTCAGGAAGATCTCATAAGCATCAACAAGATTGTGGTGGAAGTTTTCTACTGTTGCTTCCTTGCAGTTGCTCTGTACAGCATATGGCCTCTGGTTTTGGAGACAGCAAGGTGTTTTGGAGACTAGTACCTTTGTTGGACCCAGTTCTTCATGAGTTTGGGTGTCAGCAAACGTTTAACTACTTCAATCTTCAATTTGATACTGTTGCTAAAGGAAAGAAACCCACCAACATCTAAGGTAGATGTTGATCTGTCTATGTTGAGTCAATGCAACATTGGTTGGCTTGAAAGTCATACAGGCAGTCCTTGTTTAATGACATCTTGTTCAGCAACCATTCAAACTTATGAGGATGCTGAACAAAGGGGACTTAGGACCAATCCTGAACATTCTGACCATCGCAGCACCTCCATAGTCATGTGACTGCAATCCAGGTGTTTGGCAACTGGCCCAGATCTCCAACCATCACAGCATCCCACAGTCACATGATCACAAGTTGGGACTTTCCTCATCGGCTTACCACAAGCAGAGTCAATGGGGAAGTCCGATGTTGCAATCACATGAAGTCCTCACTTAATTGCTGTTGCTAAGTGGCACGGTTATATGATGATGTTTTGGGGGTCTGTGTTGCTTAATGATGGACATTCTGACCTGATGACCATCATTAAGTGAGGACCGTCTGCATGATCAGTGTGTGGAAGACTACATTTGAAGGCCAGATGGGCCAGACCCAAAATGGAGGATCAAGCTGGCTTGGGAACTCTGGGGATTGAAGTCCACACCTCTTCAAGTTGCCAAGGTTGACAAACCTTTGAAATGGAAGAAGGAAGAGGAACCAAAGACATCAGTGTTGTATTGTGAACCATCTCTGCCCCCAACCTCATTATTATCTGCCAAGCTTGGCGTAGGGACAGATACTGTATAAAGGAGAAGGAGGAAGAAGAATGATCAGCTCCCCAAACCGGGATATATATAAAAAATTAAAAATGCAGATTAAAACCAACAAACAAAAGGCAGACTAAAATCATTTAGGAGCCTGGAGGAAGAGATGCATCTTGTAACTTGGCTAAACACCGACAAGCTGGCAAACAAACCCAGCTCCCAAGTGAGTCTCTTCCACAGCTCGGGAGCAACGGAGGACAACGTCTCTTTTGTGCAAGAAAGATGGACTTCTGAAAGGAGGGCCCTCTTCCCGCCCATCTTCTCTGCTGGAAAGAGAGGGGGTCAAAGGTGAGAGCGGCTGCAAATTTCATTCGGTGCTCAGAGGTCAGGAGGAAATTATAAATTTCATCACCGGGAAAGATGTATAAAGCATGCCACCAGCTGTTTTAGCTGTCAAGTCAAGATGAGTCAGCTGCGAATACACCTCTGTTTCCTGTCCCTTCTGTCTCTGGCTGTCTCTTTTTATTCCTTTCCTCCCTGCTATTGTTAGTCCTGTGATTTCCAAACCTCAAATTAAAGATTCATGCATGAGATTGCGTACATAACTCTTTTGCCCAGTTCAAAGCAATAACAACGGCAGAATGCAAATTGGGCCGGCCGGCTACGATTCAGCTGGAATGAGCTACTTGGCATTAATAAGCGAGACAGGCTGGCGGGAAGGGACTTACGGACTACAATTCCTTGTCATTCTGCATTTCTGGGCACCACCCAGGATATTTTTCAATGCGGAGAAGATGAAGGCAAATTCCTGCCAAAGGACTGGTGATTCAAGGGACCACAATGCTCCTGTTCTTCAAAGCAAGAAGGGTTATTTGGTCCCGTGTTCAGTTGTTCTCACAACCCCACCAATGGAGAGATTTGGGGTTCATCATATCCATGGCTACATCTGCTTAGGGTTAATTCTAACCCCGGTTGAAGGCTGGGGAGGGAGATGTCATAAGGGACAAATTAATTGACTTGAACATATGAAGAACAGTGGCAGAAATTGGGTTGTGTCTAGTTTGATGAAAAGAAGGACTAGCGGTGACAGGGTAGCAGTCTTCCACTATCCAAAGGGCTGTCACAGAGAAGAGTGTTCTTGGGAGCAATGGAGTTCTCCACTTCTTCTCCAAAGCAACTGAAGTCAGAACAAGAAGCAACAGATGGAAACTAACTAAGTAGAAAAGCAACCTAGAACTAACAAGAAATTTCCTGAAAGTAAGAACAATTAACTAGTGGGGCCTATTCAGGGTGCATCACGGCCATATTAAATAGTCAGGTGCTCTGGAGAATTCTATTATTTCTGACTCTTGTTGGAAGAGTTGTTATTCCTGATGGGCCACTCCAAGACTTCAAACCCAATGGGGGTGGGGGTGGACTTCGCAAAGCCAATCCTAAGGCTCCAGATCCAAATCCAGCAAGCACCAGCACACCACATCCCAATAATTTTCTGCTAAAAACTGCTTAAATCAATTCCACGTTATGCCCAACTGCCTCTTCCATATGGTTGGCCAAGAAGATCTGTGGAGGTGGGATTTTTTTTTCCTCCCTGGCTCCTGGGCTAAATCTGGCCCACTTTTCAACTCCACCTGCTGTCAGGAGTCCAACAAATCCACCCGCATTCAAATCATAAGTCTCTAGCCACATCTCAGAGAAAAGAAAATTGATTTATTAGAAGCGGACATGTTGGTGTTAGCTGGATGTAGCCGATACGAAAATACATCATTCATTTCCCCCTTGAACCTGGTTTTCCCCCTATCCCCTGGATGTGTATTCTCCAATGGGACACATCCATCCCCAAGAGTCATCAATCATGCTCTCCAATAATTTTCTTGCACTCTGACAACTTTGGGCTGCCAGGATGATTATCTAGGCACTTAAGGAATGCACCATTTTCCCTCACTCCCTTTTTCTGGCAGCTAAAAAGACCAAAGAAGTATCTTTTTAGTTGACACCTCCTTTCCACCAGCTTCTCCCCTTCCACCAAATTTGATCCCACCCTGTCCAGCTTTTGGAGAGAGCTACCCTACTGGTGGAGCAATGGTCCAATCAGGGGATTTCTGAATCCATTATCTTAAATGGTTACCCGCGTTGCTCTGAGTTGAAAAGAAAAACAAGGACCTTTAAGATATTGTCTCCTTTCTATAGGTGTTTTGCTTGCTGATTTTAACTCTTCATTATAATTAATCATTTTACTTCTTGTGCTTGGTCTAATTGCAGCTTTTAATGTCATGCTTTTCAATATTGTTGTTTCGTTGCTGTTGTAATCACCCAGGAGACTTTGTCGTAGGAAGGAGAAAAAAAAATACAAAATCAATGTTTGCTCCAGCCTCAAAGAAGAGTAGGCCCACCTGCTTAAAAACACAATGGCCCACTCAGCAAAGATCAGCTGCTACTGTCAAGGACATGTTGCTTCTTTCATTAGTTTGCATTGATCCAGGGATATTTATAAGGCTCCTATCTCCTTGTCACACTGGCACAAAATCTTGTTTGAAGATAGCCATTAAACCAAGAATTGTAGCAGCCTCCTCAATTATTATTCTGCGGTTTGGTATTTCCGTAGCCACACCAAAGTAGCCCAGTCCTGTCTTGGAGACATTTAATGAAGCGTCAGCACCTCATTAAGGAAGTCTTCCAAATCCATACAACAACCTATTTTCCAATTCTGGCTAAAAAGTAAACAAAAGGATGCTAAGATTAAAGTCTGCAGAATAAGTCACTGAGGCTTCCCTGACACAAATGCTTGCAGCTTGAAGTTCTGGTCTTAAAGGTGAGCAGAGGAATCCAAATGAGCAGAAAGGGAGTAATTATTTTTCGTGGAATGATAAAGACGAAATCTTTGTGCCTTCATCAAGTCCCTCCCAGCTGGGCAAAATCAAGGAAAGGAAATGAGATGGATTTTGGTACGATGTCACTGGTCATCTTGACATCTCTCGGCGTCAGTATAGATTCTTGGAAACTGCAAAGGACGATTTCTCACTCTCGATCATTAGCAAGTTACTTGAGATGGAGATTCTTGAATGAGCTGAAACGTTTCTTCTTAGGTTTCTTGCCACTTGGGGGCTCAATTGTGTGGTGGAATGTAGCCTGGATCCCCAGAAAGGAGGGGCTGCATTCCAGAGGAATAAGAGATGGCAAAGTTTAGATTGGTTGGGCTGAAGAGTATCAAATTAACTCTTTCTTAGAAGTTCTCAGAGCATAGATTTGATGGTGCAAGGAGTTTGCTTCGGTTTGGCAAGATTCTGTCTATCGGTGAGGAACAATAGAGACAACTGCTTTGAAGTAACCGCTTTAGAAGTAAGTCTTCCTTGGTTTTGGAGCCTGACAATTGTCATTTGAGATAAGCTGCAAAGAGATTCACTTTTCCTTGTTGCTTTATATCTCTTCTCCTTTCTATTTATTTTTCCTAGATCCCACACAGCCTGTCATGAAGATGAAGGTGAATAAAAAGAGGAAGAGTTCATGCTTCATCCTCACTGAGAACAAATGGGTAAAAATGGAAAAATCCTTGCCATGTTGAGAAAAATATCTCTAGACGAAGGGACTGGCTGGGTTCAGTTGAAAGAAGATATTAATGGTGGCTGGGGAATTCTGAAAGTTGAAATCCGCCCCTCTTAAAGTTGCCAACTTTGAAAAGCTTTGCATTAAGCCTCAACTTAGGTTTACCCTCCAAACTGACAACGGCTGCATTTCTATAATGTCTCCAAAGAAATAAATAAATAATATTTTGGCTTAACCCAATGCAATACGAGTTCAAGAACGTGCTGAGAGAGCCTGACTAATTTGAGTCTGCGGATTGTGTTACCTGTGGTAAAAATATTCCATTTGAACTAAAAAAAAAATTACAGGATAATCTTTCGGTATGCCTCGAAACACGTACAGCTTTTGAGAATTCAAAGGTGCTTGGAAAACGGATGGAGATCTTAAAGCAACCGTATGTTTATGCCCTTAAAAAAAAAAAACCCATGTATGAAAAAGTTCCATTTCAGAGAAACTAACTCGCATATCACAGCTTCTTTCTGCTCTCCTCCTGGGGAACATTAATTGATCAAATGGATGGATATGCCATAAAATGGCATCCCCGTCTTTGCCTCCCCCCACTCCCTCCACCATTCACGTATCTCCTCTGCTCCACGAGGTGGCAGGCTTTGAAATGCAAACACAGGAAGGTGGTTAGACAAACCCTGGCTATCACAGGAGTATCCTGAATCTTTGTTTAAAAGAGCCTCTTTGGTGAGCATTGAACACACAGCTGTTTGCAGCCAAGGACAGCAACGCCAAACAAACCACACCCTACCCAACAAAGAATGGTTGTCAAAGCCTTTTTGTCTGAAGATCTTACTAATGTGAGAAGGACCCTGGAAGATTCCCAAACCACATTCACACAACATGAACTCTTACTATAATCTCACTCATTCAGCTCAATGGAAGAGGAATGGCTTTGGAAGCTTCTTCCAAAGGAGAGGACAATTTTGGAGACATTCTCATGGTGAATTATGGTCTTCCTACTCTTTATTTTGTAGCATGTTGGCCAAGGAGAAGGTGCAAACATCCTGCCTTTTGCTATGCCGTTGTCATTTTGTGGATTTTCCCTAGCTTCTCTGGGCCAAACCAAGAGAAGACCTCAAGAGGAATCCTCCCTGGATCTTCTGCGGTGGCCATGCTTCTATCACCAAAAAAGGAGACTCCTCCATTAAGAAATGGTTGGAGATGTTCTCCTTCCCCTGGAGAGCTTTGCAGAAATGATGCTCCCAATTTGTCACCCCTCAAGTCTGGTGGAAGATCCCACAGGCAATTTATAGGTAGTCCTTGACTTATCACCATAAGGGAACCTGCCAGTTATGCTTGTAAGTCATGAGGGTCATAAACCAGTCATGTGTTGACCAACTTGACTTTATGACCATTAATTTCTGGAGACTGTTAAGGGAACACAGCCTTTGTAAAGCTGCTATTGGCCCGTTTTGCTGAAAACAAGAAACACATGCTGGCTTTCAATAAAAATGTCACAAAATTTGGTCCTGTGATGTGAGGGAGGGTAGCCACTGGATCTTTGGAAGTGGATAATAAATATCCCTGGGGAGGCCTGTTTGATCTTTGCTAATTGACTTGTTGTGAGTCAAGAACTCTCAGTATTCCATCCTTATACAATCTGGTGTTTTGACTACAAGTCCCAGGATCCCCAGGATCTATTCTGGTGACCATGTTCTGCCTGTGCACCTGGAGGATGGAAGGCAGCGGTTGGCGGGTTAACTCTTGGCCAGGGAAGCAGAAAATGAGATTCCAGTTATTAGTTGATTTATTGCCCTTTCCTCCATCTGCATTCAGGACTCGGAAGAAAATGTTCCACTCCAGAGCATTAAGCATTTTCAAAAGAGCAGGAACATTAAAAATTGAAATCATAAAATAGACATGTAAATATAGTGGAGGTAAACGGGGTGAGTGAGGCAGCCAGCCAGCCAGCCAGCCAGCCAATCCCACCACTTCTGTGTCAGCTTAGGGACTCCAACGCAGATCTAAGTTGGAATATCTTACCCGGACAGAAATGGAGAAGGACAGGCCACGGGCTGGTCCATCAAGCTTCATATTGTCCACTTGACAGGCCATTTGTCTTGGGAAACTCCTACATTTGATAAGACCACGCTTGGAATCCTGCATCCAGTTTTGGTCACCACGTTATAAAAAAGATGTCGAGACTCTGGAAAGAGTGCAGAGAAGAGCAACAAAGATGATTAAGGGGCTGGAGGCTAAAATGTATGAAGAGTGGTTGCAAGAATTGGGTGTGTCTAGTCTAAAGAAAAGAAGGACCCTGGGTGACATGATATCAGTGTTGCAATATTTAAGGGGCTGCCTCAAAGAAGAGGGGCTGGTCAACCTCTTCTCCAAAGCACCTGAAGGTAGAACAAGAACCAATGAATGGAAACTAATCAAGGAGAGAAGCAGCCAAGGACTAAGAAGAAATTTCCTAACAGTGAGAACAATCAACCAGTGGAACAACTTATCTCCAGAAATTGTGGGTGCTTCAACACTGGAAGTTTTTAAGAAGAGACTGACCTGCTACAGGGTTTCCTGCTTGAGCAGGAGATTGGACTAGAAGACCTCTAAGGTCCCTTGCAGCTCTGTTATTCTGTTCTGTTAAGTTTAACGGATGTTCTTCTAATTTCTTGGCTGATTGTTGGGAGCTGCCCTGTGCCGCAGAGCGTTGGGTAGGATTCATGTTTCATAAACTTATCATTCTTATCATGGTTGCTGGTGTTAGCTAGCTCATCTCCTTTATTTTCTCCTAAGGGCCCTTTGAGGTCAACCCTATTGTGGCCCTCGATTGAAAGCCCATTTGCAACAAAGACTTGGTTCCTCAAAAGCCTGAAGGAAAGAAGGCAGAAAGAGGCTTCTATTGTATCTAAGTAGTCTTCTTCTTCTTCTTCTTCTTCTTCTTCTTCTTCTTCTTCTTCTTCTCATTATCTCTTGCCGAAAAGAAACATTTGAGCATACGTGAACCTCCTTGCTTAACAACAAAATGGTAGTTGTAAATCGACAATGAACCTAGCGCTCATCCAACAATTGCATCTATTTTTTAAAAGAAAAAAATCAGATTCAACTGCCGCGAAAAGCAGAATTTGTCCTGTTAAGATTTAGATTCTCCCTTTCTGCCAGGAGTAGCAGGTGGAAACCCAAATATTTCCTCTCCCCATTTTTTTCCCCCATAAAGTAATTCTGTGGGAGGAGCGGGTTGAGTTATTGGCCCCAAATCACCCTGGGAGTTTCCAGGATGTGAGGTGGACTCCAGACTGGATCTCTCCTCAGTCCTTGGCCAATAACTTAAGCACTTTACTACCCTGGAAATTGGAATAAATAAAAACTCAAATGCCATCTGATTTAATACACCAATAACATTGATTTATTATTTCAAGTTCCACCTAGCAGTCGGAGAAATCTGCAACATGAAAAACAAATGAAGCCGCTTTAAGACTTGTTTTCAGAGGCAGTAGAACGTCATCGGGCCCCGAAATAGTAATAGATCTCCTCCCTCTAGAGGCAGGCTAAGAGGGAACGGCTGCCCCAAAGTCACCCAGCTGGTTTTCATGAATAGGTGGTACTAGAACTCACTGTCTCCTAGGGATTAGGCCACAGTCACCAATCTGGCTTTTGTGCCTGAGGTGGACCTAGAACCCACCGTCGCCTGGAGATTGGTCCAAAGTCATCCAGTTGGCTTTCACGACTAAAGCAGAGTAGAGCTCACCATCTTTTAGGTTCTAACCTGGTTGTCTTCACCACCAGACCAAACTGACCTTTTTTTTTTGTCCTACTCTCCAGATTTCAAACAAAACTCTCTATCCAAGCAAACTAAACCAAACGGCTTCTCTTTCCATCCCACCATACCTGAACAAACTTCCATGGTTTGCTGTTGGGTCAGTGTTCCCAACTTAGCAAGTGATCTCCAAAAGGATCCCAGGCCTTGAATGAATACAGCAATCATGGTAATATTCGGCCACACAATTTCTGCAAATTGCGGCTGTTGGATAAGACAAAACAACAACAACAACAACAACAACAACAACAACCAATGTTCTCCTTGCTCAGCCCCCTAATTGGCCAATTCACAACTTGCGTTATTGCGAATATTTATCTGGGAGTGCTGGGCATGGCAAGAAGAAGGTCCTTCCGATGACCCAGTTCTTCAATGCTGTCCAGGGAAGGCAATCTTAGGAGAGATACTGATGAGTGCAAGCCAGCTTCCATAGTCCACGTAACCATCGTAATTACAAGCTTAGTGTATAATCACAGCGATAATGTCTGTAACAAGTACCACATAATGAGTAATAGAGTTGATGAAAGGTTTTCTAATTACTTTGGTATGCAAGTCACTAGCAAACACCTAGCATTGTTTGGAAGTAACTGTTCTAATTTTCTTAGGATGGACCATCAGCAATCTTCTTTAAAGATGACCGTGTCAGGCCCCACAAACCAAGAATGACGTGTGGAATTACCGTTAAGTAGTTTCTTCATGGTTATTCGCCTACAGACAGAATCTTGCCCGACTAAAGCCGCTTCCTGCGTAATTATAGATATACTCTGTGAACTGCTAGGATGGGGCCACCTTCTTTCTCTTCCTACCTACCAGACATTCCAAGGTTGGCTATGTCTTCCCTTTGGGAAGAAGCCTCTCCCTTTTGGGACTCCAGACTGCATTCCACCACTGACCCACCAAGTATAGATGAAGAGATAAACTGATGGTGTTACCTAGCTGGTTAATCAAATGTCTTCAGGAAAACCACCAAGCTCAGTAGCTATGGAGATTCTCCATCCTCCAGGTCATGGTTGTTCCAAAGGTGCTTTTTCAAGAGACAAGGGGACTTTTTGGTTTTTCTCTGAAGATGTTTCACTTCACATCCAAGAAGTTCCTTCAGCTCTGACTGAAATCCTTCCACTCCCCACTGTCCAGTCAGAATTGAAGAAGCTTATTAGATGAGAAGCAAAATGTCTTCAAAGAAAAACCAGAAAGTCCACCAAGCTCAGAAAGCACCAAGAACCCCATAGAACTAATCAGCATTTCTGTCGTGCATCAACCTAAGTCCAACATACTCTGCAAAGGTTTGGACAATTTTTTGAGAAATCTAGAATGTTATATTGGGTGAGGGAGCCACATGGGTAGGCATTACTCTAGAACAGATGTCTTACAACTCATGCAGGCAGCACCTTGAAATATCTACAATCCATGTTTCCATTACTGATGGAATTGAATTATTGGATCCTTTGCTAAAAGCTGAGAGGAAAGACGATTTGTTCTTGACTCATCAACTGTCTATTTTTCTCAGGCTCACAGGCAGCTTTTGATGTTCTTTATGGTCCACCTGAGCACAAATCCAAAGATGATTCCTGGTTGACAAGCCCATCCTTGGCTCACGCAGATTAAGATTATTGAGGGGCCATTGTCTTTGGAGAGGAATGAAAAGAGCTGGAGGTGAAGATTCGGGGCTTCAGAGGAAGGAGGTCACTATCACAGTGGGATGAAGAGTTTTGGATGTTTGAGACTGAAGATAATCAGTGAGCTCCTCCGCTGCCAGGAAGACAATGCGAATGGAAGGCTAAGTGAGGCTTTGCAATGCTTATTTTCTATGCAAACGAATGTTTGATTCTGTCTAATCTCACACTGTCTAATCTCACACTGTACCATGCTACCCCACGGTTTTCTTTAATTAAGAGCACATTTGCGGTTATCTGGACTTGTTAACTCTTGATTTTGGTTTCAGTTCCAGTCTGAAGGCATACCACAGTGCAACGACAGAGCAGAGGGCCAAAATTCTCCAGGATATACTAGAAAGAAAGAAAGGAAGGAAGGAAAGGAGGGAGGGAGAGAGGAAGGAAGAAAGAGAGAGAGGGGCCAGTGAAAGGAAAGGAAGTCAGGGAAGGGAAGGGAAGGAAAGAAGGAAAGGAAAGAAGGAAAGGAAAGAAGGAAAGGAAAGAAGGAAAGGAAAGGAAATGGAGTTTCCTTTAAGAGGCCTTAAAGATTTTCTATTCTATTCTAGACTCTATACCATTTTGGGCAAATCTCTTCTTAAAATCCTCCAGTGATAGAGAAGGAAGGGAGGAAGGAAAGGAGGGAGGGAGGGAGACATTGGCTGAATTGCTGATCCCCCCCCCCAAAAAAAATAGGTTCTGATCGTAACCCATTCCTAAAGAGAGATTCTGTATGAAATCTTCTTAGGGAGCTGTCCAACTTGCAACGTCCCAACTTCTGTTAAAAAAGAAATGTCAAACTTTCAGCCCTCTTATCAAATTCGACCAATTTCTGTTAGGCCCCTTATCTTGGAGCTGAGCTCCTACCATGCAACCTGCAAGGATGACCTTTTATTCGGCCAGAGATGAGAAGAAACCTGAACAGGAGGAGGGGATTTCGCGCAGCAAGACAGTTGAGAACTGATTCACCAGTTTGCAAATTGTCCACAATGGATAATTTAACGTGCAACGGAACTTGCAAAACCCATCCCTTCAAAGTAGTTAGAAGCTGACCTGAAGTTATCTTCAATTCCTGCCCACTGCATAACCCTGGGAGCACCCAGAAATCACCCCTTGCCAATCAAGGCTCCTTCCAACTGACTAGTTACCGCAAAAAAACCAAAAACAAAACAAAACCCAGCATTTGGTTAAATTACTGCAATTCCCTCTCCTCACTTCACACGAAAAGGAATTGAAACAAATTGCTAGCCTCCCACGTACATTTTCAGAAGAGGAAGTGTGAGAGTTGATCTGCTGGAAAATCTGGCCAGTTGCTGAAAAGAAGAATTGCTAAGCAGACCAGCCATCGTTTTTTTTTCTGAACTTAATTACGTTCATAAGTTGAGGGCTACCTGTAAGCACTTGGAGTAGCGAACTGGTGCTAACTTTCTGAGAACTCACTGAACGCAGCAGAATAGCAGAATAACAAGAGTTGAAAGGGACCTTGGAGATCTTCTAGTCCAACCCCCTGCTCAGGCAGGCATCCCTATACCATCTCAGACAAGTGGCTCTCCAGTCTCTTCTTAATAACCTTCAGTGATGGAGCAACCACAACATCTAAAGCCAAGCTGATTAATTGTTCTAACTATCAGGAAATTTCTCCTTAGTTCTAAGTCGCTTCTCTCCTTGATTAGTTTCCACCCATTGCTTCTTGTCCTGCCTTCAGGTGCTTTGGAGAATAGCTTGACTCCCTCTTCTTTGGGGCAGCCCCTGAGATATTGGAACACTGCTATCACGTCACCCCTAGGCCTTCTTTTCACTAGACTAGACATACCCAATTCCAGCAACCGTTCTTTATATGTTTTAGCCTCCAGTCCCCTAATTCTTTATATATTTTAGCCTCCAGTCCCCTAATTATCTTTGTTGCTCTTCTCTGCACTCTTTCCAGAATCTCAACATCTTTTTATAGATTTTGGTGGTGACCAAACCCAGATGCAGTATTCCAAGTGTGGTCTTACAAGCAAGTTGCAATTATTGCTGTCTATCCATGTGCAATTGCGTTTGCATGAGAAACAAAAGGCACTTTGTGATGACCCAAAGGGGCGTGACACAAAGGCAACACAGTCACATAAGTAAGAAAAGTCCCTTTAATACCTCCAACTTTCCCCCAAAATATCCAGGTTACCTTTGGCTGGAGGAAAAAGCTCTCCCAAGAACAGTCTTTAAGTGAAGGAAATTCAGTCTGAAAACAAAGTACATATAAACTGTAAATAAAAATCCACACAAACCACGCTATAGTAATTAACTTGACAGGGCAGGAGAAGGAATTGCAGACTTGAAAGGCCAGCAAAATACACACAGTTGGGAAGATGCCAGGAACCCAGATAAGCTTTGACAATAACAGATAGCTCAAAATTTGCTTCCAACAAGTTGCTGTGCGCAAACTCTCTTTTTAAACACTGTGTTCCCAGCTGCAGCTAATGAAGGGAATCAGGGCCCTTTCCTCCCCCGTAAACCATGCAGCTCGTGTTGCTCCCTTGTCTGTTCCTCCCTGCATGCCCTAGGATGAAAAGGGGGTGGACTTGGATCTTCCTCCAAATTCCCTCTGCCTTGCTCTAACTCTCCCCTGCTTTGCTCAGCCGGACTTTGCCCTTCCCCAGTTTCTTCCACAGCCACCGGAGCCACACTCCCACTCCTTGTCAACTGCTCGGCCTCCCCCTCGGAATCAGATTCCAACAGGGGCACGACACACTTCTTCTAGGAATGCTGGCGATTTGAAAATGAGTTAATTTCTCATTTTAGTCGAAGCCTGCGTACTCGGCTACTGAGCCAATGGTGGAAGAAATCTCCCCCCCACACAAAATATAGCCTTCCTCAAATCTGCGCTGGGATTTTCCCATAAAAAAATTGCATGCCCCAAATGGATATGTTGGGAATGAGGAAAGGAACGTGCATATTTACCCATGGATTCACATACACCCATGCATACCTTCTTTAAAATAACGATTAAGAATGCAATACAGCCGGGGATTTTTGTGGTTGCCAAAACACACCTATTAGGAACTGCCTTCATCCTGACGTTTTCCCGCAGGTGCAAGGTACGCTTTTCTAGTCCAGAAAAACCATTTCTTGTATAAATAGATTAATAAATAAGCATACATTAGGAACCTTTTTCAAAAAAAAAAAAGCTGTCTTTACTAAGAAAAAAGGAAGAGACGTTTTTCTATTTTTTAAGCCCCAAACCCCCACATCTAGACAGAAAAATAACTTGGATGAAAGTGATTCAAATGAGCCAAGGAATTCAGCAAAACAAATTGAGCCAGAGGGATTTCTGGGAGTTGAAGTCCACGCATCTGAAAGCTGCTAAGGTTGAGAAATACAGTTCTGTACAAACGTGCAAAAGGCTTCGTTAACTATTAGCGGTGTGCTGCAATGCCCACTTCTTGCCTGATTTTATTTTTTTAAAAAGTATTTCATTTTGGATAATTGTGCGTGGCTTGAAGGAGATGTTCTGACATTTGAAGATATTTGTGCTGTTAATCACTCTAAAAAAAATCCTAGCTCCACCAGTGGTGAACTCCGCCATCAGAAATCTGTCACGAAGACCAGATCAAATCCCACCAGGCTCAAGGTTGACTCAGCCTTCCATCCATCCTTCCAAAGTGGGTAAAATGAGGACCCAGATTGTTGAGGGCAACAGGCTGACTTTGTAAATTGCTTAGAGGGCTGTAAGCCACCATGAAGCAGTATATAAGCCTAAGTGCTAGTGCGATTGCTATTTGACCCAAAACAGTCATTCCATCCCTACCTACTATGACACATAGAACATGCAATAATTGAATTGGAAGGGGGCCTTGGAGGTCTTCAAATCCAACCCATTGCACAAGCAGGAGACCCTATACCAATCTCTTCTTAAAAACCTCCAGTGTTGGAGCACTCACAACTTCTGAAGGCAAGTCAATTCCACTGGTTGATTGTTCTCAGCGCTAGGAAATTTCTCCTTAATTCTAGGTTGGATCTGTCCTTGAGAAGTTTCCATTGCTTCTTCTCCTACTTTATGGAAAGCAAGCTTTCCCCTCCAGCTGAACTCTTGCCATCAGGTGTGTCAGAAGCAACTTGAGAGGCGCAACTCAGAGGGAATGTAAGAGGAATTTATTTAACAAGAATGAACGCAGAACGTGGCCCATGGAGACCTCTGCAAAAATTAATCTGCTCATCCCTGTTCTCCTATTTTAATTAATGTGCTCCTGAGACTCAGCCGAGAGCCTCCTCACACTGCAAGCCCTCCTATCAACACACACGTTTCTCCTCTTTCTCAGGGCTGTGGATTTATGTTCTCAGCGCATGAAGGAAACAAGGGCATTGGTACAACCATCATACTGGGAACACTCCACACTTAAAGACCTTTCTTACTTTGCATGCTTAGTGCCAGCTAGGCACATAAAGAGGAGGAAGTTCTTCAAAATGTTGGCAATGCCATCGTGGCTTTGGATCCCACTGTGAGTGTCCTTGGATGGGGGTGGTGGTGGTGTATTCCAAACATTGTGGGCGGGCTGTCCTTCCCCCATCTATCCAATCCCGTTCCCTGACTCATTTCATTCACCTTTCAGTCACTTTCCTGTCTCTGATGTACTGGTAACCTGGCCTCCTCATCATCTAGGTACCTAGATGAGGCTGGCCCAGTTGCCCTCAAAGGTGGAATGTTGTACATGAAAACTTGAATGCCCATAAAATCGTAGGGACCAAACTGTGGCCTCTAAACCATTATTTTTGAGGCCTCTTGTGGCCACAACAACTGTCACAAAACAGCAGTGTGCCCTCCTGCTGTTTTGGACCAGGAGAGACCCACAAGCTACGGTGGAGTTCAGTCTTAACAAGGGGTTAATATGAGCTCTCAGGAACAAACCTTCTTCTCCCTATGTGTGTGTGTGTGAATGAGTGAGCGAGAGAGAGAGAGAGAGAGAGGCAGAGAGCGAGAAAGAAAAAGAGGGAGAGAGAGGGAAAAGAGAAAGAGAGAAAGGAGGAGAGAGAAAGGCAAAGAGAGAGGGAGAAAGAGGGAGCGAGAGGCAGAGAGAGACAGAAAGAAAGAGGGAGGGATAGAGATAGAGGGCAGAGAGAGAAGGAGAAAGGGAAAAAAGAGGGTAGTGGAGAGAGAAAGAGAGGTGGAAAGGAAAAGAGAGAAAGAGAGGGGGAGGGGAAGAGGGAGGGAAAGAGTGAGAGAGACACAGAGAGAAACCTCAAGGTTTAGATATTTCATGTACCCGTGCTTTTTGACCTCTTTCACCAATCTTGGTTTCCCCATCCCCACCCTGGAAATCTTAAAGTGTAATCCCACTTAACTCCTAATTCCTGCTATATGAGATTATAAATTAATCCTTGGAGCTAGAAGGCTAAGTGTCAGCAGAGATGAATGAGATCTTTCACAATGATTACTTTTCTTTTTCCTTATGCAGGGAAGGAAAGACAATTAACTCTCTCCTTACATTTTCATCCGGCCTAGCAAAAGATGGGAACATCCCTCCGGGAAAGACGAAATGAGAGCTTGTATTTATCCCAGACTAAGAAAAACTGGGGATGCGGTAGCTAAGATGCCGGGCTTGTCGATCAGAAAGGCCGGCAGTTCGGCGGTTCGAATCCCTAGCGCCACGTAACGGAGTGAGCTCCCGTTCCTTGTCCCAGCTTCTGCCAACCTGGCAGTTCGAAAGCACGTAAAAAAATGCAAGTAGAAAAATAGGGACCCCTTCGGTGGGAAGATAACAGCGTTCCGTGCACCTTCAGCATTTAATCATGCCGGTCACATGACCGTGGAGACGTCTTCGGACAGCGCTGGCTCTTCGGCTTTGTAACGGAGATGAGCACTGCCCTCTAGAGCCGGAAATGACTAGCACGGATGTGCAAGGGGAACCTTTACCTTTACCTAAGAAAAACAGAAGTCCAGAGATTCTAACTTCCAAATACACAGAGTAGATGAACAACCCAAATGCAAAGCTTATATGTACGTCCAGTTGGACTTAATAAGGCCACTTCCTTTAAGTAAATGCATACAGGAGGTCCCCATCTTATGACTGTTTGAACCTGGCAGTTATGCTCATAAGTTATGACAATCATAAAGCGGGCTCACTGTATGACCGGACCCAATTTTGAGACCTTTTTCTGTGGCAATCGTTAAGTGAACAAAGTGCTCCTTAAGCAAACTCATTTTTGCTGTAGGTCTTTTGATGGAACCAGAAGTAAATGCATTTTCCACAAAACCTTGGTAAATCTTTGTTGTGCATCTGAAGGGCACTGCAAAGGACTGTCACATGACTGGAGGGGAGGAATGTCAGAACTTTGAAACTGGTCAAAAGTGGCTTTTGCAGAATCTGTTGTCACTTTGAACAGTCTCTAAGCAATAGTCATCAGTTGAGGACTACCTGTATAGACTTTCAGATCCATGCACCTATCCGTCCATCTAGCTGAAGATGTCTAGCAAAAAAGGGAAGTGGTACCCAAGCTTCCTCCTGGATTTGGGGGGGTCTCAAAATTCCCCGATTATGACTTTGGAGTGGCATTAGAGCATTAAATCTATGCCATCCACTGGTTATGGAGTCCCTTTATCGTAAGCCCTGGAGATGCTCAATTTTTGAAGATTTTTGAAGAAAGATATTCCAACCCCCCCAAAGCTTATTAATAGAACCTTTTGACCACTTTTTTTCTCAACATTTTGCAGCTATGGCTGACCCCCTCAACTTCCATCTCAAGGCAATTTCCTATCTCTCCAGGGTTTTTGGCTTCTTAGAGCGATCCCAATCATCAACGTCACATATGTGATATCAACGTGATCCTACCCAGCCAATCAAGAGTTAACCACACCACTCTTTGTGGAAACCCCCGAAGCTAATCTTGACATCCCAGGACAATTTTAAGAAAGGGTTAATCCCTGACAGCTGTAGGACATGTCTCTTTCCCAAGCCAATAGAGACCCAGACCAGTGATTTCTACCAAACATCTTGTCACATTTGAGTTTCTCCTTGGAAAAAAAACGAAAAAGCAGGATTTTTCATTCATGAAAAAAAGGAAAAACACTTCCTGGTGAGCAGTCCCTTGTGATTTCTTCAGTCCTATAATCATACATCACGAAATGTGTGCTAATGACCTTTGGAACAGCAGAAAAGCAAGAGGTCTTGATGGGAGGAGGACAGCTTCTTCAAGCCATCTTTGACGGAGAATCAATAAATAAGCCAAGTCAGGATATTTTTTTTCCTGTAACCTTCACAGCAAGGACCGTGCATCAGAGGGAACGCATAATTACCTGTATAAATTGTAACAAGTAGGAGGCTTCTAAGCTGTCAATAAATCTTGATTCTTATGAACCTCGCTCTCGTGCACTCAAGATTGACTACAGCCAGTCTTAATTGCTGGGTCACAGGCAACGCGGCTTCCTGAATGAGGAATAAGGTGGACCAGTTTGAAAGATCTTGACCTCTGATGCTATCCATCAGTGGTTCCTTCCCAAGGACCTTGGGCCGAGTCAATAGCAGGATGCAACGGTGGGGAGGTTGAGCAGTGATTATCTGGCCAAGAGTAGATTCAGATTCAAGGGATATGACTCCCCTTTAATATTTGACGAAGGCATGGACCAGCCTAAGACTGCGTTGATAGCTGATGTTGTCCTTCAGCCAGAAGTTAGCAGCCAGGAAGCCAGAGGACAAAAGACAAGACCAAAGAGCCACACTTGGCAGAATGTGATCTCCCCAAACCAGAGGTGGTATTAAGGAAGTCCTGATCAGTTCTGAGAATCGGTAGGGGAAACTTTGAGTAGTTCGGAGAAGTGGAAAAGACCGCCTCTGACTGGCCCTGCCTCCATCTCTTCTCTGCCTCCCATTGAGTCCCAGCTGATCAGCTGGGTCTTCTTTGGTTGCCCTGCACAGGAGAACTGAGCTGGAAAGCAGGTTAGTGGGGTGGGGAGGGAAGGGGGATTTTTCGGTATCCTTCCCCCTGCCGTGCCTACCAAGCCACACCCACAGAACCAGTAGTAAAAAAAATTGAATCCTACCACTGGCTCCAACATCCATGAAACCTTATCAGGTCATTCCCAGAGGAAGGCAAGCAGTGTGGGGAGATTTTGGCAACTCAGGTGGTAAGTAATAAAGTTCCTGACTTTTGATATTCACCAGTGGCTCTGGTTGCTTGCGTTTGATATTAGCTTAGGCATTGTTCTGGTAGGACCGGAATCCCTTTTTTCGAATGGTTTTGTAAGCCCTCTGAAAGGATTTTGCACTGAAAGATGGGGTACACCTCCACTGCACTGCACAAGCCCAGTTCCACTGCATATACTTCAAAGACGAGGCCAGATTTGGGGGTTCCCTCCCCAAAAAGGAGGATTTGTCTCTGAAGGTTTGTTTCTTGAGAGCCCATATTAAACCTTGGCTAAGGCTGAACTCTTATCATAACTTGTGTTGTCCCCAAAATGCATCACCCTCATGTCAGAAGCACCGAGGCACTTCCAGGTTGAAAGGATTAGCGGTGACATCACTGTTACCCGGGGATGCCCAGTTGGGGGCCTCTTTTCCCGTCCCTGGAAAGAGCTGGAGCGAAGGACGGGAGCTCACCCCATCCCAGAGTCCTAACCATTTGAGATCCCATGCTCCTCTGGTCCTCAAATAGCAGGAAAGCACACTGCTGGTTTGTGACAGTTTGGGCTAGAAGAGACCTGGAAAAGAAGAGGTTTCGGGATTTCCACAGTTTGCTCCCCACCATTTTACAGACATCCAAGTCCCCGTGGACAGCAGTCTCGTTCTGATGGCAACTAAGGCCAACTGAAAGAACCCAGCAGACAAACAAACATATAACCTCATCAGAGTTGGAAGAGACCTTGGGAGGTCTTCTAGTCCAACGCTCTCCCCCCACACATCCAAGCAGGAAACCCGATGCTATTTTAGACCCAATGGACGTCCCGTCTCTTCTTAAAAACCTCCAGTAATGGAGCACTCACACAGCTTTTGATATCGCTCTGCTCGATTTTGCAACCATTTGCAAAATCATTTGCGAGACGACTTTGGCTTTGCATATTTCCCCCCCCCTCACTTTGTGACACACAGAGCATGCTCAGACCTCAGTAGACGGGCAAAAGAAAGGGTTAATTGAGGAGCAGCTTGGTCTCCAGACCTGGTGATAAATTAGCCCAGGGATCCAGGCATTTCATACAGTTGCTTTTCCCTCTGCCATGTATGACAACGTGATTAATTTTCTCTGCCAATTAAGCTCATTTATCATCGCCACGTGACTCCACTTGTAGCCCACAGGAAGGGAAGGCAAGGAGACCGGGAGAAAGGGAAGGAGGGAAGGTGGCAGAGAAGGAAGTGAAAGTCAGGGTGGTGGTAGTGGGTGTTAGGTGACCAGAAGGGAGCAAAACTCAAGCCCACCTTACGTTTCCTGCCACGAATTCTGTTAAGGAGGTGAAGAGAGGAGAACCACCTGTTGAAGAATGCGGAATTTAGATGCCTGAACTGAACTGATGGTTGGACTCCATTGCAGTCCCCATTCTGATGCGGGGAAATCTTCTTGTAGGCGATAATGGCGCCAGGCTGACAATTTCTCCTGCAACCTCTTCCCTGTTGCATAGTCCTCAACGTACAACACTTCATTCTGGGACCAATTGAAGTTACTACAGCACTGAAAATAATAGTTATTTTGTTACCAAACTAGGTAACATCTTCAGGGGGTTTGGGGTGAAGGGTCTTATTCATTTATATATGTGATATGTAAAATTATACCTGTGAAAATATAAAGCGATGGTAATGCCATTTTAAACCTCTGTGTTAACCTAAGACAATTTACTGGAATATTATGTAAGAATTCTCTGTATTGTTTTGTATGTTCTGTTAGGACATTGTAAAAGGTCATATATTTGTCTCTGTCTGTCTCTCTGTCCCCCTCTCTCTGTGTCTCTCTGTGTGTCTGTCTCTGTCTGTCTCTCTGTCTCACTGCCTCTCTCTGTCTCTGTCTGTCTGTCTCTCTGTGTGTCTCTCTGTGTGTTTGTCTCTGTCTACCTCTGTCTCTGTCTGTCTCTCTGTCTCTCTGCCCCCCCCTCTGTCTCTCTCTCTCTCTGTCTCTCTCTCTCTCTCCCCCTCCCCCCCCATTCATGTTCAGAGAGCTCAGGGCTACAAACCCATTCCAGAAAGCACACTAATATATTGAGTTACCCATGCCTGTGAGTTTCTCTTAAAAGCATTCTAGTACATCCAAGACTCCGGGCTCCTTTCTATTCATTAATTCAAGAACTTGTTTGCAGCCATCAATTTGTTAAAAGAGAAAAGGGTGAGAGAGAGTGTGCGTTTGTGTGTGTAGGGCTGGATGGCAATGCCGTAATGTGCTGACTGGTGGAAAGGCAGAAGCCCTGGGGTTCTAAGAATTCATTTATATAATGGACGCCAACTGCATGAAAGATCTTGCGACCAAAGGGTCACTCTTGAATATGCCTCCTAAAGAACCGGCAGGCACAATCTCAGCTGCCTTCTTTCGCTCTCTAAAAATTAAAAAGCTGCAATGGAAGAACAAGCCCTTCAGCCATGAGATGTTAGAAACCTTAAATTTGGGGGCACAGAGGGCCTTACATTCACCTCTTAAAAATAGGACAAACATTGGGAGTGCCTCAAAATTTGATCCAGATAGCTGAACAACCAGTTTGACTACTGGCCACGTGAATTATTAGTACTGCTTTATAAAGCCTTAAAGGTAAGGCCACACCTGGAATACTGCATCTGGCTTTGGTCACCACATTACAAAAAAGATGTTGAGGCCTTGGAAAAAGTGCAAAGAAGAGCAACTAAGAGGATTAAAGGCCCGGAGACTAAAATGTGTGAAGAATGGCTACAGGATTTGGGTCTGGCTAGTCCAGAGAAAAGAAGAATTAGGAGTGACATGATAGCA
This sequence comes from Pseudonaja textilis, assembly GCF_900518735.1. The sequence continues at coordinate 8,039,297 of NW_020769352.1, forward strand.
ATGTTCCAGTATTTGAGGGGCTGCCACAAAGAGGAGGGTGACAGCTTATTTTCCAAAGCACCGGAAGGCAGGACAAGAAACAATGGATGGAAACTGATCAAGGAGCGAAGCTACCTGGAATTAAGGAGAAACTTCCTAACAGTGAGGACAATTAACCAGTGGAACTGCTTGCCTCTAGAAATTCCGGGTGCTCCATTCATTGCAGGTTTTTAAGAGTAGACTAGATAGTCTCTTGTCTGAAATGGTATAGGATCTCCTGCCTCAGCAGGGGGTTGGACTAGAAGGCCTCCAAGGTGCCTTCCGTCTCTATTCTGATTCTGATTCTTATCCCAGCTACTTAATGTCTTTGGAGATTCTCAATCATCCAGGTCATGGTTGTCTCAAAGATGCTTTTTCAAAAGGCAGCTGGACTTTGTTTTTTCTTGAGAAAGAAGGTGTTTCACTACTTAATCTACTTAAATACCTACTTAAGACAGGACCTACTTAATCTACTTCTTTCTTCTTGGTCAACAGTTGGGTGCACACTATAGGAGCAAGACAGAAGAAGGCAAAGAGAAGATCCGCTCCAGTTTCAAGTAACCTTAAAAAGTTTGGCAACAGTTATCCAATGACCCAAAGGAGCTTTCTTTTCAAGAGGAGAGCTGGACTTTTTTGGTTTTTCTTTGAAGACCTTTCACTTCTCATCCAAGAAGCTTCTTCAGAACTGAAGAACTTCTTGAGAGCTGAAGAAGCTTCTTGGATGGGAAATGAACTATAAGGAAAACCAACATAAAATGTTCTATCGTTGGCATTTGGCACCCTCAAGACTGGCTAAAATTTACCCAAATTTAAAACCAAATTGTTGGAAGTGTGGACAGCAACAAGGTACTTTCTTTCATTCTGGGTGGACATGCCCCAAAGCGAAAAAATAATACTGGAAAATGATTCAAACATGCTTAGAAGAGTTAACTAAAAACAAAACTGATTTTGTCCTGGAATTATTTCTCTTAAGAATAATAAAAAAAAACTATAGCAGAAAGACAAAATATCTTATATTACATATATTAACAGCAGCAAGAATTTCATATGTTCAGTACTGGAAGAAAAACTCCATACCACTTGAAGGCTTAATAATCAAAAGATTTTTAGAGTGTGCGGAAATAGATAAATTAACTATGGAATTAAAAGGGAAAACAGTCACAGAATACAATGCAGTATGGGAAACATGGTTTATTTGGACTAATAACAGATATAAGAATAGAAAATATAAATAATGTATATAATAAATAAGAGGGTATGCAAGTATTATTATTGTAAGTTTTGATAGGACACATAAATGTATATATAATGTCACAGCACTGTTTAATAACTATTGTATTATGTATAAATGGAAAAAAAATTCAATAAAGCATTATAAGAAAAAGAAAAAGAACTTTTGGGACAACCGTGACTTGGATGACTGAGAATCTCCATAGACAGTTATCGAATGACTTAGATAACATGGACCTGCCTGTCAGTTAACATCTCAAGTGTGAGGATGTTTTTCCAGGAGGGGTATCTGTTGACACCTTCATCACTGATGCCTGGTGCTGACTTGGTCTAACATCTCATTCTCCTTAACATGAACCTTTCCTGTTGGACTTATTGCTAATCGAGGGGTGCTTTCAACCAGCTCCTTACCTCACTTTCCAGCCTGTTGGAAGCACCATGTTCTCTGTCCTGGTATAACTTAGGCACCATCGACTTGTACGGATTAACATCTGGGCCTGACACTCATCAGAACAACTCATACTGGTGGAAACACCTGGATTATGTCAGCTAAGAGACACACATGGGATGAAAGCCACAAGAGTTACTGGGATGTAACTTGTAGCCCTCGACTGAAACTTCTAGTAGAGGAGACTCCACGTGATCTGGCTGTCTCAGGAGTCTTTCAGAAACGTCTTTGGGAAAAGTGTTCTTCCAAATCCTAAAACGAGCCAAGTCAACTCATTTAATTTTGGAAAACAGCCTTGAAAAAGGAAATCTTTTGCACATAAGCTGGGGTAAGTTTATCTTCTGAGCTGGCCCAACAAAGAGGAGATGGAAGCCAACCATCTCTACCTAGAGTGAGAGCAAATATTGGAAAAAAAGATTTTCCCCAAAAAAGAATTGGGTCTAAAAGCGAGATCAAGTTGAATCATACACAGCGCATTATTGTTTTCATGCAGGGAAGCATTTAAAACTGGGAAGCATTCTTAGGAAATAGGAACAGATGGGGTTTATGTATTATGGATTAAAAGTGCAGGAACCCTCATGCTTATCTCATTGTCTTCCAAGATCTTCCAAAGACTGCCAAGCAAGGCAAAAAAATTATGTTGCTCTTCATGAATTAATTCATGTCCTCCTTGATGAAGTAGCAAAATAATTAGTGAGAAAACCAACCTAGCTTTAGCCAACAGGCTTCATTTATTATAGCTGCTATTATTTTTTTAATTGTCTTCCCATTTTCGCCCAATTCATTGCCTGTAATAACTGTGTTAGCCGTTCGGCTGATGTAATGAGTAATAGCGCCGAGGCCTCTTTCAGGAAATCGATTGTTTCCAATATTCGCAAGTTTAGGTGAGACCCTGCTCCTTCGTAATCTTTCTAGAAATGGATATGGAAAGGGAAGGGAGGGAAGAAGGGAGGAAGGAAGAAGAAAGGGAGGGAGGAGAGGAAGAAGGGAGGGAGGGAGAAACGTGGGAAGAAGAAAACGGAGGGGAGAAAGGAGGAAGGGAGGAGGTAAAGGAAAGAGGAAGGGATGGAGGGAGGGGAGGAACAAGGGAGGGAGGGAGGGAACAGAGGAAGGGAAGAGGAAGGAAGAAAGGAAGGAAGAAGAAATGGGAGGGAGAGAAAGGAAAGAGGAAGGGAGGGAGGAGGAAGGAAGGAAGGAAGGAAGAGAGGGAGGAGGAAAGAAAGAGGCTGGCCGGCAGGCAGGCTCTTCAGAATGACATAATTTGTCAGGCTAAAATACAGTTAGGTCCTTGAGATTCAGCACGTCCTGAGAATATTTGGGTGTGTTTGTCTTGCTCTGTCTCCTTCAGGTGAAGTCTTCTGCCGTTGGCTAAGGGCAACCCGGATGTTGAAGGGGTGAAACTTCTACACACGTCCACTTCTCCTTTCCAGAATATTTTCATTCATTTGCAACACCCACTCGCCCAGTTCTACAGCGATAGTGCTGACATGCGATGTTCAATGTGTCACATTAAGTTGTTTTAAATGCCAACAGTAGGCAGACGTTGGGGAAGGAGAGAATCAAGATCAGGGGAACCAGGAGGAGAGTGTAACTCTTTGAACTCCTGCCCAAAATGATTATTTCTGCTAAATCCGTTCTCGGTCTTGGGAGGGAAGTTTCCATTGATACCGGCAAAATATTTCTCCTGTATTCAGATTGATTCAAGAGTGGTAGGATGGTGTAAGATCCTTTCCAGAAGGAAAATATTGAGAATCTCTCTCTCTGCCTCCCTCCATTCCATTCCACTCCATTCCTCTCTTTCCTTCTTCTCTCCCTCTCTCCCTTCCCTCCTTCCTTCTTTCCTTCTTTCCTCCCTTCCATCTCCTTCCTTTATCCCTCCCTCCCTTCTCCTTCCTTCCTCCCCTTCCCCTTCCTCCCTCCCTCGCTTCTCCTTCCTTCCTTCCTTCCTTCCTTCTTTCCTTCCTTCCTTCCTTCCTTCCTTCCTTCCTTCCTTCCTTCCTTCCTTCCTTCCTTCCTTCCTTCCTTCCCTTCCCTTCCCTTCCCTTCCCTTCCCTTCCCTTTCTCTCCTCCCTCCCTCTTTCTCTGCCCTCTTGACTGAATTCCCCTTCTCCTTCACCAACAAATCCGCAACCTAAACCTCTTCCTGCAAACTGAAGAAGAAAAGGCAGGAAAGTTTTTCTGGCTGTGTGAACTGTCTGCTTCCCACCTCGTTTTTCACAGCACGCCACGCCAAGGGTGGGTGGGTGGGAAGACATTCTACGGAAATGTGGAGGCAGGTGGTGGCTGTGGTATTTTCACTCCTAGCAGCATGCACAACCTGTTTGCAAAAAGGAAGATCTGGTGGGGAGCGGGTGGGAAGAGTACCCCACCCACCCTTTTCCTGTTTTCCCTCCAAAGGTAATCTGAGCTCCACAAGATTGACAGCACAGCCATCTGTCTTGGGGGAGAAATCCTCTTTTCCCAGAGTGAAAAGAACTGTAGGTTGGGCTTCATCCCATCCAGCCAATTATTATTATTATTATTTTTGTAGGATCCGTGCCCGAAGAAGATATCAAACCCACCGTTTCTGGTGTCTTTTTAGTATTATTATTATTATTATTCCAGAGAAATCAGGATAGTGATTTAAGCTTCTGTAATCATCGGTTGCCTTCACATAAGAGACCAAGCTAGACTATTTTGAAAGAGGCTTTGCTGAGTGAAGCCCTAGACTCAACCACAAGGGTCTTCCAACTTGGCAAGTTTAAGACTGGCGGACTTCAGTTCCCAGAATTCCTGAGCTAACATGACTGGAGGAGGAATAGTGGGAGTTGAAGTCCACCAGTCTTAAAGCTGCCAAGTTTGAAGATCCCTTATCTGTCACCTATCACCTATCAATCTATCAATCTATCAATCTATCAATCTATCAATCTATCATCTCTCTCTCTCTCTCTCTCTCTCTCTGTACCTACCTATCTATTTACCTATGTATCAATCTATCTATTATCTATCTATCATCTATCACAAAGGTCTTCAAACTTGGCAAGTTCAAGACTATGGACTTTCAACCCCCAGAATTCCTGAGCTAACATGACTTGAGGAGGAATTCTGGGAGTTGAAGTCCACAAGTCTTAAAGCTGTCAAGTTTGAAGGCCCCCTGCTCAAGCGTGAGACAAGTTAAGGCCTAGAAACCTGTTGGGAACCCACCCAGAGAGCAGATGGTCACCATCGTGCTGAGAATATCTCTGAAGACCGAAGGCAGGGTTGTGACAGTGATTGGGTGAGATAAAGAAAATGGGAAAGCGGTCAAAAGTTTGACCTGACTTTTAGAGAGGTCGGTGGGGTGATTTTAAATAGACTGGGTGGGCTAAAATCAGAGGAGGCTTCCCACTCTTCGTTCTTCTTCTTTTTAGTACAAAGAAAAGCATGTAGGAATTTCAGGAGGACAATTTCAAGGACTCAGGGCTTTCAGAAAAGGAGGAGACGTGTTGTGGACTTTACTAAGCCATACTGGGTTGCTGTGAGTCACAAGCTAAAGCAAAGTGACACATAATTTCACAGGGGTGTTGAGAAAGAGATGCTGCAAAGGGACTGGTCCGAGAAGAGATGGCAGAGCCCACGGTTGCACAATGGGCAAAGAAATAAACTTAGAAAGGCGTGTCTTCCTAACTTGTAAAAGAGACGGCGGGATATTTATACTTTCAGACTTGCAAGATTCTACTCATGTAGAGTTGCAGTAAAGTCAAACTGGTTCACCTGGATGTTTTCTGTCTTGTCCATGTGGGAAGATTTTTCTGCTGTTGTTGACATTGTTCACCTGCTCATTCTTCTCATCCTTCATCTTTTTTTTTTTTTGCCCTCTTCAGTTACCCACTCACACGGTTTCCCATTGGATAGAACACCCGTTTGATTTCTTTTCACGATAATGTTAAAAATCTCTCCGTCAAACTCCCCGACTGAATTCTGAATCTTTTAATGAAGCTTTTTTTTGTGAGAAGCTCTGCTTTTTTGGAGCTGTCATTAGTGAGGGTGAGAAATCCTGGGCTTCACTGGCAAATGATGACTTATTTGCTCACAGCGCACTCCGTAATTGTATATTTTGCTTTGGAAAGGGCGAACAAGATCCAAAATCAGGATCTAGCATGTCTGAAAGGTATTGAATGCCAAAAACGCCACGCTGAGAGGCCATTCTTCAGATGAGACATTCCAAATAGTTTCAGGCAATTCCTTTGAATGAATAAGCTTTATCAAATTAAAAGAGACCAGTCCTTTAAGCGTTACGGAGTGGATGTATATGGAGGCTAGGGTGGCAGAGCGGTTAATTTTCTTAACTAAGAACAGGAAAACAAGTGTTCTCTACCCCTCTAATCCTAACTCTAACCTTGTTTTCATACAAGAACAGACAGTCTTGATTGTGGCTCAGAAGATCCTCCTCCATCTTCAAATACTCCCTGGGGATGAGCAACTAAAATCTTTTTAAGTGGTGTTTCTAACCCTTGGCAAGAAGGGTGGACTTCAACTCCCTTTGCCACAATCCAACCTACCTCACTGGTTTTCTCTGGTGGGGAAAAATTAGATGAAGGGATATCTGGTATGTTCTTGAGCTCCTGGATGGTATGGCGGGGTGCAACTCTAACAAATATGTGGATAAGATTCCTTCATGGTTTATTAATGGTCACCATCAACGAGGAGGATTTTTTGGGTATATTTTCCAGCTTGGAAAGTGAATCGGATGGAAGAATCATCATCATCCAGCTTGGGTGACCTCCATAATGGTGAGTTCAGTTATTTCTGGGAGCTGAATGTAATATTAATTATCTGGCCTGGTTTTTGAAAAATAAGTTTTATTCCTACATGTGGTGAAACTAAACTTAGGCATTTTGCTGTCACCTGAGTTTTCCCTCCTTCTGTACGCAATGAGGAGGCAGGTGCTGGCCGTGGTATTTTCACTCCTAGCAGCAAACACAACCTGTTTGCAAAAGAAGAAGATCTGTGCGGTGAGAGTTCACATGTGTGAAGAGGTACTGTGTGAAGCTTCCTTCTGTGTGGGGTCGTGTTTTGTTCACACAGTTGAGTACCCAAAGAGAACCTCAATGGAACTATTTTCATCGCATCTTAAAATTGGAACCATCTTAATTATAGCTTGCCTTTGAATAGCACTTCATCAATGTGCAGTTGCTTGTGGATTGAGGTGGGGGAGGAGAAATACCTTCACAAAGCTGCAAACCAGATCAAAGTGTTTATGATCCAAGATGTCAACACACTCTTAGTTAAACCCGAGTAAATATAACAACAGAAGCACGCAAGCAAAAACAACAAAGAATCTTGCGGCCCCTTGAAGATGGGGGACTGTGTTTTGTGGAAGCTTAGCCTATATAAAAATGAGCCTTTTGATACTGCGAGACCCTGTTGTTGACATTGCCGTCTATTAACGAGACTTTGAAAAGCTCTCAAAAGGAATAGAAGGAACAGCAATGGATTTTTAATGGGAAGAAAGCCACGCATCTTGAACTCCAGAAGTCAGAGCTCTTACATCCTGGCTATGAAAAGGAATTGATGAATTGACCAAATCCAGAGAGGGCTAGTGTTGTGATCTGCTGGCGGCCTGCACTGACGGCAGCAGAGTTGGACAGTGGGGAGGAACGTAGGCCAGTCTGGGAGTCTGGGGAGGACTCAGACAAGGGTCCTGTGTCTGACACAGAGATGGGGCCAGGGCCATCTGGAAGTTATGTGCTGACTCCGCAGCCTTCAGAATCTGACAGCAGTGAGGCAGAGGAACAAGGGGAGCTTGTTCCCAGTGCGCGCAGGCGCAGAGCTGCCAGAAGGCAAGAACAGTTAAGACAAAAGGGGTGACTCGGGAGTAAGTCTTGGAGGTGATTGGCCCTTCCCATAAGACATAAAGGAGGAGCAAAGGGACAGGAACCTTTGCAGGAAGCAACTTTGTTCGTACTGGTCAGTTTGAAACCTGACGCTCGGTGTTGAATTTGTACTCTGGTTGGCCTTGTATAATTAATTGGAAATTTAGTCATTGGCAGCATTTCAAGGAAGAGAAAAGTGAGTGCTTATCAGACTTATCCTGAAGGACTTTGGCAGACTTCCATGGGACTATTTACAAACTGTGTGAGACTCATTACGGACTGTGAATGACTAAAATTCACAGCTGTTGAAATAAAGAAAAAGGGGGTTTGGGATGAATGTGTGTTTGTTAGTGTCTCAATAAGCCTTGATCAGAACAGCTATCTGGTGGGAGAAAGAACTGGAAATCAGGCCCTGTGTGGAATGGCAAAGAGATCTGTGTAGGTTCAGCTTGAAGAAGAGAAACTTAAGCAGCGACAAGATGACAGTTTTGAAATATCTGATGGTTTATTGTACTTTGGAGGGCATGGACTGCTTGCTTACTCCTAAGACCAGAACTCATGGGTGAAACCTGAAAGATGAAGATACAGGCGAGACATGAAGAAGAACAATAAAAACTGTCAACCAGTTTACCACATGGAATGGTTTCTTCCTCTTCACCGAAGGATTTTAAACACAGCTTGGATCGTCCTCTACCTGGGATAGTGCAGTGAATCTGGTAGTGAGGAGGGAATTGGACTTGGTGACCGCTTGGGTCCTTTCGATTCTACGATTCTGTGATCGAGTCTATGATCCTGTGATTGATTCTATGGTTGATTCTATGATCTCATAATTGATTCCATGGTTGAGTCTATGATTCTATTATTCCTTCTGCGATTCTATGATTCAGTGTACAATTCTATGATTGTAATTATTCATTTTATGATTCCATTATTCCTTCTAGATTCTACGACCGCACAAGGAATTTAAGGGGAGATTTTTCAGGTAGGAGAAGTATCTTTGTTCCAAGATGCGGCAGCCTTTATCTCCAATGAAAGTCTTTTATTTCCTGGAACAGTTCCACTAGAGGTCAGATCTGCAGGTGTCCAATGCACTCAGGGGTCTGAATTCTTTCTATTAGGTATCTTAATATGGAATTGAACTTCTAGCTTTCATCGCCTACTTACAGAAAATCTAACAGCCACAGAATGCTTTTACGCTTCTGGCAACAGTGGGGTCAAAATGATCTGCCCTGCAATCAGAGATAAATTACCAAAAAAAAAAAGGAAAGAAAGAAGGATTTGTAATACCCTCCTCACTTTCCTGGTTTATTGCACAAAGGTGGACTCAAGCCAAAGATAACACAATCAGGAGCTATTCCTAAACAAGAACATACACAGAGAGTTTTTGAATATAGCTCAGAGGGTCCTATCTGATTTGGGTCTGTAACATTTCCATAGCTGCCCATCCTCAATTATTCCCTGAGATGAGAAAAGAAAATAGCAACTTTAAAGTGCATGGACTTCAACTCCCAGAATTCCTCAGTCACCCATGTCAGCTGGGGAATTCTGGAAGTTGAAGTCCACCCGTCTTAAAACTGCCAAGGTTGAGAACTTTGGCTTTAAAGTCCCAAGCATCTCAATTAAGAAAAGATTTCCCTATCGGTTGTGTCTGACTCTAGCGGGGTGATGCTCATATCTATTTCTTGGCCAAGGAAGTCAGCATTCTGCAAAGACAATTTCTGCTGGGTCATGTAGCCAGCATGACTATACACCAAAGACTCATAGAATGCTGTTTCCTTCCCACCAAAGTGGTACCTATTCATCTACTCGCATTTGCATGCTTCTGAACTGCTAGGTTTGCAGGAGCTAGAGCAAGATATGGGAGCTTACCCCTTCATGAAGCATTTGGGTCTCCAACCTGAGCTGTCAGCTTTCCGGTTGACAAGCTCGATATCTTTAACCACTGAGCATTGCGGCACTCAATTAAAAGTGGCAATTAAAAAGGCAGCATGACCGTATTTCCTTGAAGACAATGTGCATTAAGCCACTAGCCATTTAGAAACAAACATGGAAAATTCCAAGCAGAGGCAAAGACTAAAACTGAACCCAGAAACCTTCAGCATTGACAAAAAGATTATCAATCAACCAACCAGGAGCTCCAGGCCAGGCCACCAAACCAGAAGCAAACCAGGGCCTTGTGTGAACTCAAAGAGCGACATCTAGGGTACCCAAACCGAAGGGATGGAAATGGAAATATCAAAGTGGAAAAAAGTAAGAGGGGTTTGGAGAAAAGGAGCAGGTTAATTCCTTCATGCTCAATAGGTCCTCTTTCTGGTGAAGCTCCAAAACGTGGACCGGAGCTCCACCAGGAATAGGAGCAAGTGAGAGATGATTCTATCCATCTTACCTCTTAATTCATCTTGCTGGCTCCTCTGGAAATAGCATTGCATAAACCTCTCTTTTGATTCTGTCCTCACCCATCCTGCTACCTTTCAAACGATTCCCGATGCATAATGCTTCTTCCTCTTCTCGATTCCACCTTTCTCTTGATCGATTGCTCGACTTTCTCTGGGTTATTGCAGGAACCGAGAAAAAGGGGGAGAGAACCCAGTTACAGGAGGGGGTTATCGCCCTTCCCCTCTCTGTTTTTCCCCCATTGAAAACCTTCCTCCCGTTTACATCGACAGAGGCAAAATATGAGGGATGGTTCCCATCCCATCACCCTGATTTTGGCCCCCAGGAGGACGATCCTCAGGAGAAAGACGGTGCTATCCATAACTATTTAGTCCTGCTTTTTTTTTTTCTCTCCCAAAGCTCTTCACCCAAGCATTTTCAGATGCTTCCTCTGTCAGGGATCATTTAGCCTGGGGGGCTCTGATGCAGCTGAACAGCTGGTCCTGTAATTGGGATTTAGGTGTTTCATCTCACGGTGACAATTCATAATAGAAGCAACTTCCTTAATGCTGAAAGATGAACGGCTGCCTATCTGCGCAGCTCCCAAAAATGGAAAACGAAGAGACAGAACTCAGGAGCGAGAGTCTCGCGCGTGGTAAGAGATGAAAAAAAAGAAGGGCTCCGAAGATCTGAGGATCTGCTGCCTTATTTTCTCAAGGCCAGGGTCTTTCTAATGTGGTCTTCATTGGGTCTGGGTCCTGTAGAGAATCAGGGAGGTGACCTTGAAAAAAAATCAGGTCAGAGGACTGAAATATTTCTTTTGTCCCAGAAAACAGTATATTTGGAAGACGTACAGGGAGGTTCATGTCCATGGAGATTCTCAAGTCATCCAGGTCATGCTTGTCCCAATGGTATTTTTTCCAGAGGCAACTGGACATTCTGGTTTTTCTTGGAAAATGTTTAACTTCTCATCCAAGAAGCTTCTTTGAAGAGAAACGTCTTTCAGTAAAAACCAGAAAGTCCAGAAAAAACACCTTAGGTACAGGTAGGTTCCTTCCTGATTTACTGGGACCTAAGAAGCATTCAAACCAGCCCTTTGGAGTGGCCCACATCGGGAACCAGACCCCATAGGAAAACTAGAACTATAATCTACAGGTAGGCCTTGATGAGCAACCATTACAATTGTTCAGATTTAGGATGGTGGTGAAAAAAGTGACTTAGGACCAATCCTTGAACTTATGACCATGGCAGTATCCCTATGATCACATGATTGTTATTCGGGTGATCGGCAAGTGGGATGTACTTACAACCGTGGGATCAACTGATCCGCATTTGTGACTTTCCTAGCAGGCTCCTAATGAAGGGAAAGCCACTTAATGACTATGATGATTTGCTTAATGATTATGGCAAAAAAAGGTTGTAAAATGGGGTGTGACTCACACAGTGACTTGGTGACAAAAATTCCGGCCCCAACTGTGCTTGAAAATCAAGAATTACCTGGAACAAAATCTATAGAATCTGACTGTGCTATACTTCCCCTCCCCCTTATGTCTCAGTGAATATCCCAGCCTAGATCTTGCTAGAGATCAGCAATTTCTTTGTTTATGGTCAGCACTTCACACTTCTGCTAATTATCCCCAGATATTATTCATTATGTGTGTCTCATAAAAGCCAACACTCAGCATCTAAGTCTCTTAATTCCTCTGCAATCCACCAACTCTCTGTTGCTTCTTCTTTAAACTGTCCAGGGAGAATTGAACAAGTTCACTCCCCCCACCCACTGGGGGGAGTTTAGAGCCAGTCATTATCACATAGCCCAATATCACAGGGACATTCCTTGGGAACAAGTTGGAGGAGGAGGAGGAGGCCATGGGAGATTGTACTAGATGACCAGGCTGAGCCCAAGGGAGGGATGGGTCAAATGTGTCATCAGTCATGAGTCCATTTGCACCGACAAGAGATCTAAGTCCATCCCACCTTGAATTCCTTCTACTCTTATCTCCCGCTGATTTCCCTTGGTTGTTAGTAGTTCAGATTCTTGTCAAGAATTCACAATAAATCTTTATACTCATTTGAACTGCCTGGATCTCCTGATTTGCCTGGTGCTTGACAGAGATGCTTTTTAGACCGCTGAAAGAAAGGTGGACAACAGGTCTGATAAATCAAGCTTGATGGCTAAAGGCCATAATAAAATGAGTGGGACTGAATGAATGGAGCGACAGAAGAGTATGTCCAAGATCATCTCAGAATGTATGATTTTCTCTATAACTTGCTTGACCGGAACTAGGTGGAACTCAACCTTTTTGATGCCCCGGGATGCCACGAGTCCCTTAGACCTCCATCCCTGCAAGGAAGTCCTGTAGCCAAATTCACCAAAGCCCAGGAGGCTAGAAGGGAAGATGGCCACCACAAGAAGGAGGTCAGTCAGCTTCTCTTCATTTCGGAGTTTGCCATCAACATGAAGGAAGATGGGGACACAAATTTGTCATCTGCTTCTAACCGGCTTCCAGCATAACACTCACTGACAGCTAAGCTCTAGGTCCACTTAAAAGATCAGATGGAGGCGAGACTGTGCTGGAGAGAGAGAGGTGGACATGACTCTCGCTATCGTTTCCACCTGGGCTTGGTGCCAACAGCACAGAAGATCTTCGTTGCCAGCTGCGGCAGCCTTGTTACTCCTCCTCCACTCTCCTTCCTGAGACCAGGATGGCAAACAACAAGGATTCCCATCTCATGTTTATTTGCACATTATGGGCATTTATGTTTATATGGGCGGAGAGTTTAATTGGTCTGTTAATCTGCTTTCCAAACAATTTCCAAGCTCCCTGCTAGGACTGAAACAGCATTTGTGGCCTTTCCACTAGATTAGCTCTAGGCTTGTCTTCAACTTCCCTTCCTCGTTGTTCCACCACAGGGACTCTCCTTCAAACCCAACTAAGAGAAATTGAGCATGGTCATCTATCTGATTCCATTCACTCTCCTTTGTTGTGTGTGCTCCCATCCATGTGCTGGAAAAAAAATATGGAAGAGACAGTGGCAAGCCACCAAAAGTGGTTAAAGAAGGAAGACCCTTATTTTTCTTTTGGAGGGAGAAGTATGCTGGCATTTCATCAGAGGAAGGTTTAATTAAAAAAGAGGACATTGTATAACGAACTTCCTGTTCCAAAATAAGTTAGCAATCATCTCAGATGGAGCAAGCAAACTTAGATTTTGCAGAGTCTAGATCTTACAGGTCCCTATCGAGAACTTGCCTCCCACTGCTCAATAGTTGAGAAAAATTACACAACGTTCAAGACGCTCCTACTAACAGTCCTGAATTAATCCTCCCTGGAACTTGATGGGAATTGTTCTGATGTAGTTGTCCATCACTCCTGTCTCAAGCACAACCACAGCCAAGAACTGCTCTGTCTATCACCGTGCAAAAATATCTACCAATAATCCAGCAGAGTTTCCTAACTTAACATAGTCACACAATTCTCTCTTATTCATGATGCTTCAGCACTGGACTGAGCTGCACAGTTTGCTTAAAGAGAAGAGGTGGTGAGGAACCCATGGTGCCTAGAATGAGCCAATATGCTTTGATTTCTAACTCTGTGACTGTGTGTTGCACGAAACTTGCTCGCTTGGTTACTTTATGGTTCAACGTCTTGTATTGTGCAAACCCAGGGGGAAAAAATGGGTTGAAGACAGCAATCAGGTTCGGCATATTGTCAACACAGAGCCAGTCCTCCCCAGTAATGCATCATGGGGTTTATCAACCATCTCTCTGTTTTCCCAGTTCCACATAACCAATTCATTTGTCACTGAAAGAATAAGAGCATCATCTTTGATGGGCGAAGATCATGTCAGAAGCTCATTCTTGAATGGCTCAGGTCATGCAAGAAGAGAGAAACTGAAATAACACCAAGGAGCATGAAAATAGGGGAAATATGTTCAAAATGAAAAGAAATACCAGGAGGGTTTTTTCGGATGGCCTTTGAATTGTGTTGCACATGTCCCCTAGGGCAATGTCTCTGAACCTCAGCAAATTTAAGCTTTCCAGCTGGGGAATTTTGTGAGTTGGAGTTCACCCATCTTAAAGTTGCTGAAGTTGAGAGACGCTGCCCAAGGGCACTTCTTCTAGTGTAAATGCCCAGCAAGACCCATTCTTCTGGCCCTCACCTGTGAAAGCCTCTGCAGCAAAAGGAACCTTGCAATTGAGAAGGTTTGGAGTTTTGTGGATGTCAACCACAGATGTGGCTTTGCGATAGCAAGCTGGGAAAATAATTGAATTCATGTCATGCTCAAATGTCTTTTATAATGCTGAATGTCCAGGAATGAGCAAAAGACCACAGGGAAAATCATCTGTGTGAAACCCATGGCAGAATCAATTACAGGCAGAGGGGAGAAATGATTGGGCAATTCACATCAAATAGATTATTGGTGAGAAAGAAAGAAAGAAAGAAAGAAAGAAAGAAAGAAAGAAAGAAAGAAAGAAAGAAAGAAAGAAAGAAAGAAAGAAAGAAGGAAGGAAGGAAGGAAGGAAGGAAGGAAGGAAGGAAGGAAGGAAGGAAGGAAGATAGGGAAGGGAAGGAGGGAAGGAAGAGAGGAAGGAAGGAAGGAAGGAAGGAAGGAAGGAAGGAAGGAGGGAAGGAAGGAAGGAAGGAGAAGGAGAAGGAGAAGGAGAAGGAAGGAAGGAATCCATCTCTTTTCTTTGTTCTTTGACAAAAGCAAATTACAATACTTAGGAAGGTAATAGGAAAATACTAAATGCCAACTCCTTGTTCTCCCTCCTACTATTCAACAAATCTCACTTATAGCAACATTTGCAACCCTATTGATTATTAAGCTATTTCTTCCAGGCAAGAAATGAAGGACTAAAGACACATGAAAAATGATTGCAGTGCAATGAAGAGACGGCTTTTTGATCATTCCTCTGCAGATAAGGAGAGACCTCGAGATCGCCCACAAGTTCTCTGGACCCTCTTTCAAGTCAATGGACCTTTAATCATCATCACCTTCTCAGTCTGAGAACCAGAGATTTTTTTCCACAGTTAATTTCAGTGGGTCCTCTCTAATGACTGAACTCACTGTAGTCAACATTTGGGGATCCATCATCAAATGGTGTTTATCCGTCACTTCTAAACCGATTCTTTGCATTGCTTGGATCGATCAGACTGGTTCATCTCCGTTTTGTTTTTCCTTCTCCTCCCACACACAACTGAATATATAAAATCTTAAAAATAATTATTTTCTGGACCAATAAAAACACCTCAGAAAATATTCTGTACAGACAGCAAGAATCTTCTTCTACCTCTGAATCAACATGGTTTATTTTGTTATTTATTAGGGTAGGGTTTTTTTTATAAAAAAAGAAAAGAAAAAAGAACAAGACTTTAATTTGTAGGTTATGTGTGCCCTGTGGGGTGGATGAGCTTTTATTCCAGGCCAGGAAATTAAAGGTTTGGGCAACCTTTGCTCCACCTCATCACACATCACTGATTTTTCTATTACACTGTTTTTCAGTGGTTTAGCATTTCTACCTTGCTGGAGGCATTAATTCTGAGAGAAGCAGACCTAATGCAGTGGGAACATACATATGGGAAAGCTCTTTTTTGCATCCACAATGTGCTTTGCTGCCAATAAAGAATCCTAGCTTTCCTTCTTCTTCTGAAGACAACTATTCCCTTTTCTTACATCCACAAATATATCGTCTGCTTTTCACAGTTCATCGTCCTTTTGTCAGAAAAAAAAAAATATACAAGTGCAAACACAAAGCGGATTAATTCATCACTACCTTAAAATACGAATAACGCCCTTTAAAAAGAAATACAAGGTCAGTCTTCAGGAATGGTAGATGGGATGTTGACTTGAAAAGAAGGAAAGGGGAAGCTTTTTCTTCCTGCCTCCAAGAACCATGGACTCCAACATTGCTACATTCTGCCTTTCTATGTCAGTCCTGCATTCCCACCTCAGATACCAATCTTTTTATCTGGAAAATAAATGTTGTGTTTGAAGGAGCACATTGAAATCCTCCATAAATTGCATCTGGGGGTGTGAAACTGACCACCATTGATGTCCTTAGTTTGGACAGGAAGTGGAAGCTATCAAACAGAGGAATGTCTTGAGTATGAGTAAGATGGAGAATGGACAATTGTGCGGCACTTCAGTACCATAGACAGCTCTGACTGAGTCCTCCTGGCGATCCTAATATCCCATTCCATGCCAATTGTAATAATTCTAATTCTGATTCTGATTCTATTCTAATTTTATTGCAGAAGAAGCCTGAGGCCACGTTAAGTGAGATAGATTTTCCAGTTGGTCCTCTTCTACAAAATCAGTGCCCCGACTTTTCATAAGGCTTCCTGTGTCTTTTTCAGGGCAATGCAATGTAAACAGTTCCAGTATGAAATACCCAGTGGCTCAGGAATTATTTAGCCACTCTAAATTGTTTAATTTTGGCAATGTTGAACTACCAACAGCCATTACTTTGTGTAATCAGTGTGGGATCCCCATGTGCTGTAGTCATTCATAACAAGCCAGATTTGGTCTACTGGTATTGTCTGCATGAGAAAATACCTCCTTATTTTATTATCATTTAGATAGTCCAGTTTTAGTTTAGTTCATTGCCTTTACTTGGTAACAGGAGATTTCATCAGACCCTTGTGGGTCACCATATATATCTGATGAGCCGCAGCTCAGAGCTACCCAACCATGAAAGTTTGTTTTAATCTACCTGCTGTTTTACTAAAATAAGCAATGGATCTCCACAGGGTGCAATATAAACACCACACGCTATCTTATAAAATGGAAAGACTTCAGACCACTTACCAGGAACAGCAGTCTGGCTAAGGTCTTCTGTATCAACAAGATTCCTGTAAAAGAACACAGAGATACAACAATAAGTAAATAAATTTACAGGAGAGCAAAATTGCCCAGCTCAACCCAAATGTTCAGGAAATTTCCATACATGTCAACAATTATACCCAAGCTGTCATGAGTGGCATTGGAAGGACAAGCCAATCAATGCTTATCTGTCTTGATAGCTATATGAAAACACCAGGGAAAGGCTGGGAGAGCAGGTTACCTAAGAGGAATTTCTGAGGAGTCACAATATGGCAGCCCTACAACCCCAAACTTCTGTTTGTAGACTTCCTTGTTCAGTCACGGTAGGGTGGTAGGTTGCTCAGTCAGTCCGTCCGTCCAGCCATCATCCATCCCAAAGGTGATTTTCCAAAAGGCAACTGGACTCCCTTCAGTTTTTCCTTCAAAACATTTCACTTCTCATCCAAGAAGCTTCTGAACTTAAGAATGAAGACGTTTCTTGAATGAGAAGTGAAACATGCTCAAGGAAAAACACAAGAAAGTCCACATTCCTTTTGAGAAAGCACCTTTGGGAGAACCATGGCCTGGATGATTGAGAATCTCCGTAGATCATCCATTCATCCAGCCCAAGTGGGTTCCACCGTCAGAAACAATTGGACTATTTTGCTTTGAGCCTCCCTGCTACCAACATCATTTTTCAACATCAGTTGATGTTGCTTATGATGCTTATTGGTACCCAAAGACAAAACAGGACTAGCCATCCTAAGAAAAGGGAAAAATTATACGGTGGGCAACTTGCTTCTTCCAAATTTTTGCTGCATTTATTCTTTGCTTTCCATTTCCCTCTTCTAATCAAAGAGTCTGATTCATGATCTCTGTCAAGGACCAAGAAAGCTTATTGCTCCACACCATAACCACCACCTCTGGACTACTCCATTTTAATCCTTTCTCCTGGTCAGAAAAGTTGCTGGAAGCAGAGGTTCATCTGCACTGAAGAGGGGCATTTCTCTCCTACAATTGTAACCCCTAACTTAATTAATGGAGATTAGAAAAAGTGAGACTAAAACCTTGATTCCCTCAAACATCTAGATCACCGGTCTCTTTCCAACCCTCACCAAACCCTGGATGAACCCAACAGTCAGATTCACTCATATCCAATTGTTTTTAACCATAAGTTGTCTCCATAATGATTCTGTAGACGTTTGTGAAGTTTACTCAGTTCTTTATTTCTTAAAGAAAAAAAAAACAACCCAACCCATTTCTCACCATCCTTAGAAGGGCTATCAATCTGCTCTACCAGCAGTTTTCTATAACTCCTTTATTTTTTCCATCTTTGACTCCTCTTATCTCTTCCCGACAAGGAATCCAAGAGGAAAACAAGACCGCACCAAGACAGAAGTGCCAAGGGAAGGTGTTTGGAATCATCTAAGCCCTAGAAAAATCAACTATTTTTCTTGTTTTATTCTCTCTCCCTACTCAAATTGCTTGCCCTTAACCTTTCTTCTAAAACTGGGAGCTGTACAATTTGTTAAGATTGATCGCCCACCAAAACAGAAGAAATAAACTCAATATCATTAACTCGGCCTTTTTGTCCTGCTGGGAGGGAGATCTTTTTTTTTTCTTTTAAAAAACAAGAAAGAATGCAAAAGAGACAAAATAAAGCTATTTGGAGCCTTTAACCACCTTTCTCTTTCCTGCGGAATAAGAACCCCTTTCGCACCACCATGCGGAGATAGAGCAGCGGAGGGATTCCATTTTTTTTTCTACAACCGGTTATGTGGGCGTGGCTTGGTAGGCGTGGCTTAATGGAGGTGGCAGGGGAAGGCTACTGCGAAAATCCTCATTCCCTCCCCATCCCGCTAACCTGCTATCCAGCTCCGCTCTCCTGTGCAGGGCAACAAAAGGAGACCCAGAACAATCAGTTTATCTGTGACCCGAATGACTGAGAATCTCTACAGACTTTTAGCAGTAACAATGACTATACCAGAAGGCAAAATAACTCACCGTTCTCATCTCGTTTTCCTCCCAAGGTGCTAACTTACATGACTCTATATATGCTAATCTATGCAAAGGAACAATGCAGCATCTGGAGAATTATAAATATCAGTAAAACCTCTTCTTCTTCTTCCTCCTCCTCCTCTTTCTCTTTCTCTGCTGTGAATGTAACACCACTTGAAATTTATAGGACTTCTCTCTCGAGGCTCTTGTAGGTATCTCCTCAGAAGCCGTGAGGCTCATTTGTGTGAGAATATAAAGCAGTCTGCACCATTACAACATTGGCACACCATGTTTCCCTACACACAAAGTCAGCCAGGAGCAAGATGCATTCAGACGACTGGTGGCCCAAAGAATCCATTCAAAATATTTTTGTGTGTGTGCTTCTTGGTGGTTTTAGCAGCAACGAGCTTGGTTTGTTGGGTGTGGATTGTTAAAGGATTCTTTTTACATATATATATATATATATATATATATATATATATATATATATATATACACACACACACACACACACACACACACACACACACACACACTCAATATATATATATACACTCAACCAATCCAGGGAAATTCATGGAATTATTTTGGATCCCCAGAAGATAAGGTGATCCATTCTGTTTGAGCACAGCTTTCACCCACCGAGCGGCCTTGTTATCCCCTTCCAGAAAGGCAATTAAAATCCAAAAAGCATTAATCCTGCATCAACCAACTTTAGCCTGCCGTAGAAATGAATCTGTTAGATCTCAATCTGCTCTGAGGAAGCATGCCATATTGATATAATTGAAAGGTTCTGAAAGCATCTGGGCAAATTTGCTCAGTTCTGACCTTTATCGCCAAAAATGGACAACCCGATCCTAGAATCATAATCATCTCACTCTAATCCTGTTAAGTCAACTTCCCAGGTGCGAACTGAAAAGATGGGCGGTAGAAAGCCATTAATTTAACGTTGAAGGAGTAGATTGCTTGTCAAAGAAAAAGAACCTTTTAGAAGGATCTAAGATTAGCTTCGAAACATTCTGGTTGGTTACTGGCACTTAGGCAGCTACAAAACTGCTGTTTACATTTTTAGCACCAATGTCTTGAAGGGAAAACTAGAATTGGCAAGAATTTGCCTCATTTTATTTTCCGAAGCTGCCCTTATGTCTGTTAGCTGCCTCTAATGGACGAGGGAACGGGAATCCTGAGAAAATGTTAAAAGAAAGAAATGGATACCTGGAAAGCAGTTAAAAAATTAAGCATGTCCTTCTGGGGTGATAACATTCTTTGCCACGGGGAAGGAACAAAATTGCTAAACCCCAGTTTTGTTCCTGCTCTTGCCAAGAGTACAATAAGTGGCCTATTTAACACGCTAAAGGTCAAACTAATAGAGACAAAGATAAGCATTATTTTGTTCAGGTTAACCTGCCACAATCTTCCCCGAACAGATGTCCTTCCCCAAATTTCAGTCCTCATCATTCCCAACCCTCTATTTTCCCCGACTTGGCATTTCGTGGGTGTATTAAAACCACAGTTCCCATCATCCCCAGCCATGCTGATGGGGGATTATGGTGGACGAAGGTCAACGCCTAGGAAGATGGCTGAGCTTGGATAAGCTATAAATAGGTTATGCTTTAGTTGTTTAATGTCACAACTGACACCCATGTTCAGTGATACCTGAACAAAGAACAGGTGGTGAGCTGAAAGACCAGAAGTAAACAGAAACCAGAAAATTGAGAAACAGTGGAATGAGATAATTCTAGAAAATGTTATTCCAGGGTTGAAGGACGTAAAGCAATTTGAAAGGATGGCAGGACCACTCAGAATGTAACATCGTTCGGTGTTGAGCTCAACAGCTGGCATCTAGCAAGCAGCAATATTGGATGTTATTGGAAAGCAAATGTTTATGGGCACGCGAAGGTGCTTTCCAGGTAGCTAAAACATTCTTGGTAGCTTCCTCTAGTCGGGAATTTGCATGGCGTTCATTGCAATCGCTTCAGACTATACCAGGGGTGTCCAACCTTGGCAACTTTAAGACTTGTGGACTTCAACTCCCAGAATTCCTCAGCCAGCTTTGGGAATTCTGGGAGTTGAAGTCCACAAGTCTTAAAGTTGCCAAGGTTGGACACCCCTGGATTATACCATATTATACTTCTGACACAAAGAGCATTTTGGAGTCCCCGTTAAAGGGATAAAGCTTGCAAGCCAAGAAACGTTGTCCTGAGTCAGCAGCTTCTGAAATTAGACTGAAAATCCAAGAAGCAGTGTTGAAATCTACGCCAAGAACCAAAGCAGAGATTTTCTCGGAGAAGAAATGTAAACCATGTCCCACCTAAGGACATGGGATGGTCTGTGAGAGAGGATTGGCTCATTTTATTTCGATGCATGTTTTGATGAACTTATAGGCTAACAAAACATTCAGGACATTATTCTATTCTGCTATTCTATTCTATAACAGAGTTGGAAGGGACCTTGGAGGTCTTCTAGTCCAACCCCTTGCCTAGGCAGGAAACCCTACACCACTTCAGACAAATGGTTGTCCAGTCTCTTCTTAAAAACCTCCAGTGTTGGAGCACCCACAATATCTGGAGTCAAGCTGTTCTACTGGTTAATTGGCTAACTGTCCTGTTAGAAAGCTTCTCCTTAATTCCAGGTTGCCTCTCTCCTTGGTTAGTTTCCACCCGTTGCTTCTTGTCCTGTCTTCAGGTGCTTTGGAGAATAGCTTGACTCCCTCTTCTTTGGGGCAACCCCTTGAGATATCGGAACACTGCTATCTTGTCGACTCTAGTCCTTCTTTTTCATCAGACTAGCCAGGCCCACTTCCAGCAACCGTTCTTTATATGTTTTAGGATTTTTGGATATATTTGGATAATTTAGAAGAGTCCACACTGTTAGGAATGATAGATTCATAGTAATACTGCTCCTTCAGAGCTCTTTGGTAGAACCTATTCTGGAGAAAGCGTGGACTAGCAGAATATGGACATCTCAATAAAGTTTGCAGGTAAACAATTTAAATCCATGAGACATGTCTTAAATTCCTTCTTGTAGGATGACAGATTAGCTAAGCATTCTGGTTAAAGGTAAACCCAAGACAGAGTAGGAGAATGTTTACCCAATTTCTCTGCCTTGAATGTGGTGGATAATTGTGAGTGATGATATAACTGCATCTCTCTCTCTCTCTCTCTCTCTCTCTCTCTCTCTCTCTTCTTCCTTTCTTTCTTTCTTTCTTTCTTTCTTTCTTTCTTTCTTTCTTTCTTTCTTTCTTTCTTTCTTTCTTTCTTTTTGTGTATCTCTGTCTCTTCCTCTCTCTGTCTCTCTCTGACTGCATCTATAGAAACACTCTCTGTGTGTGTGTGTGTCTTTCTCTCTGTCTCTTTCTGTCTGTCTGTCTGTCTCTCTATGACTGCATCTATAGAAACACTTTGTCTTTCTGTGTGTGTCTTTCTGTGTCTCTGTCTCTCTCTGTTTCTCTCTCTCTCTCTCTGTGTCTCTCTCTCTATGACTGCATCAACAGAAGCACTCTGTCTCTCTCTGTGTGTCTTTCTTCATCTCTCTGTCTCTCTCTCTGTCTCTCTCTCTCTCTCCAGTGGAATTCTACACCGCAGGCTTTTTACCATTTAACCAAAAATAGTATTATAGCGTTCATTCTTCCCTTCCCTTACTTGCATCACTGGAAGATCTCAAGTTCATCACAATTATACCGAGACACAGCAAAGGAAGCAGAAAATACAGCATTTACTAAAAGGTTAGAGAAGTTATTTTTCCCCTTCAAGTTGCCTAAGAGTTGACAAGTCTTTATTCTGCCTCTTAACAGGATCATCAGTGGGCGTATCAGCTGATCAAGAAGGGAAGAGAAGCAGGTTGGTGTCGGTGGTGGGAAACAGAAAGGAAACACAAGCTGAACCAGAGCCTGCCTCAATAGGAAACACACACAAGGTGACGAAGGAATTAATTATATTAGAGTTAAGCAGGAGAAAAGCGACTGAATAGTGAATGATAGTCAATGGCAAGCTGATGCAGTACGCTTAGTGACAGGTTGTTTCAAGCCTACACCGATTCAGAAAATATATTCTCTCACCGGTAGTGCCGCACCCAAGATCAGGAGAGAAGTAGAAACAGATGCCAAGGGAACGGAGCAAGAGAATGATCCATGGCACCCTCTGAATTGACAGGCGCTCCAAGCCCACCGACTCATATCTAGGGAACCACTTTAGGGCAAGAACAAACATTATTGAGGGTACACAGGGACAAAATCATTTTAAAAGATGGAGGAAGGCAACGGTCGAGAAAGGGGTAATATTAAAAGTGGGTCTGATTGAAGGATCGGACGTCTCATATACTACTTTCAAGGCCCTGAGTAGGTTGCGGGTTGGAGTGCTTAAGTGTTAAAACCATTATGCTCAAGTGGAGGCTTTTAGCAGATGACAACACACTGAGTGAATCTGGAGAGACACAGAGCCTAGCCTTTCTGCTGGTATGTCAGCTACTACCAGAAATGTGTACCAATAATGATGAATTTTTGGCTAACAACAAAGCCAGGAAGGTAGCTTCACACGGGCAGTTTGATATAGACAAAGAGAAGGAGAAGGAGAAGGAGAAGGAGAAGGAGAAGGAGAAGGAGAAGGGGAAGGAGGAGGAGGAGGAGGAGGAGAAGGAGGAGGAGGAGGAGGAGGAGGAGGAGGAGGAGAAGAAGAAGAAGAAGAAGAAGAAGAAGAAGAAGAAGAAGAAGAAGAAGAAGAAGAAGAAGAAGAAGAAGAAGAAGAAGAAGAAGAAGAAGAAGAAGAAGAAGAAGAAGAAGAAAAGGGAGGGAAGGAAGGAAGGAAGGAAGGGAAGGAGGAAGAAGAAGAGGCTGAAAAGTTTACTTGTCTGCCAAACCTTGGACAGGAAGCCTCCTGTGTTCTCATCCCTTTCTTTCTCTGAGCTTCTTACTTAACATGTTGGACATTGAAGGATTTCTACCCAGTGAGCTTCATGGCGGTGGGATTGATTAACATTATATCAGAGGCAAACTGGATTACTGTTGTAAGACAGATATTCATTCACTTTGACCCTGAAATGCCAAAGGATACTGCCAAACATAAACAATGGCTCCAAGCTAGCCAGTGGGCTCTGGGCTAGATCAATACGCACAAAAATTCTGACACGCATCTGGGGAAAACACGGAGGTAAGGAGCCCGTTGCCCTTTCTGCTTCAAAAACTGATTCAGAATCCATTTGAAGAGTAAGTACAGCCTTCCCTAAGTATTTCTCTGCCTTGGATTGTCATTGGAAGTGAACCTCCCCTCAATCATCTTGGCTGATCTAATACAATTTAGGGGTAGGTCTACAGGTCCAAAGTATCTCAGCCCATCCTAGGATGATTGG
Source organism: Pseudonaja textilis (assembly GCF_900518735.1). Next base: position 8,063,345 of record NW_020769352.1, read on the forward strand.
TGTGGAACAGAGGTGGTATTCAGCAGATTCTGACTGGTTCTGGAGTGTAGTGAAAATTTTGAGTAGTTCGGAGAACCGGCAAATCCCACCCTCTGACTGGCCCCACCAATCCCATCTCTTCTCTGCCTCCCGAGTCTCAGCTGTTCGGCTGGTGTCTTCTTTGGTTGCCCTGCATGGGAGAATGGAGCTGGAAAGCAGGTTAGTGGGGTAGGGAGGGAATGGGGATTTTTCAGTATCCTTCCTCTGCCACGCCCACCAAGCCACGCTCAGTGCGCCGATAGTAAAAAATGTTTGAATCCCACCACTGGTGTGGAAGTAGAATGAGAAGGCCTTCCATGTAGGCTGTTGGAGGTCTCGGAGAAAAAGAGAATGTGAAGAAGAAGGAGAAATAAAGGAGAAGGAATTGATGTACCATCCTTTGACAGGATGGAAGACGTCCAGCTGGAGTCCAGAGGTAATGAGATGAATGCTCAGCTTGGCTCGCTACTGAAAACTCCTGCTCCCTCCCATCCTTCCTACATCACTATAATGCGGAGTGTTTTGGCCAGGCCTAGCGTTTTCTTAACTAAAGAACTTTCCTCGAGCTGAACCAAAGTTTTTTCTGCCAGCTCAGCAAGCTATCTGGCGTGCATTTAATTCACCTACAAGTTTCACAGAGCTACAGCATCTTTTTAAAGTCCCATTTTACTGTATATTTACATATACTCTAACGTAGTGAAAGAGAAATCGGTTTCAATTCTTCAGCACAGCCAATTTTATATATATTAAATTTACTAGCTGCTCTGTCTTCCCACAAGGTAAGTCTGGGCATCCAATGTCTAATGTTTTGGGATCACCAAGATCTGAGCTGACACTCAACCAATGGAAAGACCTGTCATGGAACCGCTGCTTCCAATAATCCAAGTGGCTCAAGACAGAAGTTTGGGTATATCAATAAACAAGATTCCTCATGAAAGAACGATCAAGAACAAAACAAAACTTCCACGAACACTTGCAGGACAAACCACTGGGTATAAACAGAGAGCAAAGCCCACATTCCATTCTAGAACTGATGATGTTACCTAGTTGAATCATGAAATGTCTGCAAGAAAACCACCAAGCTCAGAAAGCACCAAGGGCTGCACAGAAGAAGAAACCCTGATAAGCAGGGATTATTACCAGACAAACAATCGAGCAGAAAATACCACCCTACTCAAGGAACTACCAACTCAAGCAAACCACAAAATATTGTTTAAGTTGTTCTATTCTCGGAAATTCATGTCTAAAGCCAGACTGATTCTTCCATTAAAGATGCTCCTTTTAACCAATTGCTTAGCCAGAAGAATTGACTTACAGTTTGATTAATTTTTTTTCAACAACAAAAAAAAAAAGTGGCGGAGGGAGGGAGAACCATTAGAGAAATATTTTCCTGAGATTGATTCTGTCACACTCGAGTTTTTGCTAAATACCATAATGGTTTTCTGCATGAAAGCCCGTACGGTTAATAACATCATTGATAATAAACAGTTGAAAAACTTTGTTCAAAAGGGCAAAGATCAAACAAGCCAGCAAGTAACATGATTCTATAAAAGGAAAGTTAAGCTTGAGAGATTTGATTGTCACGGCTGTGTTTGCTTGGCAACAATGAGGAAGGAATTTGCTGATGATGTCTTCTACGGATTGGTTTAAAATCTGTGCCTGGAGGATAAACTCAAACTGGAGACTCGGTGAGCAGCATCAGAGAGGATGGGACTTCGGGACACTCAAGAGGTTGGCCATAGCAAGATGGACGCAGTGTCCAAGTCTAATGAATAAATAACCACATCACCAGACACTATGAAGCGATGCGTTCAGATCATGCAGATGTGTCCACCATCCTAAATTTTGGGATCCTTGTTGGACATTTCTATACAGGTAGACCTCAATTTATGACTGTAGGGCACAAGAAACCAGGAACAGGATCAGATTTCCAAAATACTGAGTTTATTTCATGCTACCTATATATGAGAATCTAATTTACTAAGGGCCAAGAATTCATGGGGAGGGCTGGATCATTTCAAGAGGTTATTTATTATAAAGGAGTTCTTTTGGCCCTCTTGTTTACATAAAAAAAGCAAAGTCAAGTTCACTTCATTTCTTTAAAGCTTCAATTTTGCTTCCTGGTTATCCCTACACAAGGCATTCAGTCTCATAATTGCACGGCTCCAACGTTTGTTTGCACAAAGTTCAAAGGAAAACAAACAACAAAGAATGCACATAGTTTAAGAACTAAGTGTTAGTGTATTACTGGGTAGCATTCCTTTTCCTTCTATCGTCTCCAAGTCTCTCACACACACCCTAAAAAAATGCCCATTTTGATCTTTAGAGCTCAGCGGCCTTGCTCGAATCGTAAGTTGGTAACAATGAATAAAATGCCAACGTCCCAGTTTGCAAATACCAGGTCCTTACGGTGTGAAATGCCAGTTCCTCTAACACACAAACAACCCCGAATGAAATGTCACCCTCTCCAAAGTGCAAAATCCTCAGCTCCAGTAAATGGCTGGAGTTGGAAGGGACCACACAACAGCAATGAGGCATGAAAGGGCTAAGAGTCTTCACTGAGATACCAACAAAACGAGAGCATCAGCAGAACAGGAGTAATGTCAGAGGGTCTGAAGCAACATTTCTCTAGCTAAGCAGGTTTAAGCTTGGACTCTTCCCAAGTGGGTTGTCCTCTCAAGAGACCATGGCTGCCACCTTGAATCACCCATAGTGGAAATGACCCTTTGACCCGTTGATCTTTATCTAGCATCAGTTTGGCTTCGCCATCATTAAATCCGATTGTCATGTATAGGTAGCATGAAATGACCTCATAGTACTTTTAGTAGTACTCTCTTCCTGTTCCTGGCTTCTTCCACCAGCCATAAGTCAAGGTCTACCTATATAAATAAAGTCTTCTTCATGCAGAGTTCAGCTTCTGGTGACGTGATGGACACATGCATGTCATCCATTTTGGATGACTTCTGGGATGATGCTACAAGTTGACCACTTATAAAATCTCAGTTGAGATTATTTGGATTTTTCTCATCTCTCTGATCCAAGTATAGAAAGCAGAAGATTCCATTTCTATCCAGAGCTCTGTCAGACTCCTTTTCCCCCCTCAGCTGAGACCTGTAATTCCATGGTCACTTATTTTTAGAATGGTTACCATTTGGCAAATCTCCAAGTGGACTATAGATTGAAACCCCACCCACACACTCCAAGAAGGTACAGTCATAACAGAGCAACTGTCTTCATTGTTGCTTAGATATGGAGAACACAGAATTAAGTGATGAAAAAACCCTTTCCATCTGGCCTCCTCACACTGGTCTCATGAAAATCCACCTCAACTTTTTCTTCCTTTCATCAGAACATCTCAAATCAACTGGGATACTTCAACCCAATGACTTGAGATGTACCATTTGGGTTCCTTTGGGGTCTTCTGGCAAGCCCAAATCATATGTCTGAAAGTAGTTCTACCTGATATTTTCCTCTCTCTTTCTCATTGTCACGAAGATCATAACTTAGTCAGAAATGGTTCTACATTTTTCTGTCCCCTCCCTGTCTTCAACCCACCCTGAATTCCTGCTTCATGGCAATGCACAAACACACCCGAAATGTGTTTAGGGTACAGCTTGAGAAACTACGGACTGTAACTAAGATTACTTTTTTCCCATTTGGGTTACTATGCCAACGCTAGATAAATGACATAGAGGCATTATGAAACCAAAGATTTCATCGCCATTCTTTCTCCACAGGACTTTTTGAGAGTGACAGATCCACGAAGGATGTTTGGCACCTGTAACTCAAAGGTTTCTCACATTTCACCAAATGACATTTCCCAGGATTCTCTCTGAGAAACTATGACAAGTTAAGCCAATATGTGTTTGTAGGAAATACTGGCTGTCAGGAGCACACCTGTCAGGCTTCACACCTGAGCTCAACAACAAATCACAGCTCTCCAAATACTTATCATCTTATTCAGCTCTCAGCTAGATTTGGTAGAAGACCCTCAGATATCTCAGGTAGGTTTGAATCACTGTAACAGAGGCCAATTTCAAATGACAGAATATCAAATATAATAACCGATTTTCCACTTTGCGGGTAGAGAAATCATAACCAGATGTAACAGAGATTGAAGTCTTGGGTTCTTCTTTCCATCATTCCATAACAAAGATTTAGCTGGTCATTTGATGGTCTTAGAGGCAGTTGATGAAATGGCTCACATAGCTACTCTCTACAGGATTAGTTCCTGCCCTCACCAGATTCACTTCTTATTTACTCAGTTCTTATAATACCCTTGATACAGAAATAATGATGGGTGATTAGATGCTGAGCCAAACCAGCAGACTATTCACTCAATCTGGCACGCTTTATATAATTATGAGTAAACACCAGACCACTTTCATGTTGCTTGCCTTCTACTATTATTTGTAGAATATGCTAAGTTTTACTCAAGCAAAAAGGAGTTATTGTGGTTCAGTGTGTAATAGGAACTCTACAATTGTTTAAGCATATGCCATAGGTAAGGCCACTCCATTAAACCATCACATGGTTTTATCCGGCATAGAATATGTCAGGTTTCCAAGTGATGAAATTCATTTAAAAAGAAAAGAGATGCCCAAGATTGATAGAATATTTCTGTGTTTGAATAAATCAAATTTGGGCTTTGTTGTGTGAACCTGGCTATGGAATCATAGAGTTGGAAAGACCACTAAATCCAAACTTCTACTCAGTTAAGATGTTAAGCTAAAGCCTAACATAGACACTTAGCATGTTCTGTTTGAATAGATCCAGTCAAGAAGAGGTCCTCCTTTCCTTTAGTAATTGTAAAAGAAGAGCAGGCAGAGCTGTGGGGAATGGGGTTAAACAAGTCATCAGCTCAGAATCATTACATTCCCATAAACGGTCCAAGTCCAAGCCCTCTTGAATTCCATTGACCCTTGACTGGCACCAATTTCACGTTGAACTTTAGTTGGCTGGATTTTTTGTATATAGGTTTGATAAATAAATCTTCTGAATTGCGACTTAACATAGGGTCTCGATCCTTTACATCTGTCAGTAATTGATTCCAAGGTCAATCTGCTCTTACTATTAGGACACTTCTAACATTCAGCAGGACTCTGCTTTTCTGTAACTTAGTCCATTAGCCTCTGTCCCACGGTCTGGGATAAAAGGCAAGCCATCTTCTTCTTCTGCGCAATCTCACATTAAATATTCTAAAAGGGCTATTATCTCTCCCATCGGCTTTCTCTTCTCAGGACTAAAAACTAAAAAGTTCCTTTGATCTCTCCTCGTAGAAGTTCCAGTAGTGATGCCAAACTCTATAGTCAATTCTTCCTGAGCATGTCTCAAGAGAAACATGTTTCTTGAGAAGAGAGGTAAGGAACGCATGAAGGAAAAAAAAAGGGAAGAAGTTTGTGGACCTCATCCTTAGCTAGAAAGGGTCTCCTTGGATAGGTGAAGAACTTCATGTCCCATGTGGGGCGCTTGTCAAGCGCCGGGGAAATCAGGAAGTTCAGGCAGTTCAAATGAATATAAAGACTTATTGTAAGCTTAAGAGCCCTACAAGAATCTGGCCAACTAACAGTCAAGGGAAATGAGCGGGAGATAAGAAAGGCATTCAACGTGGGCTGGATTTACATCTCCTGTGGGCACGCAGGGACTCATGACTGATGACATATTTTACCCCACCTCCCTTGGGCTTGGCCTGTTTAGCTCCTACAGTTCCCAGACATGAACATGTATATATAGATAGTCTTCCATTTAACAACTGTTCATATAGCACCCATTGGAAGTTACAATGGCACTGAAAAAAGTTACTCTATGACTTGTCTTCCCACTAACAACCATTGTAACATCCCCACAGTCACATGATGAACATTGGGCACTTTGAAACCTGCCAAGGGTATTTATCCCGACTGCAGGTCACGTGATCACCATTTGTGACCTTCCCAGCTGGCTTCAAACATGCAAAATCAATGGGGGAAGCTGGATTCATTTAATGAGCATGTGATCCACTTAACAACTGCAGCGATCCACTTAACAACCTTAAAAAACTGGGCACGACTCATTGAACAATTGCACTGCTTAGCAATGGAAATTTTGGTCCAAAATATGGCTATAAATCTAGGACTCCCTCTCTCTCTCTCTCTCTCTCTCTCTCTCTCTCTCTCTCTCTCTCTC
>NW_020769352.1:8085128-8099884 GCF_900518735.1 Pseudonaja textilis
TAGATAGATAGATAGATAGATAGATAGATAGATAGATAGATAGATAGGCAGGCAGGCAGGCAGGCAGGCAGGCAGGCAGGCAGGCAGGCAGGCAGGCAGGCAGACATATATTGTATGGCCACAGAAATGTACACAGATGTAAGCCCCACTGATGTTCATTGTTTTATAATTATTATTACATTTATTGACTGCCTGCCTTACCACAGGGTAATATTGAAATTTTCATGCACTTACTCTCAACAAATTATGCCTAGCACAACAGACTTCGTTCAATTGCTATTAAGCTCAGTAATTGCCTTGTTCTCTCAAAGTGGTCAAAGCCAAACGCAGTTTCGGAAAAAGAAATCGGAGGCTCATGTTCCTAGATATCGCAAGAAACATTGCGCTCATAATTAACCGTTCCTTACAGTGCATGTCGCAAAGTGTCCCAATTGGCTATCCTCTCCCTGATGTATGAAAAGTCTGCATCAGAATTCAACGGTTCAACCACTGAGTCCAATCACAGCCCAACAATTCTCCATCTAAAAACGGGTCTCTTCGTTGATAGACGCCTGCTGCATATTTTGCTTAATCTACTTTTCACTGGTGAGCTGCAAGGTTTGTGCACCGGGAACAACTGTCAATAGAAGGAAAGGGGTTGGGAGATGGCAGCAATGTGATTCTGGGTTGCAGAAGAAACAGAGAAGAAAACTGGCAGGAAGAAGAGGGACACCAGGAGGTTGAGAGCCTTCAAGTTTGCAAGGAAGAAACTGTGGAAATCACGTAGGAGGTTGGTGGGTGTGAAAATGTTTTTCTGAACAAAATAGGTGTGAGCAGAGCTTTCTTTATGAGGAAGCTGGAAAATATATCCCTTGGATCTTGACCTGATCTGATTATGAAAGCATCTGACCACATATGAAGGCTACTGTTTTCATTTTGTGTGAGGTGGACGAAGGTCAAAACAAAACTTGATTTGGGAGTTATTTTTCAGGCAGTGTCAACCTACAAGTGGGATCTTTGCAATTGAGCCATTGATAAAGAACATTAACCCAAGCATTATCATTGATCTTTGTGACCCTCAGAAGAAAGGCCATCTCAAGTCAAGCACAACCCACCAAGACCTCCCCATTGTCTGGGCCTCTTTCCTGCAGAAGTACGTCCTCAACTCATGGACCTCTGAGGCAGCATGGGAAATCCTATCTACTTGACCTCCAAGTGGCACTGAGACCTCATCATATAAGATGCCATCTATGAAGTGGAAAGTCTTCTTTCTTTTAAGTGGGGATAAATGATGCTGCTCTACGAAAGATTGAAGTGCTGGTCTACCTATCCCAGCTTTGTCCATTCTGGTGGAGCAAAGGCTCTTCCTCTCATTTCCTAGCTGACCTTTGTAACTAAAAAGTCAACTGATGAAACTTGAGTTTCTCTGCTAAGCAGATGATCACTCCTTAAGTCATGGCCCTCCTGGCATAGTTAACCCTTCCCCAAGCAAAAATGGAGCTTGGAAGAGTGGCTAGTCGTCCTGATTTGGCTCACAGCATGGAGAAGCTACCAACAACTCACTTTCTCCTCCTTTACGTTTTTTTTCATATAAAAATCCACCCGTTGTGATCCTGAAGAACTTTCTATGCTCAGATCTGTGAAGGAGAACACTTTAAATGGGAAGCGGTAGTCAAAATATGACCCAAAGCTACTAATTTCTTGATGTCCTCCAGCATCGGCCATGTTGCTGGTGCTGTTGGGAGTTGGACTGCAACAGCTCCCATGAAAACCACAGCTTCTCTGTGCTTCTAAGAGCCATGGTGGCTTAGTGGTTAGAGTTCAGTCCTGAAGGCTACTTCTGCTGACTGCCAGCTACCAGAAGTCTGGCAGTTCGAATCTCACCAGCTCAAGGTTGACTCAGCCTTCCGTCCTTCCGAGGTCGGTAAAATTAGAGCCCAGATGGTTGCGGGCAATAGGCTGACTCTGTAAACTGCTTAGAGAGGGCTGTGAAGTGGTATATAAGTCTAAGTGCTATTGCTATTCTTTACTCCACCTTACCAGATTGGGTGAAATAGCTCATCCAGGAGCAAGTAAATTAGCAAATCCAAAGATAGATCACCTTCTTCTCCAATCTGGGATTACATTTTTGCACAGCATTGGATGATAATTTGCCTATTGTCACTCCATCATTAAGAACTTGCGTGGTCAGGAGTAGCTATGGGAAAGCCTCGAGTGGTACTACCTGTGACTCTTATTACTCTTCCCTAACCCATATCTTATCTGCAGAGGACAATTTAGACCCACTCGGAGCAATTCCATAATTGCACAATATTAGCAGATTATTTTTGCTTCCTGGGCACCAGTTTTCCTTCTTTTAAACTGACACCTCAGCTCTGCCAAATGGTTCCTCATCAATCTGCCTCCGCATCTGTCATCTCCTTCCTTCACAGGTACATACAGGGTTTTTTTTTTGTGTGTGTGTGTGTGTGTGTGTGTGCAGTGTGCATTGTCGATCCCACAACCATTCTTCTTTCTTTATCCCAGGAAGCGGCACAAGGTGATTCCGATCAAGCTTATTTTGTGCAAATCCCCTTCCATTCATTACGGGCAGAAAACAACTTGAGGAAAGATCTCTCTCTTGCTGACTTCACCCACCCACTTTCTTTCCACTTTCAGATGGTGTGTGTGCTGCCTCCACAAACACACATGGCGTAAGTCTTCCCAGAGCCAAGAACAAACAGTCAGTGAGAAGATGTGCTGAATATAATTTTTGTCTGCCACATGGTTCTTTCTTTCTTTGATAGATTATGTATTCCACAGACATTATCTTCAACCCAAGCTGCCCTTAAGCATTTGGTTTGAAAAAAAAATGGCTATTATTGACGGTCTGGTATCCTGGAGATAAAAGTCCACAAGACACCTGCTGGATCTGGAATCATATTCTGCCTGTCCAATTCAACCCATACAGATTGGACTTTGCATTGCACAGCCCTATTTTACTATGCAGGAAGGAAGGAAGGAAGGAAGGAAGGAAGGAAGGAAGGAAGGAAGGAAGGAAGGAAGGAAGGAAGGAAGGAAGGAAGGAAGGAAGGAAAAAAAAAAGAAAGAAAGAAAGAAAGAAAGAAAGAAAGAAAGAAAGAAAGAAAGAAAGAAAGAAAGAAAGAAAGAAAGAAGAGAGAGGTGGGGGGAAGAGAAAGAACCAACCTAGGAGTAAGGAGAATTTTTCTAACAGCAAGAACAATTAATCAACGGAATCATTGCCTCCTGATATTGTGGGTGCTCCATCACTGGAAGCTTTCAAAAATAAACGGGACCACCATTGGACTGGGATGGTATAAGGTCTCCTGTCTTGAGCAGGGGTTGGACTAGATGACCTCTGAGGTGTCTTCCAGCTCTGTGTTCTATGTGTCAGGGTCCCAGCAGTTACTCCAATTAAATCATGAGCCACACTCCCAAAACTTCTTTGGATTTATTAGAAGGTAACATTCTATGTCTGAAACTGATCTGGGCGTAGCCAACTCTGGGATACGTAATTCACTGTCACCCTTGATCCTGCTTCTCCCCCCCCCCCACCTCTCTGGCTGTATCATCCAACGAAACACATCCATAGCCAAGAGTCATCAATCATGCTCTCCAATTAGATTTTTTCACGGCAGAAGCTCCAGACATCTAATCAGCCTTTGAAGAAAATATGAATGGAATGTACTTTCGATTCCACACTGCCGCCTGCTCTTTGAAACTCCGCCCACTTCTTTCTGTTGTCAACTATAAAATGTGTATACAAAATGTTTTATGAGTTGACACTATGTTGTATAACACTAAATCCTGATTTAAGGAATGCAGGTGGGGTAACATGCTTTCCACAACACATGGATCGCTCAAGATGGCCTGGTCATTACAAGAAGCCTCACGTTACACTTCTGAGATTTCCTCCTGCTTCCTTCGAGGAAGGATCCTCCATGCTTAATGGATGTTTCACGCATGATCTTCCCAGTCCCCGGCTTCTCGAGTTTCATCGCTCAGTGATCTTCTTTGAATATATAGACTCAAACTAGAAATGTGGCAACCTCACATATTCACTTTATGGTGATCCTGGCACCACCATGTTTGGAAAGCTGCCATGGAGAACTTGCTGTCCTAATTTCCAGACTGATAGTTCAGCAAACCACCCAAACCATCATGAATAAAATCAGAGACTTGGTTCAAAATGCATCACAAAGCAATCACTGTGAGCGACTGAAGTTGTGTATGTTAATTTTATAACCAATAGGATGGTTAAATGGTTCACGCTGTTGAAGATGATTAGGGGACTGGAGGCTAAGACATATGATGAACGATTGCAGGAACTGGGCATGGCTAGTTTAGTGAAGAGAAGGACCAAGGGAGATAGGAGAACCTGTCTTCCAATACTTGAGGGGCTGCCACAGAGAGGAGGAAGGGGGTCAAGCTATTCTCCAAAGCACCCGAAGGCCAGACAAAGGAATAGTGGATGGAAACTGAACAAGGAGAGATTCAGCCTGGAAATAAGGAGGAATTTTCTGACAGGGAGAACAATCAACCAACGGAACAGAAGTTGCCTTTGGAAGTTGTGGGAGCTTCATCGTGTGTCTAGAGGAGCTAAATCTCACCCAGGAAGATGGAATTGCTAAATCACATTGGTATCTAGCCAAGGAAACAGCGTGGATGTCTCCACATGGTCAGCAAGACTGAAGCTCAATTGAAAGCAGCTTGGCTCTTTTTCTGTTTCTGCATGTCAGTGGTCTTTTTTTTTTGTTGTTGAAAAAAGGTGTTGATTTGTAATCCTGTTCTTAAAGACAGTAACTAAGGAAACCTACATTTATAGACAGCATTGGGTGATAAATGCTACTAATAAAAGCAAACCCTTCAAAATGTATTGTTTAAGATAATTCAAAGAGCTTTGCAATGGCAGAAGGACTAGTGCAAGAGAAGACAAAGGCTAGGAGAAGGATTCATAGAGGACAATCTGCTTGAACTAGAGATGTCAATGAAAGTTTCTCCATTTTCATCTTCTCCTGGATCTGGGGACAATTATAGTTACTAACCTTCTTCACTGAGAAGCACCATTTTATGCTTATATTCCAATGGAAATTGTGAGAATGGTGCTGTAGATTCACGTGTATAGGCACGGCTGAAAAGCAGATCGCATCTTTTGTGAGAGAAAGACTGCAGAGCCAGGGAAGGAGTCAAGTGGGGAATTTAATTAGAATCTTTGCATAGCCACAAAAGACAATGTCCAACCCTTCTTGAATGCCGTCAAACCTGATCTAGTTTTTCCACAGTGCAAACTGTTAGTCTGAGAAGATTCTTCTGCATAGGTCTGAGTAACAAAGCAGTAACATGAACCCTCCGCTGGTTGTTTGCACCCAATGCTCTTTAAATACACAGTCAATCATGTTGCAACAATTGCAGCCTCTCCTACTCAAAGGAAATTGACAAATATGCTGTAGATTACCCAGGGCCATTAGGAGGAATATAGCATTGCCCACATAGATGCTAATTTGCTAAATGACTGCTTATGTGAAACACAAAGCGAGAGCATCGGACATCAAGATATGACAAAGCTTTCCCCAAACCAATTTAGGCCCAGCCAAATCTCCAGCAAGCGATGATAAGCCATCTCTAAGTGGAAAATATCTCATATCACGCTGTTGCTTTATGCAATTCATTTGCCTGATGCAAACTCATTTGCTTGCGGTCTTTCAAAAAATGATGTTCTTACTGTGTTTTTCTCGCCCATATTTGTGATAAGACCTGAGCTGTATCTAATACCAAACAAGAACAAGCGAGCTTAAATCTGCCCGCTCAACTTGATGCCCTCTCAACAGTTAGGATTACACGTCCCAGAATTCACAGCCAGCATGCACAAAAGCTTGGAGTTCCATGACTCCTACATTTGTCTGAAAGTAACTTCTTAAAAAATTCTCTACTGGGAAGGAAGAAGATGACCCCAAAATTGCTGAACCTCAGCTCCTTGTGTTGCTCCATAAAGGCTACAACTAGAAGTTTCAACAATATCTGGAAGAACTCATGTTTATCATTATTCAGCTTATTTATGTAGAAATAGAATCTTCTTGGCCATTAAATGAAAAGGAGAGAGCCTGAAGACCTCTCCACAGAGTGCAAGTCATCCCCAGCAGATGAGTGGGAAGGAAGTGAGGCTTTCATATTAAATTCGGAGGTTTTCCTGAAAGTAACAGAACCCTTGATAACAAGACTCCTTGATCTTCCTTGAACAAGACTTGTCTTGTGAACTTTCATTCTCATAATGAGGTCCACATTACTGGTTCAACACAGAAGCATCTCCAAGAACTGGGAGGAAGCAGCTTTCTGTCCTTGGCAAGTAGAGCTGCTAGGCGGAATCTGTTGCCAATTTCGTAAAGAGATTTCATCACATATTTTCTTTAAAAGGGGAATTCTTTCCAAGATGTGATGAGTGTCATATTCAGATACATTAAAGAAAATATATGTCTATCTTTTCTGAAGTTGGTGGCATGAAGTCACTCACAGAAAAAGAGACACAGCTCTTGTCTGATCAGAAAATGTATGAAACAGGATTTGACAGAATGAAACTTTGGTTTCCCCCAAATCATATTTTTCTGACATGATTTGTCTGCCCTATTCATCCATTCATCCTGCCTGAATTCCAGAATGTCAAAAATGCTCAGAGCATCTTTCTATGACTCAGAAATATCAACGTTGTGTACCACAAGGGTATAAACCAAAAGATAGTATGAATAGCGGGAGTAGATGGGAACGGAAGACAATAAGTATGGAAGGTAAGTAATCATTGGAGTTTAACCCAGATGAGATAAATGGTTTAGGGAAAGCTTCATTAGCTTCCCTACTCAAAGTTCTAAGAAGCAAGCTTGATTTATGGTATTCACGCAACCATTCTAATTCACCCACTAAAATAAGGGGTACCGCTTACTTGAATCCCAACAAATCAGCCATCAACAGGCACACAGAGGTAAACAACATCTACATACTGTTCAAAAGAGTCAGTCAAAAAGCCAAAAAGGAAACAAAGTGGAGCCTCGCTTAGCTCAAGAGTTAACCCAAGAAGGAAAACTTAGCTTAAGCCAATAGTTCAGATCCTTGACCAAGAGAAAAGAATTAGATATTCAAGTTCATAAAATGGCCCTGAGAAATTGAAGGTGAATGGCACCATTTAATAACTGACATCTTACTTTACTTTCAAAAAACTTTCGGCATTGCAATATTGTAATTTCTATTCCAGTGCAACCAACATCAATGTCCTCCTTTAGACTCTCTCTAGAATGGATCTTTGTCATCGTGCCAGCAGCCATAGACTGAAAAGACAATTCCTAGATATCAGAATGTTCTGTGATGTTTCTATTAATTTGCTCTCTACACCTTCAGTCTGCAAGTTTCTTTGTTAAAGCCCCAATGTTCTTCTTCTTTTTTTTTTTTTTGGTTAACAAAACAACAAAAAACAGTTCTTTTCATGATTAATTCTTTTTCTTTGCAGTGGGAAGCACAAAGCTCTCGGTTAATGGATGCTGCTGAATGAACCGAGCCGCATAAAGAATTGCAACTCAGGTGGTAGGTTCATTTTTTTAATAAGTGAAGGTATCTGTAAATTGATAAGAGGAATTAGATGGGAATGGGGGAAAAAACAGCCTGACTTGACCCCTTCCCATAAAACAATTTGAACACAGCTATGACCTAAGGACCTGTGTCTAAGGATTTGCTATAATTGCGCCATACCTTTAATAATACTTTTAACTTCCTTGAAAACCTCTCAAGTCAGACACTTCTGATAATGCTTCCAAAGGGCGCACTGGAGCATTTCCAAGACAGATGTTGTGAAATTTGATATTGGTCCATTATCAGCCCAACCTGAATCTCAATGTCTCAACTGTTAAGACGTCTATTCTGCTATTTTTTAAAAAAAATAGATGGGATAGATAATAGATTGACTATAATCTTTGGTGTAGGTACATATACAACACACAGCATTCACATTTTTATGCAAACGGTTAACCAAGAAGATCAAAACTAAGGTAAACTACTATAAAGTAAAGAAGAAGAAAAAAAAGAGGGCAATAAAAGAAAATAAACATCGAAGAAAAATAGAAAAGGAAGAAAAAGAAAGAAAGAAAGAATAGCTTCCAATAGTCTTCATACCAGTTACAAACTAATATATAGTTTAATCTTTCTCTCTAAAATTACATCGTGGTCCTCTTCTTTCTATAATCTATTTTATCTAATGCCCCAAATCATAGATCACAACTTAATTTTTTTTTCATTTTTACCCCAAAACTCCATAAGAGATATCCAGTCACCAGTAAATGTAGATGAAGTCTAGATTGACTACAGTCTTTGCATACAGTGGGGAATCTCTAAATTGGGGCAAGGAAGGTCATCCCATTCCACAGCACTTCCTACTTCCATTTTCCCCCTAAGCCAACAAGCCTTGAGATCTAGGCCAAAGTCACCTAGAAATCTTCTGTGACTTAGATTAGAACCTGATTATCCCCAAATCTTACAACTCACCAGGTTTCTGGATACTCTGGGAATGAAATCATCCTTAGCTTACAACACAAGCCATGTTTAACAAAACCATAATAAGAATGCAGCCAAAGAACACAAGGTAGACCCGGATGAAGACAGAGAGATAACATCAAAGACACACTGCATCAAGTAACAATGGTTGAGGCCACCAGAAGAACAAGAACTAGAAAGTTGCATCTCTCTTAACATCTGAAGTGGTAAAAGAGGATCAAAGTAAGATGGAGGAGGAGGAGGAGGAGGAGGAGGAGGAGGTGGTGGTAGAGGAGGAGGAATCCTTGATTAGAATTTTTCCAACAATACTTTCTAGGAAACAACCTCAGGGTAACAGTTGAGGAAATTCCCAATACCTCATCACGATTCTAATCTCTAATTAGACATGTGATACAGAGATGGGGTTAGTTAATTAATTAAATTAATTTCCTCTTCGTGTTGATGGAAGAGTCAATAAGCCATTTACTCCTGCTTTATTTTATTTATTTATTAAATGTCTACGCAGCCCATCTCGCCTAAGTGACACCGGGTGGTAGACGACAACAACCAGTTTTCAATATTTCGCCTCTGATCATCTGCAGCAGTGCTTTGCATTTGAGTCCGACACGTTTGCGGCGTCAAATTCTCCTTCTTCCTTCATCCTCGTTTCCAAGCTGGCATACATGAGGATGAAAGCATTAACTCTTCCCCCACACCCCACCCCCGCCCACTCCCCGTCCCTCAAAGGAGGGGAAGAATGCAGAGACCAACTGCTTTTGCATGAGACTGAGCACTGCGGAGCATCTGTTATTGAGAAAAAGGACAAATTCATGAACAAAGATAGCATTTACGGATGAAGTTCCAAGCATTTAAAGCCAATCTATCAACCCGCGTGAAGAGAAGCCGGAATCAACAAGGAAAACGAGGAAACGGCGTTTGTCAGTAGTGTTGTAAATATGCATGCGGCTTTTATGTCCCCTCTCTCAACGGTCGTGGAATGTGCAACTTGACAGTTGCAGGAATAAACACTGTGGAATTATTGGTTGCGAACTGGTGACGGTTTGGACAAATGGATGGGTTCGTAGCCCAACAGGCATTCTATCATGGCTATGTTTGTGGACATGAGGACTGATATGCAGGCATGGGCACTGGGCCAGAAATATAGGGATCGGGGAGGAATAAATTCTCAGCATTGTCCAAATTCCACAGAAATCATGTCACAACGAAGGGACAACGCCAGATGAAACCACCGAGGACTGTACAAGAGTAGATAAACCATGGTTTGAGCAAAGCAAGGCTGCCTCATCTATTTATGGGTCTAGAGGGAGCATGCTCTTCTAAAAAAAGGAATTGTTTTTCTGCTATGGTGTCTCTGATGGGACAAAGATGAACATGCATTGAGGTGCTACAGCCATCCAGCCCACTGTGCAGGGGTGGGCTGCTGGGGGTCCGCAGGGGTTTGGGAGACCCTCTAACCAAGATTATGTGCCATTCAGACAACCAACGAATCCCACTTTTGTGGCTGGACCTACTCACCCCATCCCTCGCAGGAGTCCCCACATGGCCCGTTTTGGATGCAAGAAAGGAGGGTGAAAAACGGGCCTCTCAGAAGTTCAGAAGACCAGAAATGAGCCCATTTTCGGCTTCCAGACAGCCTCCGGAGCCCCGGGGAGGCCAAAAATGCCCCCCTCCCGCTATGGTGCAGGAGGCTGGCTAGGCCACGCCCACCCTGGCCACGCCCACCCAGCAACCAGGCAGAGAACCCATTGCTGACATTTTTGAAGGCCTCTCCTGCCATGGTGTCTATTCTTCTATTTCAAATGGGGCTCCTTTCTGCAAACTTCCGGTTGTATGAATGGGGTCCTTGGAAACAAGCTTGCCTACAATGTTCAGACTTGGAGATCTCTCACGAACAAGCACAACTTGATCCTCGTCAAGCTGGGAGAGAAATCTATTTAATAAGCTCACAATAGCAGTCTAAATATTGAAAAAGGCTGCCACACACAGAAAATGGAAAATAATCCTCTCTCTCCCATCACGGGGGAAGCAATGAGAAATGATCTATTTAAACAAGCAAGGAAAAAAAAAACAGATTTTGTTTAAGCCACTGAGTAAAACAAAGATTGTGCTGCTGGTTTTTCCAGAACCCACAGACCTAACTCTCTTCCCATCAAATTATAAGTTTGAACAAAAATCTGATTTCTTTCCGATGTCCAATTGTTGCCACCTTATTTGCATGCAACCAATATTTATGATATGGATTTCACTTAAGGGCTCCTTGGTGCTCTCTGAGTTTGCTTGATTTCTTGCAGACGTTTCATTACCCAAACTAGGTGACATCATCATCATCATTGATGAAACATCTCCAAGAAAACAAACTCAGAGAGCACCAAGGACTTCTCATTTCAACCTTAGGCTAAAAGTATTCTCCTGTATTGGGATTTTCACTTATTTGGGAATTTGCAGGTAGTCTTTGGCTTATCCCCATCGTTGAGCCTGGCCAAGAATGAACAGAATGATCTCTGTGGATGCCAACCAAATACAAAACTCATTGAAGCGAAACTTATCAATCTTGAATACAGAAGCAACTGGCAACCCGAGAAGAGGACCCTGCAGAGATCTATTGCCGTGATCCGATTCCAAGGTGATCAATCAAAGGAGGGAATCAATTCAAGGCATCAAAGCAAAGTAGATAGCCCTGAATTGATGCTTCTTCCATGGGCTAGGTTTGAAATCCATCTGGAAATCCCAGCTGACTTTCTCCAAATTGTCCATCTGATCCGACCATCCAGATCCAATGACGCCAGTTCTCTGAACTGCACTGGCGATTCAGATCCAACGTTGCCCAATTCACCCTGGCTTCACAGATAAGCTTTATACTGTCGCTAATACAAAGTCACAGATGGGGAGGTTTAATTTACAGTGCAAGAAACTCCAATGCACAATATTGACACAGACCCACGTAGCACGCGGTAATTAATGACAAAAATCCTCCCCCCCCCCCACGCCATAAACTACTGCTTCACGCTGAAAAGATGAAAATGTTCTAATTGTTTCCTCCGTGCGAACAGGCAGTTGGAAAATCTCATGATGACTGGGTTGTAACAAGGCTGCCGAAACTGGCATCAGGGAGGAAAACTGAGGCCTGGCCAAAGCAAGAAATTAGGCAGGGAGATTAGGAGTTAGGTCTAAGGTAGAGAAACGAGGTTTACCTCACCTGTCTCTCCAACTGGAGGAGAAGAGCAGGCAGAACTGTGGAGGTGGAGTCCAGTGGGCTGCTAGTCTAGAATTGTTACGTTCCCACAAGCGGTCCAAGTCCAACTCTCTTTGAATTCCGCTGTCCTTTATCTGGTGCCAATTTAGCACTGAACTTTAGTTGTGTATAGCTTGAGCAATAAATCTGAGCTGCAGCTTAACGTATAGCCCTGATCCCTTGTCCCAACACCAACTATGGATTGCGGCTAAGACCAAGTCAACCAAAAGGAAGGAACTTGACTACACAACTGAGTCAAAATATTTGGCCAGATCAACACCACTTCAAACTACAACACAATAATACTGCCTGGGGGATTCTGGGAGCTGGTCCACTCATCATAGAATTGGTGAGGTTGAGAAACATGGAGACTGTTCTATGGGAATCCAAACGACCTTTTACTCAACCATGTGTGTTTCCTGATTATAATTAAGCCCAAATTGTCTGATGTTAAGTGAGACATTTGTTAAGTGAGTTTTGCCCCCCGTTTTTTGGCTTTTCTTTTCATTATCACTCAGTACCTCAGTATTCATCATTAATTGGTTTGGGAAGATGCAGTGAGTACCAAAAATGATGAGTCAATTTTTTTCCCATAAGGAGTAATGTAGGGAATCACAAAGCAACCAACATTGACAACTCTTAGCTTGTGTGTTGAGTACTAAATGAACAATGAATACCAGGACAACATTTTCGTGTCAAAATGCATTAAGTATGAAATTTGATGAGTTTCAAAGCAGTTGAGTACCAAAATACCACTGTAAATTAAATTAAATCAAATTTAGTTTTTGCTGGGATTACCCATTTTTCTTGGATTTGGTCCCTTGAGAAACCACTCAATGTTTTTAGAAATGGGAAAAAAAGGGGGTTTTCTCCCCCGGTTTAGTTCTGTAAAAGTCTTAAGGAAACCTGATTGGTCACGAATAAATCTTTTTGCTATAAATGGCAAAGAAAGCACATATTAATGGCTCTCATTACTTCCTAAAACTCCCACTCGTTGCGGTAAATGGAAATCCAGCTGGAATTAAGATGCATGAAACCTAGGCTATCCATCAGCTTATTAAACAAAGAATCTGCAAAGTTGCTTTTTCTCTTCATTGTTCATGTGTGTTGTGAATTATACCTTTATAAATAAATTATTGGGATACCTAACTCTGCCTTCTTTTTTTTTAATCCTGCCAAGACTGTATGAAGTTTATGCATTCATCAAGGATTATAGCAGGACCTCATTAGCGTAAATTAATATAGAGCTTAGCAGCTACTTGTTTATTAGCTAAACGTTTGTTATAAATTAAATTGCTGGTCCTTTTAAGTTCTAATTCCCATCAGATTTGCAGTTCAGCTGTTTGGTGAAGAAGTTACCTGCATTGTTATAGCTACTAATATAGCTATGACCATCACTGACAAAAAAAAACAATGGACACAATTTAAAAAGTGCCTGCTTCAAAAAGTTCAGTACAACATTTGCTTATTCATAAAATAATTGTACGTTTATATCTACATATCTATATATAAACACAGATACATAGACATATACACATGCAATATATACACATATACATACACACAGTCACTGTTTCTCAATCTCAGTGACTTTAAGATGGGTGGACTTCAACTACCAGAATTCCTCTGCCTCTGAGGTTGACAGATACCCTTATTAGGTACTGCTCATCCTAATAGTAGTTTACGGAAAATAGCAGACAACAAACTCAAGCTTTTCAACATATTAAAAGGGCAGAGCGTTGGATGCAGCTAAATAATATGGAAATAATTGTGGCATTGACGGGGACCTGATTTGGTAATGATGGATAATGATGTTCTCATATCATTACCCATCATTAATAATATCTATGGTTAAAGTGTTTGTACAACACACACTGTATTACTTTGGGCTAACATTATTCCTCTTTTCATGTTTGGTCTCCCAGCCTTTTGTTCAAACTCGGTTTGGTTTGGTTTGGTTTGGTTTTTTTTACAGTTCACTGTATTCTTCAAACCCTGATCATGGTTAATTCAGCATCCAGGTTAATTATGTTGTCTGACTGCTCCCACAGATGTTAAAAGCTTCCTTATAATATATATATAAAAAAATTAAAAGGTGCCCAAGAAGAAAACCAAACGTGTTATTTCGATGTAAAAAGGTCTCGCTCTGCTGGGGACATCCTTCTTTAGCACGACGCTGATTTTTCTCAAGGTAACAGAGCAGAAAAGCCAGTAATGAAGATAAAGAAAAGAAAATGGACACTTCCCAGTGGAAAACTTCAAATTATAGTTTATTACGTGCAAAGAAAAATTGTGCTTAGTTACAAATGCAACTGCTTGCATGCTCCCCGCTGAGGAAAGTCTCTGCATTATATAGGATCTTGATTGCACCCGTTTGCAGGCATCCACTGTGTATAAAAGTAAGCTAGTCAGGTTAGAGAGACCTAAATACACTTTTCACCATTCTCCCAGGGTAAGCTCATACCGGCATTAGAATTCCAACATCTTATAGCAGGTTCCTCAACTTTGGTAGCTTTGCAATTGTGAAGCATGTGGTCTAGTGTTTGTCAACCTTGGCCGCTTGAAGAAAAGGCGGGCTTCAATTCCCAGAATTTCCCCAGCCAGCACAAGAGTTGAAGTTCAACCATGTTAAAATGGCCAAGGTTGAGAAACCATGATCCATTTCTGGCCAAGGTTGAGCAATAGTGATCCATGAACTGTCATGAAGCCGTTCATTAAATTCACGGTGGTGCAGTGGTTGGAGTGCAGTATTGCAGGCGACTTCTGCTGACTGCCGGCTGCCTGCAATTTGGCAGCTCAAATCTCGCTAGGCTCAAGGTTGACTCAGCCTTCCCTCCTTCCAAGGTGGGTAAAATGAGGACCCAGATTTTGGGGGGCAAGAGGCTAAGTCTGTAAACAACTTTGAGAGGCTCTAAAGCACTGTGAAGCAGTATAAAAGTCTAAGGGCTATTGCTATCTTCCTTCCTTCCTTCCTTCCTTCCTTCCTTCCTTCCTTCCTTCCTTCCTTCCTTCCTTC
>NW_020769352.1:8108185-8120685 GCF_900518735.1 Pseudonaja textilis
TAGAATAGAATAGAATAGAATAGAATAGAATAGAATAGAATAGAATAATTTTATTGGCCAAGTGTGATTGGACACACAAGCAATTTGTCTTGGTGCAAATGCTCTCAGTGCACATAAAAGAAAAGATACATTTGTCAGGAGTCAAGAATCATCAGGCACAACACTTAATGATAGTCATAGGGTACAATAAGCAATAAAATCATGAGATGAGAAATTCATTCAGTCTCATTTCGGTTTTTTCTTTGTCAAACAACAACTGGTCAGCAGCAGCTAGTTTCTCCATAAACTTGGCCTGACGGAGTCCACCAGCAAAGCATATCAGCACAAACACTGTACATCAACCCTAACCCATTCCAGAGGACCAAGGGCTGGTCTTATTTTTATCGAGCAGACCCAACCGACAAACACTGTCAAACTTTCGAAAGCAAATCTCACAAGCCAACCAAAATGTTGCCGACTCTTGCAATCCCATCTCCTTTATTCCCACGATCCGCGGTGGTCTTGGCAAATGGCGGGACCCTCTTATTCTTGAAAGTCCTATCTCCAGTCCAAGAATGCTGCCTCGATCCCTTCTCCGTGCCCTGGATGCATCAAAGCAAACCATTGGCCACGGAGGCCTTCATCGCCCTGTTATCTCCTCTTTGCTACAGGATCCAAAGCTCACCTTTGTATTCGTGGACCCAGATCACTCCATCCTTCAGCTCCCCAACTAAGCTTTGTCAGAAACCAAATCCCTGGCCCCCTGCCACCATTGTGTGGGGAATGAGGCCATTTATAATCATTCGCCAAGACATCGTTCCTCGTGTCTCCGCCTTCGCTTTGCCTGGTGGCTGCCAAGAAGCCAGTTCCCTGCTAGCAATCTGAAATCCTTCACTTCCAATGACAACTTGGCATTAGAGTCTAGACTTTTGCAGATATTAAAAGCAGGGAGGCCCCTTTTTTTAAAAAAAATAAATAAATGTTCATGGCTTACGATGCCATTCAAAACTCCCCGGAAAAAAAAAAAAAAAAAAAAAACCACTCAACCTCAAGCTTTCCTCTTGTATAAAATGCACGGTTCATAAATAGACAAGTTTGAGGGGATTCAAGAACGTTTAAAAATAAAGAGTGTGATTTTTTTTTTATGCCTTTGCTTCGTAGGATGGCCCAAGGTTGAGAAGCAGCTGTAAAAATCCACAACGAAGGAACCGAAAGATGCGTCAAGGAAACTTGAAGAAGGTTGTAGTGAAATCAAGGACAGAAGAACATTGAAAAATGAGGTGGGGGAAAGGACCAGACCGAGAAAAGGAAATATAGATGGCGGTGTCTAATAATACGATGCTCTGGAAGGAGAAGAGGGCTCGTCTCAGATCTGGTTTCATTCTTAGGTTGCCCACAATGCACTTCAAACTCTACATTTCAATTTGCCTTTTTTTAAAAATCGTGGTACCATCTGGTGCAATCCTTGTCTAATTATCTTGTAACCACACAGTGGCTGAGACTTCAGCAGGTGCGATGATATCAAGGAAGCCACCGCATTTAACCTGGGCCCGTAGAAGACTTGTCTTATTGTAAAGGACATTGGCAGGATTCCTTTCACTTGTCTCTAAAGGGAAGAAAGGATCGGCTGGAGCTTGCTTGGGTTTGCAACCACGGGGTCAAGGAGAAGCAGGAATCAATCTAAGCTTTGGAACAATCGTCTGATTCCCTCTGGCTTGCTCCATAATTGATGAGATCTCACACTACGAGCAGAAGACCATGAGGGAAAAAGAAAGGATGGATGTATTGAGGGTGATGCGGTATCAGGACACCATCATTGTTTGGGTTGGGATCTCAGTTGTGGGATGGGGCAATCTTTGGAAAAGACAATTACTTCCACTTACCCTCCAGTAGATCTCTGAGTTTGTAGCTTCTACCAACATACCATAAATGCTCAAGATATGATGCTTCTGTTGCTGACTTTGGTGCTAGAGTTGAGTTTCATCTGGATTTCTTAGCTGTTCTCCTTTTCCTGGCTTATTTCTTTTTCCTTTCAGCTCTTACATGTTTAATGGCTCTGGTGATAACTTTTCTCCTCCACACCAAAATGGGCACTGCCAATGTTAAGAGTTGACACTCAACAATTTATGGCCATCACAGGCAGCTTCCATCTCACACCTAAGCACCACAACTGGCAGCTTCAGTATTGGGGAAACCAAGATGCCCAATGCTTTAGGAAGACTTACCTTAAACCACCTCTATTCCTGGTGTGACAAGTGCTAGCTTCACACCTTCTTAAAAGATTCAGTCATTGAAAACTGTCTTGACACATTCTTGAAGCTTTGGCTTCTTCAGGGCACAGTCGCATTTAATTAACCTGATAACTACACACTATTGCTTCCTATTTGTGAAGTGTTTGTACACTCCCAAATAGAAGGAGAAGATCAGAGACAGGGTTCTCTCCAGAAAGTGGGTGACGAGGACATATTCCTTCAATTAGTCACTTCCCCCTTCTTCTGCCACTAAGCTGCGATGGTGCGAAAACAGCGTCCCTCAATGCAGTCTGCAAACACGGCTGGAGAAAAGACTGCCAAGGGTTACGTATTAAGCATGCAATTAGTAAAATATTTTTGAAAAAGCCTTCAAGAATAGGAGCTTTGTTCTGAATGATGGAAATAACCAGAAATGGATTTTACGCTACTGAGGACGCTCTCTGCACTGCTCCCAGGAACATTCAGCACCATGGAGAAGAACCAACAGCATTTTAAAAAAAAGAGATTGAGGATCAATCAATGGAAATTTGCCGTAACCAACATGGATGGTTTTATTTAACCATTTCTTTTGGACCTCTTTCCCTATCTTGAATGGTCCCTCTACATGCCGATGGGAGTTGAAATGAAGCAATGCTCATATCTCCAAGTGTCACAAACTTCGGATGTGAGAAAAAAGTCCCAAGAAGCAGAAGGCAGCATAGACGCCATTAAAACTGGTCAAAAGTGGAACACAATCACAAAGTCTTGTGTCAGTCTATTCATTTCTGCACATTCCATTACTGGAAGAGTGATAAGATACTGATAGAGGGAAAAATAATTGAAATAATAATATTTTTAAAAATACCTATTTTTTATTTTTCATATATAGTCAGGAAGATGTAAAACAAATACAGGTAGACCAAAATTGGGATCAGAATTTCCACTGCTAAGCAAGAGGGGTTGTTAAGTGAGCCATTCCTGTACTTATCACTTTTGTTACCATGAATTACTGCATTTCTCAAGTAAAACGCAAGTTCGTTAAATGAATCCAGCTTACCACATTGATTTTGTCTGTTGGACAATGGCGATCACATGACCAACGGATGCGACAACCATCCTAAATGCTGTACATGCCAGTTGCCAAGTGTTCAGATTGGATCATGTGACCATGGTGAATGCTGCAATGGTTGTAAGCACGATGGGTTGTAAGTCACTTTTTTCAGGGCCATCGTGTAACTTCGAACAGTCGCTAAACACATGATTGTAAGTCAAGGACTACCCATACTGAAAAACAGAGTTGTCCTTTACAACGTTTCAACATGAATCCACCACACCTGTCCTTGTTCATGCATGCAAACACACACACACACACACACAGAGAAATCCGACATCTTTCCAGAACCACTGGTGTCGAGTAGACCATTCTTTTTGTCAGTCCAATTTTTTTGGACAGACTGTTACTACGGAGATGATGCAAAACTATGAAAACCACCTGAGAAGAGGAGAAGCAGAGATGCCTTCTAGGTGATCTCCAGAGCCACATCGTCGCGCAATATAGAAGCAGACCATAACTAATACAAATTCCCTTTATCATCTGCTATAGATTGGTCTCGATAGAGGACACACCATTAACTAAATGTTCTGCAGGCTTGCTAATTTCCGCAGAAATAGGATTTCCCCAGCCATTAAAACCGATCGTCGGCCCACAGTCAAAACCTGCTGATTTCATTAAGAGATGCCATCTGCATGTAGAAAGCGAACAAAGTGGCGACATCGAACAAAACCATTAGCTAGCATTTATCCTGGCCGAAAACGAACGATTGCTTTGGAGGCAAGGCTTATTTAACCTACATCAGGGAGAAGAAGAATGTCGATGGTGCTCTCTTATTCTACTTGCCATCGTGGGTCAGGTAAATGGGAGGAATACAAATTTCTACTCCTGTTTTGTTCTATCAGCTCCCAGAACTCCTTTCTCAAATGGAGTTGGATAGTACAGGGAAGAAAAAGAAAAGAAAATCTTGAGTTGCTATTCCGCCAGTTCTCGTTCAATCTGGCGAGGGACAATTTGCTTTACACCAGAGGGGGTATTCTGCTGGTTTGGACTGGTTCTGGAGAACTGGTAGCGGAAATTTTGAGTAGTTCAGAGAACCAGCAAATACCACCTCTTGACTGGCCCTACCCCCATCTATTCTCTGCCTCCCATTGAGTCCCAGCTGATTGGCTGGGTCTTCTTTGGTTGCCCTGCCCAGGAGAACAGAGCTGGAAAGGAGGTTAGTGGGGTGGGGAGGGAATGGGGATTTTGCAGTATATCCTACCCCTGCCATACCCACCAAGCCACGCCCACCAAGCCACGCCCACCAAAAACAGTAGTAAAAAATTTTTAATCCCACCCCTGCTTTACAAGGTCTCAGAGGGGCAGGAAATTGGAGAGAAGGGACCGTTCTCCTGGATGGCTTGTGATGAAGTTCTTTAGCCAAGCAGCCACCAGAAGATGGTTGGGGATGCTTTCTTTTTCATTCTCTACGTTTTTTTCTCCAAGATTTTGGAGCTTCCTTGGTTTCCTGCAGTCAATAAGGAAAAGTTTGGGAAGGAAATCCCACCCTGAGAACTTTTTCAGTTATGGTCCTCTTCTTAAGAGCTCAGGATGGGAGAGAACCTGCCCTTAAGGAACTTTCTGGAGGAACTTTCGTTCTCCAGGGAAATGCAGGAGAATGGGTCCACTTTATTGGTTTGAGAAGATTTATGCAGCCAACCAACTCTTGTGATATCACTGCTCACAAATTTTAGTGAAGGTTGTGGAAATCCGTGACCTGGTTTGGAATTAGCAGTTATGGCAGTTAAACCAGAAGATTCAACTAGAGGTAAAGAAGAGAAGAACTATAAAAATGCTCTCAGATTTCAAAATAAAAAATATGCATAATATCCTACACCGAGATATGTAGAATAATTCAGTTTGGATTCACTTTTCCTAGGGCACTGCTTCTCAACTTGGCCAATTGGTGATGTATGGACTTCAGTTCCCAGGTTTCCCCTGACAACCGTGTGCGTGGACTTCAACTCCCAGAATTCCCCTGGCAGCCATGTGTGTGGACGTCAACTCCCAGAATTCTCTTGCTAACCAGGTTGGCAGGGGAATTCTGGGAGTTGAAGCCCACAAATCTTCCAACAGCCAAGGATGAGAACCACTGTCCTACACTAACATGAAAGTTGTTGAGAACTGGGGCACTGTTACTTCTCAAGGGATAAAATTGGGGGAAATGTCTTTTTTTGCGTGGGCCATTTGCCTCCAGTTCCTATCTGCTCCTTGACTTTATGTAGCTTCTGCGTTTTCTTATCCTCCTTTGAGTCAATCCAACCAGGTAGAAGTCGCAGAGGAACCAAACGAGTCTTTCCTTGCAAGACTACAAATCCATCCCCAAGTCAGAATTCCGAGAAGCAAAGCATCCCGCTCAGTCTGACTTGGCTTCCTGATTATGTCCTGTCCACAGAACTGGATGGCCTTACGCCTCTGTAGCTATTCAGAAGAAGGGTCTTCACGCACCTTGAGAAGGCGCAGACACGCATCCGTGGCAAAAGGGCTGGTTTTATAGGGAACAAAATCCCTTTGTCTGAAAAATGCATTTCAGCTCAACCCTGGTGCAAAGCTCAGTGCTGCTTTTCAACAAATCTCTGCCTGGCTATCTATTATGTCTGGGTTTGTTTTCAGGCCTCGCCTCTCTTTTCTCATCTGTTCAGCATCCTTCACAAATCTTCAAAATGATAGCTCCAATTTCCAGTCTGTCTCTATTTCGAGAGATTGTAATTTGAGTTTGTTTTTGATGATAGTACCAAGATCTATTCAACTCTCCTGGTGCTATTGTAGACCTCTCTCTCTCTCTCTCTCTCTTTCTCTCTCTCTCTCTGCCTCTCTCCCTCCCTCTCTCTCTCTCTCTCTCTTGCTGCCTCTCTCCCTCTCTCTCTCTCCCCCCCCTCTCTCTCTCCCTCCCTCCCTCCTTCTCTATCTCTCTCTTCCTCCCTCTCCCCCTCCCTCCCTCTCTCCTTCTCTCTCTCCCTCTGCCTGCCTCTCTCTCCTTCTCCCTCCCTCCTTCTCTCTCTCCCTCTCTCCTTCTATCTCTCCCTCCCTCTTTTTTCCCTCCCTCTCTTCCTCCTTCCTCTCTCCCTCCTTCTCTCTCTCTCTTTCTCACACATGCACACACACACACACGTAGTCCTCAACTTGCAACAATACAACAGCACTGAAAAAAGGGAGGTGTTTTTCACACTTAATGACCATTGCCGCCTCCCCACGGCCACATCATCAAAATTCAGGCGCTTGGCAACCGACTCATATTTGTGATGTTTGCCTCGTCCCAGCGTAATTTGATCCCCTCTTCTGACCTTCCTCCCTGGAGGCTTTTAAGAAGAGACCGGACAGCTATTCGTTTGAAATGGGATTGTGGGGGTGGTCTCCTACTTGAGCAGCGGGTTGGACTAGAAGACCTCCAAGGTCCCTTCCAACTCTTACTTTAGTCTGTTACCAAGGATTCGGGGGACGGTCAAACAAACCTTTTACAAACTCCACAGAACGGAGACCGTTCTCCGACTTCTACTTCCAGAAGCCAAGGAAATGAAAGCGAGACTATGGGCAGAACGGATGCATTCAACACCACGTCTCATCCTCCCCTAGGAGGAAAGATCTCCAGAATTAGCTCATTGACTCTGGTTTGGTCTCCAAACCATTTTCTGAATGTTTTATTACTCCTCGTTACTGCAGATGTCTGTCTGAAACAGCTTTTCCTTGGGTTGGAGTCGCACAGCTCAAGGAAGGCATCAGTATAAATTAAGAACGAAGCCGGTGGGAGTCTCATTTGTATTCTGGTCCAGTGGTCTTAGCCTTCAGCATGGCTAGGAAGAACACAGGGAAGCTTTGCCGAGGAGGCCTGAAGAATATTTCACTCCAATTCCAATTTATTTCCCATTATTAATGCTTCTGAAAGCTGAGCCTCTCCTAGAAGCAAAAAAAAAAAAAAACAGCACATCCAGAAGGACTGCCGGGCTCGACTCTAATCTCATTAGCCAGCTTAGACAACAGGGCTCAGGATTCAATTTGGAAGAAGTTATATGAAAACTTAGAGGGCCGGTCCTGAGGGAGGGCAAAGTTTCCCACGTGAATGAGACGTATGTCAGTTTGACGTTTTTAACCAGAAAAACCAGGAGGAACAAGATTCTCAAGTGTGATGGAGGAATTTTGGTCCTATTTTAGAATTCAGACTCATGTCACAGATCAAGTCTTCTCTGTCCTTTATGGATCCAGAATTCCCTGGTGGGATGGATGCTTTGTGGGTGGAAAGCTCCTTTTCAATCTTCAGCATCTCCAGATTGGGCTGAAGGAGTCTGAACCGAAACTTTGGAAACTCAACACCAGTTGGAAGAGGTCCGATTCAGTGGTGGGATTCAAAAAATTTTTTTTACCACCAGTTCTGTGGTGAGCGTGACAGGGGAAGGATACTGCAAAAAACTCCATTCCCTCCCCACTCTTGGGGGGAAGGTTATCACCAGTTCTCCAAACTACTCAAAATTTCCGCTACCGGTTCTCCAGAACTGGCCAGAACCTGCTAAATGCCACCTCTGGTCCTGTTGGATCAAAGATGAGGAACAGTCCCAGAGCTGTTGGCATTTTGTGGGAGAAATCCATACTACTTATTCTCTGTTGGCCAACGACTGATCCGTTGAAAGAGAAGATCGGAAACAGAAGCAAGCTTTCTTAGGAGACCTGTCAACCGCGTGATACTAATCTCACTGATAAAGCTTTGATGAACCTTTAAGGAAATCTGATAAGCTTCAGATAAGCAACAGCATGCTTACTCTAGAACCCAAGTGCCCCTTTGCTTGTCTCATGACCATCCTGAAAAAAAAAACCGCTAACCATTATTTGCTAATTTATGGTTAATAACAACCAGTATTTACGGAACAAGATGCAATGGCTGGGCTTATTAAGCCATGCTAGATAAACTGTATTTGTGACTTAGCTTATGATGGATGGAAGGATGGATGGATGGATGGATGGATGGATGGGTGGAAGGAAGGAAGGAAGGAAGGAAGGAAGGAAGGAAGGAAGGAAGGAAGGAAGGAAGGAAGGAAGGATCCTCATTATTTCTGGCATATTGTTGCTGGAGACAGATCCAGTTCCCTGGAAAAACATAAATTTTAAGTCCCTCAAATCCCATGTTGGCTGGAGAACATGGCCAGCTGAATTCCACACACTAACCTGGAATTTCTCCAGGACAAGAAAAGCTGCTGGGTTGTTTGCAAAACTGAAGGAAAGAGTCCATCACTGAACTCATCCCTTGTTTCTAGGCTTCCTATCAGTATTTTCTCAGGCACTCTGACCAAGTAATAGATAAGTTGGTCTTTGCCAACTTGGATGTCTTCCAAGTATGTTGGATTGAACTCCGCAGAGTCCCCAGCCAGCTTGGCCAAAAACCAGGGAGGGATTATAGAAATAGACATCCCTCAAATCCAGAAGGTTCTGCGCTGATGAAGGTTGATAAAGACCTTCAAGCACATCCATTGAGAACAGACCGCAACCAAGCAAGAGAAATTCAAATGTCAGATGTTGAAAAATATTCCGTTACCCAAGCAGGCATGCACACATTTCTCAAAGAACAATGAGATTGCCGTTAAAATTCACTGCTGATCATAATTTCAGGCTCAACATGTCCTCATGAATAACCATCTCTACTAAGAAGACGACACCAAGAGACTCCAAGAGATTAGAGAATCGGCGAAGTTTGGCCTGGATAAAAACGGTGTTTCACCAACGTGTCTTGCCGTGGTTTGTTTAGTGCAGTGATTCTTGACCTTGGCAACTTTCAGCTGCCATGGTCTTCAATGCCCAGAATTACCCAGCTAGATGTGAATTGAAGGGCACACATCTTTAAATGGCCAAACACTGGTTTAGTGTAGCCCAGGGAGAAAGCTAGAAAAGAGAGGAAAGGAAAGGAAAGGAAAGGAAAGGAAAGGAGAGGAGAGGAGAGGAGAGGAAAGGAGGAAGGAAGGAAGGAAGGAAGGAAGGAAGGAAGGAAGGAAGGAAGGAAGGAAGGAAGGAAGGAAGGAAGGTAGGAAGAAGGAAGGAAGGAGGGAGGGAAGAAGGGAGGGAAGGAGAGAAGGTAGGAAGAAGGAAGGAAGGAAAGGAAGGAAGGACAGAAGAAGGGGGGAGGGAAGGGAAGGGAAGAGGAGAGAAGGAGGAGAGGGGAAGGGAAGGGGGGAAGAAAGAAAGAAAGAAAGAAAGAAAGAAAGAAAGAAAGAAAGAAAAAAGAAAGAGGAAGTGGAGGGAGGGAGGAAGGAAAAAAGGAAGGGAGGAAGGAAAAAAGAAAGGGAGGAAGGAAGGAAGGAAGGAAGAAGTAAATAAATAAATAAAGAGGAGCCAATCTGAAGCGTGCTCCCCAGCTGAGTCTGCTACTACTGCTGCTTCTCAAACTCTAAAAGGTTATAGCAAATAATATGATGGGATAGATTTTCCCCATAATGTGAAGAAAATTGCTTTTTACCAACTATCTGGCCGTTCCAAAGCAATTACAGTTTTGGGAAGAGCTGAGAAGGCGAGAGAAAATACCGGAGTGCTGTGCATATATATATATATATATATGGCTGTTGTTGTTAATGCGGAAACCAAGTAATAGCAGAAAATGCCTCTAAAAGCAGCAATTTCAGGTATCAGACATTTGAGTATTAAATATTTACTTCTTGCAAAAGAGATGGCTTGTGCTGGGGACCAGACAATTTCGCTAAACAGTTTTATTGGCAATGGGATCCTGTTAGCATCTCTGACCTGGTCAAGGTCGGCTGTAATCATCAAGTTGGACTTCTCCAGTTGCACTTGATTCTCCTTCCCACCCCATTGTCCTCCTGCTCTGAAGCCCCCTGGATTAACTTTGGCACTGGCCTTCTTCCAACCCAAACAAAGCTATTTGTTGCTTGTTGTAGCAATGGCTTGGTGGAAGCCAAGCAGTCGCTTTGCACAAACCAAGCCTACTATGGAACAAGCCACAGCAGGCTTGGTCTGTACAACATTGGAGCCATGGATTCGTGGCTTAGAAGCCAGAGTCCCAGGACAGCAACCTCTGAAACAAGGCATAACAATGCCCATCCAATGAAGGTGTGATTGTGTCACAGTGTCACGATGCTCCATCCAAGTTCATAGGTCAGGTCAATTGGAGAAGGGTGTCCTCACCCATCATCCTTTGCCATCCCATGGGAACCCATGTTTCTTGATATATGCATCACAAACCAGTGTAAAGGCCCTGGACTTTTGAGGTTGATGATCACATTTGGCAGGTTATCTAACAAAATGGCTGCCATCTTGCAGAGAATACCTAGTCAACAGGTATCTCTTTTGGCCCTTAGATGTTCTCCAGCATATCCCAACATCCTTCTCTCTTTTCTTGAGGATCAACGTGGACACTTCTCCAAATCAAAGAACTGGGTTTCTGAAGGTATCATTCCCCTTTCAGAATATGCCTCCGAGCTCCAGGTAGATCTCAAAGGCCTGGTTAGAAATACCCAACTATCCTTTCTTCTTCTTTGTTTGGAAGAGTGATGGAGGACTGAGCTTGGCCTTTCACTGATGACCTGGAGAGAAACATATCCTGAAAGGGAAGCAGGACCAAGACACCAACAAGATTGTTTTGGCCTCCCTTACCTCTGCAATTGATTACAGGGATAGGAACTAAATCTGAGCAGGTCCATAGATCTTTCCTTTCATGGTCTTCAAAACTCCCAATAAAAACGCTTGGAAGATTTCACCAGCCATCCCAGGTTTTCACAGCAGCCCAATACAGCCTTATGGACTCGCCTTACACAAACCATCAATGAAACATGGCTTGTAAACAAAGATATGGGCTCCATCCACAGCCCAAGGAAGCACTGTCTTTCTTCATCTCTCACTTCATCCAACAGCCTCAGTTGATGGGTTGACTTGCTTTCATTACCACAGATTCATCCGCGTTCTGGATTCCTGGTGGACATACCAAAGATATTCGATTGATTTTGCCATTAATATCAACCTGGGCATCCTGTTTATCAGCTCCGAAGCCTTCTTCGAAGAATTTGCCCTGCCTCATTTCTCAAGTGCTCAACGCTGGGGAAAAGGGAAAAGGCCAACCCTGACTGGTGAAAGGTCCTTCTTTAAAACAAGCATTGTCCTGCTATTATTATTGATTCTTGCAAAGTGAAATTGAAGCATGAAGTAGATTTGTGCCCTAGATAATAACCTTTATTAGACAAGCTATTTGGGGCAAAACAAAAGGCAACCAAGCCAAGAATCCGTGGAGGAGACGCTGAAAATCCATCACAAGGCAACAAGGAGAATTGACACTAATCACCCCCATTTCTTTCCACTGGTTAGGGACCTTCAAGTGCCCCTTTTAACCACGCCAGGATAAATGGGATTAATTTTATTGATCGGCCAAAGTTACAATGTAGAGAGAAAGCAATCCGATGAGTTCCACGCTCCTGAACTGAGGAAAGGGGCTCCATTTCTCCTTCGGGGTGGAAACGGAGAAGACCAAATCCCTTCGATTAAAGAGTCTCATCAAGGATTTCGGGGAGAGCCGTCCCTCAATTTAGAGATCCGGTTATTTATTTATGATGTTGGTATGGT
This sequence comes from Pseudonaja textilis, assembly GCF_900518735.1. Next base: position 8,120,036 of record NW_020769352.1, read on the forward strand.
TGCCCATGTCACAGAAATGCTCCTCAAGGCCTCCTCCTTCAAATGTTGGACTTTGGGGTCTTGTGTGTCTTTGAGATGAATTCCTTGGAAGTGTGCTGCAATTTTTTGATACACAATTAATAACAGCTGCTTCCAAGGGTTTCCATCAAAGTGGTGGTCTGGTTTGGAATTTGGACCTTGAACTATGTACAATCAGGAGCAGTTCTCGGCGTGATGTGCACCATTCTTCATCAATGAAGTTGTCCATTTCGTGGATTTTCTGTTCTTAGCTGCATCTTGGCTGTTTTTCCTCTTGAGCACCTAACAAGGCTCTCTCCCCTCTTCCAAATCTCTTTCTTCCTTTGTATCTTTCATCTAAAGTCTCCAACCTACACACCATGTCTTCTCATCCCCTCCTTCTCCCCCGGCCTCACCATCAGAAATAACAGAACAACAAAATAACAAACTTAGAAGGGACATTGGAGGTCTTCTAGTCTGACCCCCCTACTCAAGTTTGAGACCCTATACTATCCCCAGGGAAATGGCTATCCAGTCTCTTCTTGAAAACCTCCAGTGTTGGAGCATCCACAACTTCTGGAGGCAAGTTTTTCCACTGATTAATTGTTCTACTGTCAGGAAATTCCTCCTTAGTTCTGGATTGCTTCTCTCCT
>NW_020769352.1:8132283-8147376 GCF_900518735.1 Pseudonaja textilis
AAACAGGGAGGGAGGGAGGGAAGGAGGAAGGAAGGAAGGGGAAGGGGAAGGAAAGGGAGATGAGAAACAGGGAGAGAAGGAGAGAGAGAAGGGAGGAAGGGAGAGGAGGGAGAAAAAGGAGGCCAGGAGAGGAAGGAAGGGGAAGGGAAAGGAAAGGGAGATGAGAAACAGGGAGAGAGGGAGGGAGAGAAAGGAGGGAGAAAAAGGAGGCCAGGAGAGGAAGGGAGGGAGGAAGGAAGGAAGCTGAAGAAGCTTCTTGGATGAGAAGCAAAACATTTCCAAAGGAAAATAACACCAAGGAAGTCCAGCTGCCTTTTGGAAAAAAAACAAACCACCTTTGGGACCACCATGACCTGGATGACTGAAGATCTCCAGAAACCGTCCGTTTGCTGCCGTTGTGGATGGGCCAAGCACCGTACCATTTCGGTCCCAGTGTCCAACTCTCCCCTTCTCAAGCCTTCCAACGTTCCCCCAGAAGACTGGGAGCGTTCCAGAAGCCAGGTATTTTTTTTAACATCCAACCATCCTGGGGATCAAGAAAACAACGCCCCCCCCCTCCGCTCCTTCTACCTGCGATGCTATTGATGCTTCTTGCATCATTGTTTTTAAGCCCGCTGCAAACAAAAAAAAAAAACGCTGCCAATTCCACCTTTCGCTTCCCGGGGTGGCCGTCCTAATTAGCAGAACCGAAATGGTGCGAATGAAGTGTGTGTAGGAGTTGTGTAAGGCTAGAGAAGAAGTCAAATGGCTAATTAGTTGGCTTACAGCACCTTTTGCTCAACACTGGAATTTAACGCTGGTGGTTTCCACTCCTTTCTCCCTTTCTCTTCCAGGGAAACTCTCACACCCCTGTGATTAAATACAGTATATGGAGACTTTCAGCGGTAATAGAATTATTTTCGAAGGAAGTGTAATATATCACCCACTCTCTCTTGCACACTTGGTCACACGGAGTAGGATGGATTGAAATGGAAATCACCCAAGGGCAGGGGCAAAGGATTAGCAAGAGGACTTCAAGCATTTCTCTGAGCAAAAAACGTTGTGTCAGGTTTAAGTGGATTGGCTAACCTTGTAGAAAATCCTATTTCCTCTCTGATGATTGGAAATGCAATGCCACAGGGTTTTTTTTGTTTTTTTTTTTAAGTGGGCAAGCCAGGGTGATAAGAATAAGAGCTTCGGGAGTCAGGTAGGATGGAGATTAAGCGCCAGATCTGGAGATACAACAGGTTCCTCACCCTGGTTGTGAGAAACAACGTAATCTCTTGGGATAGCCTTGTTTAACTGCCATTAATGTTAAGCCGCAAAGGGATTATATTATAGCTAGGTTGACCTATTATGCTAAAGTCTGATTTGATGATATGGCTGTTGAAATAATGCAGCTTCCTTCGTGGATAAGTCATAAATCATGGCTTACCAACCAAGCGAGGTGGTTGCGGAGGCCTTGCTAACCCCGTGTCATCTTTGTCACATGAGCTTTGATTGCTAAAGATGGTTAGATGCAAATTCTATCCTCAGCTTGGGAACATCCATGAGAAAGGGGGCAGCTATTACAAGAAGAGTCAGGATGGCTGGGGAATGCTGGGAGTTGAAGTCCACCCATCTTAAAAGTTGCCGAGATTGAGATATATATCAATCTAATTCATTTCCCTTGTTGGGAACCCTCCATTCTTGGTTCAGAAAACTCCCCCAGTTTGGAAGGCGGTCGATCTTGATGCCAAACAGATTGTACCATTCAAATATTCTTGTAGGGATGTGACATTTATGGCCATTTGAGCCTTCAAGCAGGGTCCCGTTTTCTGGAGCAACCAAGAACGAACGAAGTCCTTCCACAGGATGAACCTTCCAACGTTGGAAGATGGCTTTGTAAACAAGGTTAGCCCAATCCCTTCGTCTTCCACAACAGATCTCCAGAACCTCACTAGATCCTCTGGGTCTCCTTTGACCCCATCACTGCTCTTATTTCCTGCCCACTCGGGAATATCTATCAAATACCACCAAAATAATCAACAACGGTGACCTCAACGCTAAGCTCAAATCTCCAGCTGCTTTTCCCCACATTGTGTTGTATATGTGATGCATGTAAAAATTAGGCAAAGCTTCCACTGCACTATTCTGGTCAATCTCTTGACTGTTGTTGGCAGAATCTCACAGACATTCCTACCAGCCGTGTTGCAAATTAGGTAAATGTCAACCTCATAAACCAACCCACTGGAGCATGGAATCCTTTCCCTTTGAGGGTCTCCAAAGGGATGAAAAACACGGGCGAAATGCACCAATTAGTGTACAAAGAAAATAGAATAGAAAATTCAGCGGATCATGCAGCTCCTAATAAACCCCTCCTCAAATATTATTCTCTTCTGAATGAGCGGAAGTGTTGTTTGCGGAAAGATTCGGTGTGTAATCTACTTGTGTGTTTGTGGATGTACCAAGAAGGGTGGATTGAATGCGCTTAAAGCACGAAGGGGAAAATTGGTCGGTCTCCTTCATTTGCTGGGACGAGGATTTTAGGCAGGTTCAAAATTAAAACTGCGACAAACAGCAGAGCTGTGCACATGCTCCATGGAAGGCTTCAGTTCAGAGGCAAGGGAATCAAAGGCGTTGGAATCGAAAGCATTGAGTTCTAATTTCCCAAACAATTCTGTCTGTCAAGGCATCATAAACTTGGCTTCAAAAGCAGCAAATGAAATTCAACTTTGCGTGCCCATTTTGAAATACATCACCGGAGTCCATGAAAAATATTTTGGTTTAGTTTTACTGATTTATTAATCAAGGTGGCAAGGCCACCAATCTATCCAAGGAAACCCTACTTCTATTTCCAACTTCTTTATTTTCCCTCTTGCCCTCACCCCTGCAACGCATTCTGTAAGAAGCCCATAGTTTGTGCAAGGGAAGAAGAGATAAAAGTCTTTTTTTTTTTACATCAAAAGGAGGGCTCTGATTATGCTTAAACAACTCATTGCTAACATGTTGTAAAAGATCAAAAGACCTCAGGGGGTTGATGAAGTTGACAATTATCCCAAAGTATAATTGAAAGTCACATAAAACATATCAGAAATATGAATCCCTAAATGCTTCGGGAAGAGTGTAAAGAAATTCCTTTAACTGAAAACCAGAGAAAACAGCTAAAAAGGACGTTGAATTTTACGGCTGTGCCTAAATAGGATTGTTTTCTAAAGCGCAAAGCTCATTTTTTTAAAAAAAAACAACCAAGGATGGTAACCCATTACGGAATACAGACAATAGGTAATAACCAACACACCGAAGCTTGTTTTAATAAAGAAACACCACAACAAACCATTTACAGTAGATTACAAAAATAAAACCTCATTACAATAATATCACAGAGTCGTCATAAAACATCTCCAGTGGCTCTCTTCAAATGGAAGGTACATCGTTCAGTAGTATTTTTTACCTCTCTCTCTCTCTCTCTCCACTTCTAATGCCTTCAGCCAGCTAATTTTCTTGTAAGACCAGCCCCATAATGAGATTTGCACAGATTGTGGAGAGCTTTCGTTTTGACCCAACCGGCTGCTGTTCCAATTGGCTGACACTCACTCTCCTTCCTATCAATTCAACAGTAGGATGAAAGGAATCCATCCTTAATCAACTGTCAAACTCCAACCTGTCTTCTGATTACACTGCCAAAGTCTGGCGATGAAGATGATTTAAGCTCCTGTGAAAATCCAAAATCTTCATCTGAGTCCAGATTCCTGGAGAGATCCACCATCAAGGCCTGGCTCATCAAGACCTGAAAATGCTTACCACAGAATAACCGAGTTGAAAGGGACCTTGGAGGTCTTCTAGTCCAACCCTTGCTCAAGCAGGAGATCTCATACCATTGCAGGCAAATGGTTGTCCGGTCTCTTCTTAAAAGCCTCCAGTGATGCAACACTTGCAACCTCTGAAGGCAAGTTGTTCCACTGGTTAATTGTCCTGTCAGGAAATTTCTCCTGAGTTCCAGGTTGCTTCACTCCTTGTTTAGTTTCCGACTGTTGTTTCTTGCCTTGCCTGATTGTCAAGTCTTCTTGCCCCATTGTGTCTTAGAGGGGTGTGCAAGCTTTTGAAGGTCCCTTGATGGAGAAGCAAGAAAGATCCACAAAAAGGGGAGGAGTAAGGAGACCTCTTCCACTCGGCTCTGAAAAGAAATGTGTGCAAATAAAAAAAAGAGGAGCAGACAAAGGCTATTAGAGAACAAGATGAAAGGAGTAATTGAACCCGCTCAAGACTTATTTTGGGCTCTGATTGAGGGAGTTGCCTGTCTATGGTCCAAGGGGTCACCAGGACTTCGGGACATGATTTAGTGATGAAACAACAACAAAAGTCTGCCTTGTTTTGAGTTCAGCACATCTCAGCTGGTTCTTTTTGTACAGTCTCAAGTAGGAACTTGTCAGTATAGTGGAACCGTTGTTTCCTTCTGCCTCCCGTGAATGAAAACCTAATTACACAATGGTTGCAGGTGAAAAGAAGAGTGAGGAAGGAATCCTTCTGATTCCTCTCTTTGCTCAAAGTGATTAGCTTTCTCCTCCACTGGACATCGCTATCTTATTAACGGGTGATCAATTTCATTTAATCCAACACCCTTTTCCGCAAAAAGTAAAAACTGAATGCAAGCAGGGTTGGTCAACCCTTGTGTACTATTCTTGGTGGTGGAGGTAGACCCTTAACAACGAAGACAAATCATACAAGTTGGCACGAATTTAGGAGGTTACGGCTGTGTTGTCTTCTCTAACATCCGTAAACACACCAACCAAATGAGCACTGATTTACCAATCAGGTGTTAATTTCTTCAGTTAACTTCCCATCACTTGCCTTCAGTTGGTGGCAGAAGTGTTAAGAGAACCAAGCTGGGAAGAATCAATAAAATAAGTACCAACAGATTAACTCCAGAGGATCTGACTGAAAGAAGCTGGTGTTAAACAAACAAGGCTCCTAATTTTGTAGGAAAGCAAATGGTAAGCATAGAGATAAGATAACAAAGCCTAACAACTACCCTTAAAAAAACAAAAATTCTAGAACTGAGTATGCATGTATTTCATTCTTGTGGTTGCTAGGGAACTCTTCCCACCACAGTTTAATTCAGGGGTCCCCAAACTTGGCAACTTTAAGACTTGTGGACTTCAACTCCTAGAATTCTCCAGCCAGCTGGAGAATTCTAGGAGTTGAAGTCCACAAGTCTTAAAGTTGTCAAGTTTGGAGGCCTCTGGTTTAATCCTTGATTTGATGTTTAACATGTTGTCCATTATTGTTGATCTCCATCCAGTAGTAAGAACGTCCTTGCTGGAGTAAGTGAGGGGCCTATCCAACTTCCCAGAACAGTGAATGAGGACATTCTGATAGAAACACGCAAGTAGGAAGTGTCCCAGACATATCCAATTAGTGGGACATGTCTTATTGTCAGTTGTGGCTTATGATCTATTGTTGGTTGAGAGATTAAACCTGCTCCTACTTCATTTTGGGATCATCTATGATCGTTGGAAAATGTTTGCAGTGGGAAAGTGGAGAAGGGATAAATAGGTTGCTACACAAACACAGCAGCTCCCCAAGTGAAAGTCAGCTGCCCAAGGAGATATTTTATGGGGAATGCAAGTAGGAACTCAATGAGTATATTAAAATGCCCTTGCTTGGGGGAGAAAGGGAATTTCTCCACACTGAATGCCTTGCTTTTGCATAAAAGTCAGTCCAGCTGACCAAAAAAAATAAAATAAATCAGCTTGGTGGGACTTAGCGAGCCTGTGAAAGTTCTACAAATGGTAGCCGCCTCCAAGGACGTTGGCCCAGGGGTGGCACGTGGAAACCAACAATAACAAAAATCAATACCTCTGTCTCTCGTGGTACAACGATCTGGATTTCATGTTACTTGATATGGAGGTTGACCTCACTGTTGCTTTTTTATCTCGACACAAAAAGAGATGGAGAATCACCGAGTAAATAAACAGGGTGTCTGGCTGAGATTGTCTGGGGAGGACAATCGAACCTTCTATTCCTCTTCAGGAGCAACCAGGTTCCTTGGAGACCAGCCGACGCCAAGAGAGGGATTTGTGAGGCAGGAGATGATGCTTTTCGGCTCCTGTTATCCATCCGTCCATTTATCAGATGCTTCTGATCGCTCTGTTGAGATTGAGAAGCTGAAAGGAAGCCCGCTTCCCTCAAATGGGAGCCTCCACCAATTCTCCTTTGTTGAACCTCAAATTAGTTCCCGACTCAGCAGGACCCCACGATAATCGTGTTCTTTTTCTCTCCCCTCTTTATGGCTGTGTTGGCTCCAGCTGTTACGCTTCCTACCATGCAACAGATCATACATTAACGTTGAGGTAAAGATGCTATTGTTTCACCTGATTTCCCTCAAGGCTCCTGAGCTGATGGTCCCTAGAGATCTGCCTTCACATTTCCACTTCTCGGTTTATCCTGACATGTTGTGAGGAACAATGAATGCAACGGTTCTTAAGGTCATTGCAGAAGCTTCTGGGTTCGTATTTACTTCCTCCATTTTGGAGACTTCTTGTCATGGCCTTGTTGGAGTGTGACTCCGAGGAGGAAGATGAAGAGCTGATAGAGAGCGGGAGTGTGGCTCCATTGGCTGTGGAGGAAACTGGGGAAGGGCAAAGTCCAGTTGGGCAGAGCAGGGATGAGGTAGAACAAGGGAGAGGGAATTCAGAGGAAGACCCGGGCCCACCCCCTCTTCATCCTAGGGGAAGCAGGGAGGAATGGAGAAGAGAGCAACATGGCTTGCATGGCTTATCGGGGAGGAAAGGGCCCTGATTCCCTTCATTAGCCACATCTGGGAAGGGAGTTTAAAAGAGATGCATGCTGAGTGCGGCAGCTTCTAGGAGCAAATGTGAGTTTATCTCCTGTTGACTTTGGTTATCAGTGTTCCTGGCATCTTCCCAACCGGGTTGCATTATTGCTGTGCCTTCATGTCTGGAATTCTTGCTGCTGCCCTGCCAGACTAATTAGCTCCTTTTGCCTTGATTGGATTTATAATTACAGTTTTTGTTGACCATGTTTTGGACTTGATTCTCTGCAGTTCCTGGAAGAGGTTTTTTTTTTTTTTTCCAGCTCAGAAGGTAACCAGGACATTGGGGGCAAAGTTGGAGCTAATAAAGGGACTCCTACTGATTATCTGACTGTGTTGCTCTGTGCCACACGCCTTTGGGTGTGAGCTACTTGGACTTGTTTGCCAAATCATTTGTTAGAAACCCATCTTCCCTTTCTTCCTGCATTTCAAAGTGACCTAAATTGCACTCCATTTTTTTCCTTATCCCGTGGGGTAAACTTGGCAGAGAAGGAGGGACTGACACGTCCCCCCCAAAAAAACACCCCATCTTAACTGCTTCTTAACTGAGACGAGGAGAGACTTCAACCTGACCATTACCTTAAATACTACATTACTCCGCCTTTCCACATCTTCAAAGTAGAACACTAGGAACCCTTAAAAATCCTCATGCGGTCAACTCCTGGTCTGCGAAGTCCCAGATTTCTGCTATATTTCTGAATCTCTTCTTCTTTTCCGTCCTGATTCTAAGCTTGAATAAATTGCTATTTATAAGCTAAGCTAGCAGTTTACTTGGCCCACTTTTCTGAGCCTCCCCCAAGCTCTTACTGTGGGTAAGGAGTTACTTGATTTTATTTAAATAATTCAAGATGCCGATTGGATGCTGTTTGCTTTGATTGATTCCCGTCAAATTATTTTCCTCTCCTTCCTTTATTTTTTTTATAAAAAAAAATACTTTTATCCACCTTTTCTTTTGCAGATGTTTTCAGACAGCCTTTTTTAAACCCAACTCGGTCAACCTGTTTGTTTCCTTCCGAGGGTTAAGTAAACACGGTCTCTTCATCTTGTGTCCTCAGGTCGGGAGCATCCTGGTGCCACCATGGCAATGCAAAATTAACCAAGTCTCTTTAGGGACTCCCTGCTCCAGCTGGTTAACCATTAATTGCCAAGAATCCCTGCTAGGATCATGAAAGGGATACGGTTGAATTGATCTGGAATAGTAAGTCGTATGTTTCTGAGGACAAGATCAGGTGTGAGATAGTTAAAAAAGGTAGAAACTGTTATGGTCCCTGAGCATTAAGGCTGGTAGGGTGCTGTTTGTTGTGTATTATTGTTTTGCATCCTTAAAAACCACCTTCCCTTCTCTTGGCTTAGCGTCCCTATCAACAAGGAGATGATTTTGGTTTACACCACGTGGATGGCTACCTTTTAAGATTTGATGATCTTACTTAGTAACTGAGTTGGATGCAGGTATTTGTCTAAAGCGCCATGTTTTTCTCTCATTCCAACTCAGTGTTTCTCAACCTTGGCATTTTTTACAATGCGTGGACTTCAACACCCAGAATTCCCAGCCAGCTGACTGGGGAATCTGGGAGCTGAAGTCCACACGTTGTAAAGTTGCCAAGATTGAGAGACCTTTGTTGTAGCCTAAATGGCTCAAAAGATCACCAAACGCCGGAGAACCTCATTGACCTATCCAAATATATGTTTTCTCTTAAATCTATGAGCTATTCTGTCTTGGAATTCCCCCTCAACAGGGAATGAGAATAATGACCCCCCGCTGAAGCCAAAAAAAAAATAAGAACAAGCAAATCAACTTGGAATGCAAACTTGCCCAGCAGCTCAAGAGAATTTATGTTGCTGGCTTCAAGATGTTTACCATGTTCAAGCAGTGAAAGTTGCAGGCCAAACCCATCCATGTTCAATTGGGAGTCTGCCTCCTCTTTTCAGTTATGGTACTTGTATTCAGAAGAAGCATCCTCCTTCTTCTCCAAGGGGGTCTCCTGAAGATCTAGAGAACTTTGAAGAGCCAAGCCTATAAGCTGTCAGTCTTCAGGAAGACGGTTGTCCTAAAGCAGCGACGTCCACTTTTGGCAACTTTAAGACCTGTGGGCTTCAACTCCCAGGATTCCTCAGCCACCCACATCTTGCCAAGATTGGACAACCTTGTCCTAAACATTGAGATGGTTCGCCCTGGATTGCAGGCGACATCCCTTAACCATCAGCCTTTAATAAACCATCAGCTTGGATCGAGTCTTCTTCAATGTTTCGTTTTCAGTCTCCCGGCACCTTCCCTACGCGCTGCCACGCCTTCTGCATGTAGCTTTTGGTTTCCCCTTTCTTCCATCCTAACAACTCCACGTCAAGGAGACATTGTTCTTCTCACCATTGCCTCTTGCCAGGCCTACTGCGTGTCCCCACCCACCCTGCTCCCCGACTTTCAGCCTCCTGAAATGAAACAAGCAGCCTGTGTGTTAATTAAACGACATCTTTGGCTTGTAAAAGGAGATCGAAGGCATTATGCATGAGGACACAGCAAAGGCCTGCACCGGGAGAAAAAGTATTTATCTAATTAACATGCATCCGAGGTATGTCCTCATTCCATTTTAATGTCCTGTGTGCAAAGAGTAACGAAGGGACAGGAGCCAAACTGGCAGAGATACTCGACGTGGGTCTGTTGGCTTTGCAGAGGCAGACGGACGATGATCGGGGCTAATGTTAGGACGCAATGCCTCCTTCGCTCTCTTCTTCTCCTTCTTTCTCTCCGTTGTTGCCAAGTAAGGAGCCTCCCAGCTTTGGCCAGAAGTCTGAATTGATTACTCACAGAGGGCTCCTGAAATGAGGTGGAAGTCGAACGTGGGTTTTTGACTCGTAAATGATTTGTGCCCGAGTTTCGAGGCAGCCAGATCCCCCGAGCCTCCTCTCTCAAGGACAGCGGCACGTCGAAGAAGAATCTGCAGGAGTCTGCTTGGAGAGAGGGGTTTAAACAAGGAGTACGTAAACCCAGGGTCAAAAATACACCTGTGGCTGCCTTCACACAGTTTAATCTAGTTCTGGAACTAGCCCATCTTCTGCATTTGCCCAGTTCTCTCATCCAGAACCTCATGTTGACATGCTGAGACTCTAGAAAGGATGCAGAGAAGAGCAACAAAGATGATTAGGGGACTGGAGGCTAAAACATATACAGGATGGTTGCAGGAAGCGGGTATGTCAAGTTTAATGAAAAGAAGGACCAGGGGTGACATGATAGCAGTGTTCCAGTATCTCAGGGGCTGCCCCGAAGAAGAGGGAGTCAAGCTATTCTCCAAAGCACTTGAAGGCAGGCCAAGAAGCAACGGATGGAAACTAATTAAGGAGAGAAGCTCTCAATGGATCATAGAATAAGGACCTAACTAGAACTAGAGGTCTCCAAACTTGCAGCTTCTAAGACTCGTGGACTTTAACTCCCAGAATTTCCCATGGCTTGGCTGGGAAATTCTGGGAGTTGAAATCCACAAGCCTTAAAGTTGCCAAGTTTGGAGAGCCTGGATTAGAACATCAGCACTAGGGAAAAGTCTGACATGCTATCTATGGTCCATTTTGGAAAAAGCCTATTCTAAATTCGATACATAAATATTCTGTAGCAGAATATGCACGACAGGAAATGCCCCCATATCATACCCCTTGTTTGGTATGAGTTTAAGACATCGGGTAATTTTACAATGCTAGAAATATCTAACCCCAGGCGAAGAAAAGCTATCATGGGAAATTTCTTGAGCTATTTCTCTCTTCCTGTGCATCTAAAATACGTAGGCTGCTAGGAGAAGACACTTCATGATAAAAGTTGCTCACCTGAGCTGGCTTTAAGATAAGCGTAGCCAGGTGATGTTAGTTCGTTGGTTAGCAACTTGCTTTGTCAACAGTTGTTTAGGTATCTAGTTGATTTTCCTTTGTTATGTTGGTAAGTGGTTGGTTATTCAACCAGGGTTGGTGGGACGTTTTTGTTCTGACCAAGCTGTCTTAGACCGTAATTATGGACACGCTTAGTTTATAAACAAGTCTTATTTTATTGCAACACTGGGAATTGTTTTCATTCCCAGCCCGTAATGAGTCCCAAACAGCACCCACCTTTCTCTCCTTTGAATTGCTGCCAACAACTAAAGTGCCAAATTAACTGTAAAAAATCAACAAAAGTACGAAGTCCATACACAGCTTCAAGGATTAATCCAAACAAAGCAAAGGACTTTTCTTCCAGCAAAGGTTTCTCTACCTTTGCCTGTCCTTTATACTTGATGGGAGGGGCAATCACCCTCCAGTTTTATTCCCAAGTCACCCCTTTTGTCTCAGCTGCTCTCGCCTTCTAGCAGCTCTGCACACACGCGCATTGGGAACAGGCTCCCCTGGGTCCTCTTCCTCGCTGCTGCCAGACTCCAGAGGCTCCAAAGGCAGCACCCCACTCCCAGGCGGTCCTGGCCCCATCTCTGCATCAGATGCAGGAATCTCATCCAAGTCCTCTCCAGACTCCTGGCTGGTCCCCGTTCGTCCCCACTGTCCGATTCCGCTGCCGTCTGCACAGGCTGCCAGCGAACCAAAACAGACTTCTTCAATGGGAAGGAAATTACTTATCACGGAGGATGGTGGCTAGAAGCGACCTGAGGATCTCAGCATGGGAGAAATGCGCCAGAATTTCAGAAAAATAAAAGCCACTTCTTAAACCATGACATTTTGGCAGTGCGCGGCTTCTCTGGAGTCCAACTGCTGAAATGTCAGCTTGGAAAATGAAGCATATCTTGGACAAATGCCGCAAGCCTGCCACACAAATTTATTCCCCCCTGTTTTATCCAGGATGTAGATTGGAAAGTATCAGTTGCTGGCCAGTGTCAAGTGACAAAAACACAGACATTCCTCAACTCATGACAATAACTGGGCCACAATTACTAGGGAATTGGGTCCAATTTTACGAACCTTTTTGGCACCGTTGTTAAGTGAATGGCTGCAGCTCTTAAGAGAGTCTTGTGGTTGTTAAGTGAACCCAGTTTCCCATTCCCACCCCCCCATGGACAGCTTGTTGGAAGCCAGCTGGGAAGGTCACAAATGACAATGGCATGACTCTGGGGTGCTGTGACCATCGTAAATACATACATGTGGTGGCCAAGGCTCTGGATTTTGATTATTGAATTATGGAGACGCTGTGACAGTTTTAAGTGCAAGGGTTGATTATGGAATGACTTGTCTTCAGAAGTTGTGGGTGCTCCACGATCACTGGAGGTTTTTAAGAAGAAATTGGACAACCGTTTGTCTGAAATGGGATACAGTTGACTGCTTGAGCAGGGGGTTGGACTAGAGGACTTCTAAGGGCCCTTCCAACTTGGTTGATCCGTTAACCCCAAGTCAATGCTGGCTGGGGAATTCTGGGAGCCGAAGTCCCCCTCAACTTCAAAATTGTCGAGTTCGAGAAATAATATGGGCCTCGTTGATCCAAGGTCTCCTTTCCTAGAGCCAGATGTTGTTTCACCTCAGCTGGGAATCTCTTCGGTTTTCACATGACTTCAGCGCAAAACTGACTCCTTGTAGGGAGCTGGCAACGCGGCTTCCTACCCCAGCGCTCCGGTAATTGCTTTGCAAATGAAATGTTCCTTTAGCAAGGCAAGGTTGTTCGAAAAAAATCATTTCTGCACAAGTAAACAAACATAAAGCCCAGCCTTTTAATCAAGCCCCATGTGTGCTGCAGGAGGGAGGGAAGGAGGAAAAGAAGGAGGAGGTACGAGTTGCGCGAGCATCGCATTAAACCCCGGTACATGTCAGCGGAAGGTGTGTTACATCTGTAAGAGGGAAAGACACCTCCATTTTCAATGCTTCATTAAAGCCAGAGTGCTGGTTTTATTTTCATTTCCTGTGTTCCAACCCTTTTTTTTTAGCTTATTTCTCCCACCCACCCACCCACCCCCGAGGTTGCAAATAATAACAATAAAAACAAAGCGGAGACAAGCATTTGGGAGAAATATCAATAGCCCCTGTGAGGTGAGACCCCTAACTCTCTACCTGTGCCTATGCTTCCCAGCCCTGTACCTGGCTTGTACTGCTTCTTATACGATAGTATATTAAAGCATTAGCTTGATTAAAAAAAAAATAATGCAAACTAAGGGAAATTTTGTAATCTGCAATTGTGTAAAACTAATAGTTGCAATTCAATCAGTTTGGGGACTATTTTTGATATAACTGTCTGGAACATTACGAGAATACAGAACCAAAAAGTGCAGATGACAAAGAGTTTTTCAAATAAGTGCCATGCGACAGGATGGCATTGTCAGGATTCCGACGGTTACTCCAATTAAATCATGAGCCTCCAGCCACACTCCCAAAACTAAAACAAGATTTATTTGAAGGTGACATTCTACGTCCGGCATTTACCAGGGCGTAGCCAACTCTGAGATATGTAATTCATTGTCACCCTTGATCCTACTTCCACCCCCCGCCCACCCCTCTGGGTGTATCATCCAGTGAAACACATCCATAGCCAAGGGTCGTCAATCATGCTCTCCAATTATATTTTTGTGCTGCAGAAGCTTCAGTCATCTAATCAGTCTTTGAAGAAAATATGAATGGAATATACTTTCGATTCCACACTGCCGCCTGCTCTTTGACACTCCACGCACTTCTTTCTGTTGTCAACTATAAAGCACGTATACAAAATGTTTTATGAATTGACAGGCATAGTGAATGAGGAAGATACTCTAGTAATCTTCCAGAGGAACAGATGTACAAAAAAAGACTATATAAGAAGGGGTTTTATCTTAGATCATGGCCACTGCCATGGCTACTCCTTGTCGCACTCAGCCATGTTGGTGGACCTCATTGCAATGGGTTGTTTGCAAGTACTATCTTACTGAAATGTTGCTATGTTCCAAATTGCTCATGAAGTAAACCTCAAAGTAGGATTTACTGCTTGTGGTTTGTCTGTGTTCCTCTTTTACTGAATTATTGTTACGACACCCCTGACTTGCAACAGTTCGTTTAGTGACCGTTTGGAGTCATGAAGACACCGAAAAAAGGGACTTTACAATCATTTTTCACCCTTGCAATTATTGCAACCTTCCCTTAGTTATGGGATCAAAAATTCAGGCGCTTGGCAACTGCCTCATATTTATGACGGTTGCAATGTCCTGGTGGAGTCTTGGGATCCCCTTTTGCCAACTTCAGGCCAGCCATGTCAACTGGGGAAGTGGATTCACTTGACGCTAAGTAGATCACACTTAACCGCGTGACTGAATTAACAGCTGCAGGGATTCACTTAACAACTGAAGCAAGAAAGGTCGTAAAATGGGGCCAGACTCCTTGAACCAACGTCTAGCAGCAGAAAGATTGGGCTCAATTACAGGACTACCTGTAATCTTCTCCTTGTAAATAAATAACTTCCATTTTTAGGACGTTCTTTCAGAGGCAAATTTAATCTTTAATCACGGGATGGTGCGTTTCCCAAGAAATTAAATCAAAGTGACAATCTGCTTCTGTTCCTTCTCTTTTCGGGATTTTTTTCTTTTTCCTTGTGCAGCTTCTGACATGTGATTCCAAGGGAGTGACAGGCGCCTTCAATTTAGTTAACACAAGCTGTGAGATTTCTGCTTCTTGCTTCTCCTTTGTGGCATTTGACCCGCATTTCAGATTGGTTTC
The DNA here is from genome assembly GCF_900518735.1 of Pseudonaja textilis. The sequence goes on from NW_020769352.1 coordinate 8,146,706, forward strand.
TGACCCAAATAACCTGGTTGCTCGCTGGATTTTCTTTTCAGCTTGAGGTGGAATAAGGTGCTGGTTTTTCAGGCGGGCTCCTTCCAGACATTTTCCCATTTCTTAGTGGGTGGACGTTGGTGGGACCCCTGTTTTATCACCGATGGCGTGACCCCCCAATATCCAAAACGTGGCAGCCAAGTGCAACCGTTATCTGATATCTCTAGATCACTCAGACAGTTGAGATACTCGTTCACAACCAGTGGAGCAACTTGCCTCCAGAAGTTGTGGGTCCTCCATCACTGGAGGTGTTGAAGAAGAGATTGGACAGCCACTTGCCTGAAATGGTAGAAGGTCTCCTGTTTGAGCAGGGGTTGGACTAGAAGGCCTCCAAGGTTCCTTCCAACTCTGTTATTCTGTTAAGTTCTGTTAAATGGTCACAATGATGGATCAAATGGGATAGGAACACCCTGGGGAACAGGCTGAGAAAATCCTCATTGTTTATCAGATTCCTTGCTACCAGGATGATTATTGATCATCCACAATGACTATCTGATCATCTACGGTGATTATCTGATCATCTATGATGATTATTGGTCATCCACAATGACTATCTGATCATCTACGGTGATTATCTGATCATCTATGATGATTATTGATCATTCACAATGACTATCTGATCATCTACGGTG
>NW_020769352.1:8147386-8158892 GCF_900518735.1 Pseudonaja textilis
ATGATGATTATTGATCATTCACAATGACTATCTGATCATCTACGGTGATTATCTGATCATCCATGATGATTATTGATCATCTACAGTGATTATCTGATCATCCATGATGATTATTGATCATTCACAATGGCTATCTGATCATCTATGGTGATTATCTGATCACCCATGATGACTTCACATGTTCCATGTTCACTCACTGGTTAGGTTCCCTCTAGGACGGAGAACGAAAGAGAAATAAACCATAATATCAAGGTCCCCAGTGACTGGGTAGCAACAGTAGCAACTATACTTTTCACAGACGAACATTAAAGAGCAGTGAAGAACATATTTCAGTCCCAAACTACTTCAGAAGAACATTCAATACAGGCCTAGTTAACTTTGTCTGAAGGAATGAGAAATTCCAGAGGCTTCACGGGGTGCTGAAGCGTGCACTTGTTAGCAGTTATTATATCTTATGATTGTTTGTTTTGGGGTTGCCTAAAATAGCATCCAACATATATTAAAGGAAACAGCCCTTCCTCTCAAGATAGCAGCTTAAAAGGGATACAGATTGTCAGGCACGTTGGAAACGAGACTCTGCAAATAAAACAATATTTTGCTCGCATTAAAGCTCTATAAAAAGAACTGAATGAATGGATTTGCTCTTACAAGGAGCTCTTTCTCCCTGGATTTATCAAACAATCATCCAAATGTTGGTTTGATCGGGAAATCTTTGCTGGAGGACCTTAAGAACCAAGGGAGAGACAGGTCATCCTTAGGCTGGATTACTGCAACTTCACCTTCCCTAAGCGGAGCTTGGTTGAGCTATGCATCAGGTCAGTTCTTAGAATCTGTTCAGCGCCAGCAATCACTTTCGCTGCTTATTTGATTTCTCTAGACACCTGTCTCAAGAAGGGGCTGAAATCCTATGCTCCCTCTTCTGTAAATTTGCTTTTCTACTGCTTGTCCATCTCGCTCTCGTCAGGCTCTCAAGGCTAAAACGTCTGCAAAAACCTTGATGGCGCTCAAAGGAGCCATCAACCGATCGATGGAACTAGATACAATCTACCACCTGGTCAAGTGCCTGACTCAAACTGTACACAGTGAGGCAGGCCAATCAAAATAAAACTGGCTCTCTTCCCAGCCACCAATCCACAGATACTTCCTAAGGAGCTCTCAACACCAACCAACCTCTCGGAATTCAAATTCTACACAGGCTATAAATGCCCCAAGGAATCCTCCTTTCTGATCGATTGCTCTGAGGAAGGCTCGCTAGGAAGCAGGGAGGAACTCCTGCCAGACGTCTCTATTTTGGAAATGGTCTCCTGTAGAGTATGTGGGAGTTTATTTCAGCAGAAGTCTTAGAATGCTCAGCCTCTACTTCTGTCCTGCTACCACAGCACCATTGAGAGTGTCCTGGCATACAGCATTCTTGCATGGTATCGGAGCAGCTCTGTAGCGGACAAAAAGGCTCTACAGAGAATCATTAAAACTACTCAGAATATCATTGGGCTCCAGCTACCAGCCCTGGATGACATCTTCGTGTCTCACTGTTTGAGGAAGTTGCACAACGTTCTCAGAGACTCTTCCCATCCTGCTCACAATCTTTGTGAAACGGTTGCCTTCTGGCAGAAGATGCAGAACGATTAAAACTCGGACCACACGTTTCTTGAATAGTTTTCATCCCAGAGCTATAACTGCACTTAACAATGAACTTAAAGGACCACCGTCGGTGAGCTGTTGGACAGGATTACTTGGTCTGTTGTGTGGATGCTTGTGTGTTTTAGGGGGTGGGGAATTTTGGTGGGTGGGGAGGTGTTTGGGGATTGTCATGTGTGTGTGCGTGTTGAGTGTGGTCTCTGGATGTTATGTGAATTTCATTGTATGTATACTGTGTATATATGTACAATGACAATAAAGAATTCAATTCAATTCAGTTAGGAGCTCCAAACAGAAGTGTGGAGAAATGGCTGGAAACTGGCCAGCTGTGGTCAATCAATGCCTATCGTCTTCTTTTAACCACCACATAACCCCTTGCAGGATGGAGTCTGGGCAACTAAATGGAGCTGAGTGTTTCCTGGCCAGATGCCTTTCCTCTTGCCAATGAGGAGTTTTGTTCAGCAGATATATTCTCAGTGTGCCCAGAGAGAGAAATGTCTGCCTCTACCGAGGATCGAACTTACACCCTTCTGATTGTGAGGCGAGAGCTCCGCCGCTAGCCCACTTTTCATAGAAAGGCCCAACAATGCTGCAGCCAAATTAGCTGGGCAGTTTCTTGAAAGATCTCTCTCTCTCTCCCTTGGCAAAGAGTGCTTGGTCTTCTGCTTTATTCTCAAGTTACTTGAGACCCTTCTTGCTTCTTCTTCTTGGAAGGGATGAGCAGGGGGGTTGGATTTATTGCTACTGTTGTGTTTGGTGGCATCTCTTTCCATCATTTTCTGGTTGCATATCCCAGCCGGCGGGGAGTTTAAGAGGTTGCAGAATGCTGGAGAAACGATTGTCCAAGCAAAAAAGGAGGGTTTTGGCTCCCGTGACGTAAATACATGGCAGAGCACCACATTCACGCCATGCCAATTCCTCTGAAATTCTCTTCTCGTTGGAAAACAACTTCAAAAATAATTTCTCTTGAAATAAGAATCGGGTTTTTAGAAATGCAACGGAATTCTTCCACACAGCACTAATCTGAAAATCCTCTTAAAACACAGTTTCTTTTATGTGACTCACAAGTGGTTTAACGTAGTCATATTAAAAAAAAAAGCAAGGATCTGAAGAGCATTGCTCAAAATAAAGGCTTGCCTCCTAAGTCTATTAAGCCGAGGAGGAAAAAAAAAGCAACGGGCTAAAGAGGAACATGGTGAAAGTAAGTTCTCAGATGTTCAAAAATAAACAGCTTGATATTAGATTTTGTCCACTGTCAAAATGAGTGATGGCTAGAAACGGAGTCCTTTACACAAAAGAAAGGGGTGTGCGGCACCAGGCAGGTGGGAAAGAGTTGCAAGGATTTGGAGCAGGTAGTCCCCAACTTACAACAGGGACAAAGGGATGTGCGGCCATTTTTCACATTGTAGCATCCCCGTGATCACATGGTCAAAATCCAGGCACTTGGCAAACTGACTCATATTTATGACGTGGCAATGTCCTAGGGTCACAGGTGATCATCTCTTGTGACAAGCAGAGTCCATGGGGAAGCCAGATTCGCTTAACAGACGTATGACTAACTTAACAACAGCAACAATTCACTCAGGGGTAGGATTCCAATTTGTTTAGTTCTGTGGGTGTGGCTAGGTGGGCGTGGCCATGTGACTGGCTGGGTGTGGCTTCTTTTTTTTTTTTTTACAGCAACAACCCCCCCCGCCCCTGTTTTTTGGGCCTTCTGGGCCTCCGGAAAGCCTCCTGGAGGGGGCGCTTTTGCTCCCAGAATGCTTCCCTGGGGCTCAGGGAGGAAAAAATGGAGGGTAGGGTGGAACTGCGGCCCCCACCTCCATTTTTTGCCTTCTTGGGCCACAGCGAAGCCTCCTGGGTGAAGCGGTGAGAGAGTGAAGGGAATCCTGGCACAGCTGATCATAGGAACAGCTGATCGTCGGAAGGAGGGAAAGAAATAACTTCAGGAGTGACTGGGCGGGGAAGAACGCAGTCAGCGATGTCGAGCATGCATGCGATGTTGCACATGTGCAATAAGGATTGATGGGGGAGGGGAGGGGGAGAGGGGTGGGGCAATCCAGGGGCATAATTTGGCACTTCTCTGAACTGCGCAGAATCAGAACAACCGGTTCTATAGAACCGGTCCAAACCAGTAGAAACCAACCCCTGAATTCACTTAACAAATGTGGCAAGGAAGGTCATAGCTCACTTAACAAATGCCTCGGTTAGCAACCGAAATTTTAAGCCCCGTTGGGGTCATAAGTTGAGAACTATAAATAGAGCTCACGTTTCATTACAGCTTTTCCTAGAATTCTTTTGTAACGGATTCATAGCTTTTCCCTAATAAACCTATTTGGTTGTTGTGTTCTTAGAAAACTGTATCTGAAGGAGAATTTACCGTTGGTGTGATTGTTGGCGTTATCCCTGGTCCCACTCTAGCCTTTGATAAAGTAGGTAATCCATTGTGATAGCTCCTGCTACTCTCACCCGTAAATTCATTTCGACTCAGTTGTAAATGCCCAAGTTTCTCTCTTTTAATGAATCCTTTTTCTTATAGGGTCCTGTCTACACGATTGTGCAAAACACGAGGATGCCTTGATTAACAGAATATAAAGGGGTGAGTTTCTTTTCTACCTTGACAAAAGTAGAGTACATTTAGACTGTGTGTGTGTGTGTGTGTGTGTGTTATTTGCACACCAAACCCATAACCTTGGATGTCTGGAGAAGGTTTCTCCCTAGCTGGCATTTGCAGCTGGTGGTGTCATGGCTACACCATCCATCACAGTCAAGCTTTCTTGACCATTTCAGCCCCTAGGTATGCCACTTGATAAGTGGCCCTTAAATTGCTCCACCAATTTTGTGTTAAGGCTGGTCCTTGCTCTCCTGCACACGTGTGAAATTGCTTTTTTTGTCACAGACAAACATGCAGAGGGAGTCCTTGTGATGACCTTGCCCAGGGGGCACCCATGGCTCTGAAGATCAAAGCAGTGGTTTCCCTCTCTCCAGACGAGGATGGTTTCAGATTTATATTCATGATGAATGAATGAATGAATGAATAAATGAATGAATGAATTCTTTATTGGCCAAGCGTGATTGGACACACAAGGAATTTGTCTTTGGTGCAAATGCTCTCAGTATCCATAAAAGAAAAGATACATTCATCAAGAGTCAAGAATCATCAGGTACAACACTTAATAATAGTCATAGGGTACAATAAGAATAGAATAGAATAGAATAGAATAGAATAGAATAGAATAGAATAGAATAGAATAGAATAGAATAGAATAGAATAGAATTCTTTTATTGCCCAAGTCTGGTTGGACACACAAGGAATTTATCCTGGTGCAAATGCTCTCATGTATGTAAAAGAAAAGATACATACATTCGTCAAGAGTCAAAAGGTACACTTAATAATTTGTCTTAGGGTACAATAAGAATAGAATAGAATAGAATAGAATAGAATAGAATAGAATAGAATAGAATAGAATAGAATACTTTATTGCCAAGTGTGATTGGACACACAAGGAAATTCTCTTGGCACAAATGCTCTCAGTGTACATAAAAAGAAAAGATACATTCGTCAAGAATCATAAGATGATGCCAGTTGGCAGCAGCAAGTGATGGCAGGGATAATCCAGCATCCCCGTGGTCACGTGATCAAAATTCAGATGCTTGGCAACTGACTCATGTTTATGACGGTTGCAGTATCCCACGATCCTTTTTTGAGACCTTCTGACAAAGAAAGTCAATGGGGAAGCCAGATTGACTTAACAACTGAGTAATTCAGTGGTATGGCTTGGTGGGAGCGCTTCGCGTGCACACATGCGCTTCACGTGTACGCAGAGGGTTTGCTACTGACCTTCTCCTGCAATCCTGCACTCTCCCTGTGTCTCCAACAACTGACGTGTGGAAATCCGCTGTGCCGCGTGAAGCAGTTGAGTGTCAAAACCAGGAATTAGAGGTAATAATAGAACCGGGGTGGCACGTCCTATGGCCGAACTGGGCCAAACCGGTAGAATACCACCTCTGGTGTAATTTAACAACTGCAGTGATTCACTTGACAATTGTGGCTTGGAAGGTCGAAACGAGGCAAAATTCACTTAGCAACTGTCTTGCTTAAGGACATAACTTTTGGGATCCACCGTGGTTGTAAGTAAAGGAGTACTTTTATTTCTTTCTGACTGTTTGCATGGATGATACCTAGAAAGTCAGGGGAGGCCCGCCATTCCAAATTTACAGGCATATTGTTTTAGAGACATCAATTCCCATTCTTCACTTAAGAACTGCGGTGATTCCCTTAACGACCGTGGCAAGCAAGGTCGTAAAGTGGGGCAAAACTCACTGAACAAACTTCTGGCTTAGCAGCAGAAATTTCCGCCTCAATTGTGGTCGTAAGTTAAGGACTCTCTGGGTTTCACCCTCCAGGAAAATCCCTGCCTCCGTGCTGAACCCTTGCAGGCTCAGACATTCCAAAAGAAAAGAAAATATCTGGACAGAATAAAATTTAAAAAAAACCTCCCCTCCTTTTCTGTGTTTTTTTTTTCCTCCTACGTTTTTCCTTGCTGTAGGATTGAGGTCTGGTTTTAGCCCCCCCACACACCCCCAGAGCCTTGGCTGACTTCACAATCCCTCCAAACTGCACACAAACCTTCAAAACACACCTTGACATTTCACTCAAACTGAAAATTGAGCAGCGAGTTAGCGGTCTGTGGCAGATCCACCTCCCTCCTTTTCCTCCTTTCCCACGAGACTCTTTCATCACATAAATAAATTTTTATTTTATTTTATTTTTTGCTTCTTCGTGGTTCTCTTAGATCTTTCATCTGGGCTAAGAAGCGAAAGTCCCTCGAGAGGGAGGGGAAGGCGGGTGGAATAACCATCCTGCTTTTGATGAAATGCAAAGCTGGCCAGAAAAAATTAATCTAGTCCTGAACAAGTAGTTCACCTCGTTGCGGGAGCCCCTTCTCGGGCCCGGCTCATCCCTTTCCGATCTGGAGGCTGCCTTGCCTACAAAGCAGGCTGACAGGATATGGGAAGTTTGGAATCTGGATGGGGCAGATTCTGCTCCAAACTTAAGAGGGCAAGGTATACAACCGACCCTACAACCACAATCCTAAAGATGTTTTTCCAAAAGGCAACTGGACTTCCTTGGTGTTTTGGTGGTGGTTGTTGTTGTTTTTTCATTTTCCTTGAAGAGGTTTCGCTTCTCATCCGAGAAGCTTCTTCGGTTCTTGATAAATTAAACTTCTTCAGAACTGAAGAAACTTCTTGGGTGAGAAGCGAAACCTTTTCAAGTGTGGGGGTGGGGAGAAATCAAGAAATCCCAATTGCCTTTTGGAAAAGCACCTTTGGGGCAACCGTGACCTGGATGATTGAGTATCTCCACAGACAAATCCCAGTGGATATGCAGGTTGAGACGACAAAAGGAGAAACATAGGATAATAGGGTTGGAAGGGACTTCAGAGGTTTACTAGTCTAACCCTCTGCCTATGATAGGAGATCCTATACCATTCTGGATACATGGCTGTCCAGTCTCTTCTTAAAAGCCTCCAGTGATGGAGTACTTACAACTTCTGGAGGCAATTGTTGTCATTGTCGGAAATGTTCTTCTTAGTTCTAGTTGTCTCTCTCTTTAATGATCTTCCACCCATTGCTTCTTGTCCTGCTCCCTGGTGCTTGGGAATTACAGAACTATGGAATAACAGAGTTGGAAAGGACCTCTGAGGTCTTCTAGGCCATGCCAGGAGATCCTATAACATTCTGGACAAACAGATGTCCAATCTCTTCTTGTAAACCTCCAGTGATGGAGCACGGTCATCAGTGATGGACTGTGGAATCACTCTTGAAGTAGGTGCAGGAAGAGCGTCCTTCAGCATTCACTGGTGCCTTTCCAAAACAGCTTCTCAAAATTATTTGCACAAAATTATTTGCACAACAAAATACAGAAGCCAGGTCTGTTCTTGTAGGTTATTCTGGTCTTCCATCCTTATCATATTTTTTTTTTATTTTCATACGAAGAATTTGATTTCCACAAAGAATTAGGCAGCTCCCATAAATCTTAAACCAACCTAAGCTTGGCTCTTAATTCCTCATCCTCGTCTGTTTATCCACTTGCTCCCTATCTGTTAAATCCATCTGCCAAAATCTGTCTTTCTTTCGCTTTAGACATCCCTCCAGAGAGCCAAGCGTAGCTGCCCAAACTCACATGAGATTTCCAGCTAATTTATAAAGGGGTTAAAAAAAAAAACAACCCACTATTTTAAAAATAATTGCAAAGAAGACCACTGTAAGGCAGTCTTCCTCGTGCCTTGGTTTGAAAACCAACCACATCAGGGTGTGAATTAGCCGTCATTGTTGGGTAGTCTTTTGCTGCCCACCAAAGCCGGATTTGGCAGGGCTGAGGCTGGTCTCCAAAGCCCAAGAGAAGACCATGCCAACCGACATCTCGTCAAGGTCAGAAGTGAAGAAGAGGATCTGCCAGGCCATTTTGAAAACTGACCTGCTGGTCCAATCCAACAGATGAGATGTTCAGTTTGAATTTGTTCCCAGTGTTTCATGTAGCAGATTCTTATTTTACTCCATCGTCAGACCTGGAGCTGAGATTTTAGGCAGGAAAGGAAGAAATAAGATCTGAACTCTGACTCCAGAGCTAGTCAGACGGATAGTTAATTTTTGGCTCTTAATTGAATGGCGTTCTGCAGTGGAGGAATATATGAAAATAGCCATGCTTATTCTAAGGTGCTTGCATAAGGAATGTACCGTATATTGTTTTATTGCAGAAATACACCATATGTACCAGTGGTGGGATTCAAAATTTATTATTACTGGTTCTGTGGGCGTGGCTTGGTGGGCATGGCAGGGGAAGGTTACTGCAAAATCCCCCTTCCCTTCCCTTCCCTCCCCACCCCACTAACCTGCTTTCCAGCTCCGTTCTCCTGGGCAGGGCAACCAAAGAAGACCCAGCCAATCAGCTGGGACTCGGGAGGCGGAGAATAGATGGGGGCTGGGCCAGTCAGAGGTGAGATTTGCTGGTATTCCAAACTATTCAAAATTTCCGCTACTGGTTCTCCAGAACTGGTCGGAACCTGCTGAATACCACCTCTAATATACACCTTCTCAAATCTGTGCTCAGAAGACACAGCTACTGGGTTCCCATAACAACTTCACTCAAAATACAGTGCAGGAAGTTGAGCAGTAAAAAAAAAAATGCCCATTTGGGAGAATGGATTCAGAATTAGGATGAGATTTGCTTAACAACGGCCATAAAAATGATGGGAAAAGCGGTAGTGTGGGGTTTTTAACAACCACAATGACCTGGACCAGAATTCTGAGCCCGCCAAGCCAAGCCACACCCACAGAATGTCACGCCTACCGAGCCACACCCACAGCTGATCGGCTGGGTCGTCTTTGGTTGCCCTGCACAGGAGAACGGAGCTGGAAAGCAGGTTAGTGGGTGGGGGAAGGGGATTTTGCAGTAACCTTCCCCTCCAATGCCCATCAAGCCACACCCACAAAAACAGTAGTGAAAAAGTTCGAATCCCACCACTTTCAAAGATTACCTATAAGTGGCTCAATGCATTGTTTGTCAACCTTGGTCACTCCCCAAATTCCCCACCTAGCACGGGGAATTCTGGGAGTTGAAGTCCATACATCTTCAAGTGGCCAAGATTGACAAACACTGGTTTAATGTAATGTTCTGATTTCTATCGCTTGCTAATCTAAGAAAAGAGACATTGCTTATCTTAGAGCATTGCACAACCCCTGTTGTGTTGTGTATGTACATCCGTGTAGGTCAAATGTAAGCAGCAAAGCAACAGTCAGCAGCTGCTGGCTGGGGATGTTGGACATTGTAGTCCAATACATGCAGAGCGTACTGAGTTAAAGGCAAGTAGGTTCCTTAATAGAGAGCTAGAATTATTAGTGGTTTAGTCTGATATAATTTTCTCTTCTTCAGGGGGAAAAAAATGATGTCAACACCACCAAGATAAATGAAAGTTATACGACCAAATATAGACATGATGGATGCGTTTCCAAACAAGTGAGAAATTAATGGCTAAATAATGGAGAAAAGAAGAGCTCAACAACATGTTTAAAAACGCAGCCCCCTCCTCCTCCCTCAAAGAATGAAAGTCACAGGCAAGCAAGAAGCAGAACTTTAAAAAGATAAATTCAACCCCTGGAGGCAACCCATAAAATTAAGCATCTTTTCTGGTTTCCCGAGAAGAAATTCTGCCTCCTTATTCAGTTTGTGGGTTGTCAGAAAGCTCCTCTCCCCCACACACCCCATATGCCATATTTTTCCCCTGCCTCTCACCATTTCCCTCCTGGGGGATGGTCTGATTGCGTCAGGTTAAAGCTTGAGAAGGAAAGACCCTCTAGTTGATGATAGCAAAAAAAATCGAATTGATTCGATAAGGCATGTTCTGTGGCCTCCCCAAGAGAACGAGTCGAGTTATGAAAGAGAAAACAGTGAAGACACTGTGGTGGCGCAGTGGTTAGAAGGCGGTACTGCAGGCTCCTTCTGCTGACTGCCAGCTGACTGCAATTTGGCAGTTCGAATCTCTCCAGGCTCGAGGTGGAAACTTCCTTCCGAGGTGGGTAAAATGAGGGCCCTGATTGTTGGGGGCGAAACGTTGACTTTGCAAACCACTTAGAGAGAGCTGTAAAGCACTATAAAGCGGTATATAAGTCTAAGTGCTATTGCTATTGCTAGTAGGGCGGTGTTTCTCAACCGTGGCCATTTTAAGATGGGTGTACTTCAACTCCCAGAATCGCAGTGTCCTGGGGTCATGCGATCCCTTTTGGCGACTTTCTGACAAGCAAACTCCATGGGAAAGCCAGGTCCATTTAACAACCGTGTTACTAACTTATCAACTGCAGTGATTCACTTAAAAACGGAGGCAAGAAAGGTCGTAAAATAGGGCCAAACTGATTTAACAAATGTCTCACTTAACAACAGAAATTCTGGGCTCAGTTGTAGTCATACACCGAGGACGACCTGTATTTAATATTAAGGTTGTCCTCCATCCACGATTGCTGGTAGAAACAGGATTTGCGTTCCTCCTTAAAAGAAGATAAGCGATGCTGGAGACATATTAGCCATATAAATATATTCATGTGTTTGTTTCTCAAATTGGTATGGCCACCCAAAGTGTCTCTCCCATATAAACGTGCATGTGGAAGGGAAGGAATTAGATAAAAATGCTTCCTCGCCAAGTTCAGCAGAGCTTTGCTTTCATCTAAATCTCTCAATGGATCAAAAAGATCTTCTCCCCACCAAGCTGGCTCTCGGTCTGTTTGCAGTGGCTTTCAGCAGGTTTAGTTAAGCCTAGGCTTCCATCAGCAACAGCTTGTAGTAATTCACATAACCCAATTAGCCCTACATCCCTTAAGGTTTTCACTAACAGGCGTTGTCTCATTCAACCGGGAAGAACCTTGAACAAAGAAATAGTGGTAGAATTGCAGAATCCCTTCCAAAGTGCTAACGGGACAGTTACCCACCTCGACACCTGAGAAAGCTGAACGGTTTCATCTAGTTCAGCAAGCTTCAAGAAGGTTCTAGGTCTAGGACAACTCGTCACGGCCAACTTGTTGCAGCCAACTCACCGCAGGGCAAGTTACACTAATATCAAAGAAATGGCGGAATAGAATCATTAAAGAAAGGGTGCAAAAGGAGAGGCAGAATGAAACGTGGATGACAAACATTAAAATATTTGTTGATTATTTTAAATAATTACATTGAATTGTTGAATTTTCCTGAAGTGAGTTGTTCCATGGTGAATTGGCCATGGTGAGTTATCCCACTGGGAGTTAGCCATGGTTGAGTTGACTACGGTGAATTGGCCATGAGAAGTTGACCGCAGTGAACTGGCCATGGTGAGTTGGC
>NW_020769352.1:8182020-8195580 GCF_900518735.1 Pseudonaja textilis
TCTTCTTCTTCTTCTTCTTCTTCTTCTTCTTCTTCTTCTTCTTCTTCCTCCTCCTCCTCCTCCTCCTCCTCTTCCTCTTCTTCTTTAATTAGTTCAATAGGTTCAATTGGTTCAGTTGGGATGATAAACAACCTGAAATGGTGGAAGCTGTCAAGACCAACATAACTAAGAAACACCTATACGCAATAGGCCGTTATTACATTTATGTTAACCAACATCGAATCACCGAGGAGATTTTTTCCAGCTTCACAAGGGTCTTGCAAAAAGAAGCATTTTATGGCCTGGTTAAATTTCAAGGGATCAGACATCCTTCGAGAGGGAGCTGAGCCTTAAATCCAATTAGCAATGTTGGCCCATCACACTTAACTATCGCTTGCTCTCCCGAGATGGAAGGAGAGGAGAATCAGACAAACAGAACATCCCTGTCCAATCTTGAGTGTCAGAAACAGATTGTCCAAGTATCCTCTAAGTGCTTCAATCTTTCTGAGTCTCTGGTCTCAGCATGGGATGCCTTACCACACTTCTTCTCAACTATTTTACATCTGACAGCACGTAATTGGCCGTCTCCGGTTATTTCTGGGCTGTGGCGAAACTACTTGACAGCTTGTGAAATCATGGATGGGCTGACAGTTGAAAGGAGCCTACGGCACTCAAGTTGCAAATGTGAGGCTCCACTTGTTTTTCCCCTGGGGGGCAAGAGGGAAAGGGAGGGGGAACGAAATAAGCAAACTACCCTAAGCAGTTCAACTGGATTGTTTGGCGAATATGGGGTATTTATCTTGATTTCAAGTTCTTCATCGCACATGCAAAGCAGAGGGGGTATTCAGCCGGTTCTGACCAGTTCTACAGACCCGGTAGCAGAAATTTTGAATAGTTCGGAGAACCGGCCAATATCAAATCCGAAGGAATGCTATTTTCTTTACTACTGACTCTGTGGGTGTGGCTTGATGGGGATGGCATGACTTGGTGGGGGTGGTTTGGTGGGCCCTGCCCCCATCTATTCTCCACCTCCCATTGACACCCAGCGGATTGGCTGGGTCTTCTTTGGTTGCCCTGCCCAGGAGAACGGAGCTGGAAAGCAGGTTAGTGGGGTGGGGAGGGAAGGGGGATTTTGCAGTATCCTTTCCCTGCCATGCCCACCAAGCCATGCCCACAGAACCAGTAGTGACAAAATTTGAATCCCACCACTGGTGCAGAGTGGGAGGGAGAGAAGAAAGGGAGATGGCATGACATCAAGACAATGCCCGAATCCAACGTTCGGCTGGGTGCAGAAATCCAAAGGAATGCTATTTTCTTGAGAAAGACTAAGCCGTCCAGGTTCGCCTTCAGAACTTCCACACTTCCGTAGGCCCAATTTTACTGTTAAGAAATTGATCTACTGCAGGGGTACAAGGGCTCAAGGCTCGGGGAGCAGATTTGGCCCAGAGGGTGCTTAGATCCAATCCACAGGGCCACCCTGGAAACAGTGAAGGACTGGCCTGTGGTGCCTCCTTCAGTGAAAATGGAGCTTGGGAGGGCCGCCCTCCAGTGGTGGGATTCAATTTTTTTTTACTACCGGTTCTGTGGGCGTGGCTTGGTGTGTGTGGCATGACTCGGTGTGTGTGGCTTGGTGGGCGTGGCAGGGGAAGGTTACTGCAAAATCCCCATTCTCTCCCCACTAACCTGCTTTCCAGCTCCGTTCTCCTATGCAGGGCAACCAAAGGAGACCCAGCTGATCAGCTGGAAGTCAGGAGGCAGAGAATGGATGGGGGCAGGGCCAGTCAGAGGTGGGATTTGCCGGTCCTCTGAACTAGTCAAATTTTCCACTACCGGTTCTCCAAAACTGGTCAGAACCTGCCGAATCACCACCTCTGCTGCCCTCCCGAGCTCCGTTTTCGCCGGCAGAGGGTCACAGGAGGCCATTGCAGCCTAAAACAGAGCTTGGGAGCCCATTTTCGCTGGCAGAGCTCTTGAGCCACCACAGGTGCCCCCGACATGAGTGACATCGAGTTGGCCATGCCCACCCAGCCCCCCAAGGTCAAACACAACCCTGATGTGGACCCCAATGAAATCAAGTTTGATGCCCCTGATCTAAAGCATGGGTGGAATTTGCTTTCAGTGACTTAAGATTCCATCGAGAGAGGAGAAGCGCACTTTGAGAGAGGGAAGAGGGAAGGGAGGGAGGGAAGGCCACAGAAATGTTGGGCTCCATTGTGGTTGTAAGTCCAGGACTACTTCTATCATTCCCGCATTTACTAGAAGCACGGCCGACAACTGTAATGGGCCTTTAATGCACCCACTTGCTCCGTTGACCCTGTTAAAATAATTGCTCAGAGAGATGGTTTACTACACACCTGGTAAATACTTGCTATTGGAGTTTAATTCAATTAGCGCCTCTTGGAGTCAATCAAACAGAGAAGGGGGTTCATACTGAGGAACGTATACGACAATATAACTAACACCTGGAGAATTGGGAGTATTTTCCCAAATAGGTATTATCTTTGAGTTTTCTCCTATTGATCTCTGTGTGTACTGTGTACTTCAGGGCTATTGAAAACAGAGCCCAGTGGAAGGATTAACTAGGCAGTTTTCAAATCTTTGACAGGCCTTTTACAATTCCAGTTTTCTCATATTTCCTTTCTAGTGTTCCCTTTACTCCTATATTTTCACTCAATTACCTTCCGGGGTCTTCCAACAAGAATAATCATTTTCTTCTCCACCCCTTTCCTTTGCCGGATTTTTATTTATCATTTCATTTATCTATTTTTGCCCTCTTAAAAACCAATTCTAGGGGCCGCGCGCAATCAAAGCAAAAGAGAACTATAATTCCAGCATCTAGCCATGCAATCACGAAATAGACATGGTAGGTTAGAAGTTTAATAGCTGCTAGCAAACAAAAGATGGGGAGGAGGGAAAGGAGAATAAAATGGCCAGATTTTGGGGGGAGGAGAGAGGTGGGGAGGGAGAGAAGGAGAATGAAGCTGCTAATCCAAATCAGAAGGTACGATTGCTTCGGGATGGGCGAGAAAAGAATTTGGCACACTTTTTTTTTTTTTTTGAAGCACACAAAGTCCCGTTTATGGATGATTGCAATTTGCCACAAAAATAATAATTCTTGAGCACGCAATTAGTTTTTTTCCTGGCGATAGGAGAAAGCATTGCTTATGGAAGTCTACAAACTATGAATTCCAAAAATAGATGGCTTTCCTGTCTAGCAACAGCTTCCACAAAGAGCAATTGGCCATCAAGTCCTGATTTGAATTTTACAGAAGCTTCTAATCTGAATTCTTATTTTCCTGGTAAAGATGTTCCTCTTCTCTTCCATTAAAATAATTCCAAAGCTGGCCACTATGAAATGTAGGAAGAAAACCAAACCCCAAAATTGGTTGACCTTCGATGACCTTACAACAGAAATCAGCAGCTGCAACCTGGGTTGTCCTCCCGAAACATTGCCTTTAAATTCCAGAGGAACATCTGCTGGATTTCCAGAATTTCAGAACAGAGTAGAATGACAGAGTTGGAAGGGCTCTTGGAGGTCTTCTAGTCCAGCCCCCTGATCAAGCGGGAGACCCTTAACCACTTCAGACAAATAGCAGTCCAGTCTCTTCTTTAAAATTCCCACTGATGGAAACAACCAGAACTTCTGGAGGAAGCCATTATGTTAGTCATTTTTTGTCACTGTTAGGAAGTCAGTTCCGTAGTTCTAGGTTGGTTCTCTACTTAATTAATTAATTTCCATCCGTTGCTTCTCGTTTTGCCTTCTGGTGCTTTGGAAAATAAGTTGACTCCTTCTTCTTTGGGGTAGCCCCTCAAATATTGGAAGACTGCTATCATGTCTCTCCTGGCCCTTTGTTTCATTAAACTAGACACCCCCAATTCCAGCAACTGTTCTTTATACGTTTTAGCTTCCAGTCCTCTAATCATCTTTGTTGATCTTCTCCACACTCTTCCTAGAGCCTCAACATCTTTTTTTTATACCATGGCAACTCAAACTGGACACAGAATTGTAAATATGGTCTTACTAAGGCTTTATAAGGGGGTACTAATGCTTCAGGTGTTCTCACATGATTTCAAGCCGACACAGCTCTAGATTTTTATTTTTATTATATTTTTAACATTGATTTTGCTCAGTTTTTCACACGGCTCCGGTTGAAAGATTCTAAGCAACTCACAGTCCTGCATAAAGCGATGGAGCTAAAAATAATACATTACAAAAAAGACTAGAAAATATATATTTAACTACTTTCGTTCCATCTCTCCATCTCAAGCAATTCATCTGATCCCCAAAGGCTCTTTTTTTTAAAAAAAAAAAAGTCAGGACTTCAAAGTGTTCCTGCAACTTAATAGAAGCTGTGGCCAAGGATACAGCAGCTATAGATGAGCGGGAGGGGGGAGAGAGGGAGACAAGGAGAGAGAGAGAGAGAGAGAGAGAGAGAGAGAGAGAGAGGAGAGGGAGGGAGGGAGGGAAGAGGGAAGAGAGTCATTTGGAGGCTGAAAGCAAAATGCAAACATTAACTAGACCAGAAGGCAATTCCATCAATGGGAAGCTAGCACTGATCAGCTGAATCAATGGTCTCTTTCAAGCAAAGTTCTTCTAAGACTTTTTAGGCTGTGCGAAACGAATCTATGTGGCTTTAATGGCTTCTTTGCATCTGCGGTGACTTCCTGCGTATGAGCGGGAGGTGTTTGAAAACCACATGCTTCCAAGAGAAAACATAGATCGACTTCAAATGCCAAGGTGGATCGGGCTGGTTCTGAGGCTCTGAGCTGGATTTCTGTGAAGAATCAGGACCACATATCAAGTTCCGCTTAAGAAGATTCATTGATCTTGCCTGTGCACAGGAGTCTAGTCAACTAATGGTCAACACTAAATTGTAGTCAATGGAATCCAAATGGAGTTGGACTTAAATCGTTTGTGGGAATGCAATGACTCGAGGCTGATGACTTGCTTGACTCCGCCCCCAGGCTCTTCCTGTTCTTCTCCTATGATCGTGCCCATTTACAGGGGTGGCGTTAACTGAGTAGCTCTTAGTAGACAAAATATAATTCTTTGGATAGTTCAAGGTTAAAGCGTGTGGCGCAGAAAGAATTGGAACTTACTTTGGTATTGGTTCGTGTGATGTGACGATGAGTTTAAAAAAGGAATGGTTTGTAGGTTGGGACATTGTGAGGAAGCTGGGAAACTTTTAGTTCCGGAATTCCACAGATGTGCCAGGTGCCATTCTAATAAAAGTACTTTGAGATTATGTTTGTCTTGGAGTTACTGACAGGAATGGATGTTCTGTGGAACGCTGACCAATATGATCGACCCAATAAAACTGTTATTTGAGGAACCCGCCTGCCTCAGAGTTCTGCTTTCCGTGGGTGCTTGGAATGCTGACATAGGATTTTATTAGGAAGAGAAGGAGTTTTGCCACGGAAACTAAAATTATAGGCAGCTGGAGAGACACCCCTTCTTACTCTTTTTTCACTCTTTTTCAGGAGAGAGAGGTTTTTTTTTTTTTTCATTCCTGAAGTGTCCCATCCATTGCCTCTCGCTGCAGCTATTGTAACATCTCTATGGGATCCAGCTTTACAATGCGTTGACATTTTCATTCTTTGTACTTTTTCGGAAAGGTCACTCAATCCTTTTTAGTTGTGTGTTATTATGGGGTTTGTGGTGGGGGTGTAGACACCAACAAAAAAAAACCCCAGTAATAAATCTTTCAAAGAATGTAATTGTCTGCTCTGGCAACCCCCAAACAGGACACACACACCCCTGAGGAAAAAAAACCCAATTTTCTCAAGTTTTTAAAATAAACTTTAGAAGACATATTAACTTTTGACTCTGAACACCAGGCAGGGTGCATACGTCTGATGCCCACGCAAATGAATTCCTTCCTAATTTTCTTCTGTTTAGAATAGAATTGAGTTGGAAGGGACCTTGGAGGTCTTCTAGTCTACCCCCCCCTTGCTCAAACAGGAGACCCTATACCATTCCAGATAAGTGGCTATCCAGTCTCTTCTGGAAAACCTCCAGTGATGAAGCACCCATTAACATCTGAAGGGAAGCAGTTACACTGATTAATTGTTCTCACCGTTAGGAAGTTTAGCACCTCTCAAATGCAAATCACTTTGCAAATCATTTTGCAAGGTGTAAGTTTCTCTTAATGAATGCATATTGCCCCAGTGTAAGCTCTTATTTAAAAAAAAAAGGATTTCCTTTTGGATCTTGCAAAAATCAGATCCTTCTAAATTCTGCAAGATCCAATCTGAGTCAGTCACTGGGACAAAAGGGTTAGGCTAATCTTCAGGGATCTTCTTCTCTCTTTGTGGAATATATTCTGGAGTAATTCAGATATTTGGGAGGGAGGGAGGGAGGGAGAGAGAGAGGGAGAGAAAGAGAGAGAGAGAGAGCGAGAGAAGTTCCTTGAAGATGGGCTCCAGCATGAAGTCTAAAGCTTAGAAGAATAAAATGCTGATCCCGGTGAACAACTCAGATTGGATCCTACCACATTTTCCTGGATCATAAATATTTGCCTTTATTTGTAAGTGATTTTTGTCCAGAGCAGAAATCAGGAAAGAGGTAACTCATCCATTCCCCCAATTCTGGATTGATGCAACAACAGAATTTATTTATTTTATTTATTTATTTGATTTGTCAATCCCTTACAAGATACTAGTACGAATAAATGGGGACAATAGGACAGGGACGGGAGGCACGATGGTGCACTTACGCACGTACCTTGCAGACCTCTTAGGAATGGGGAGAGGTCCATAGTGGATAGTTTGAGGTTAAAGGAGCGGGGGGTTTGAGGATGTAACAACAGAGTCAGGTAGTTCATTCCAGGCCTTGACCGCTCTGTTGCTGAAGTCGCACTTTCTGCAATCAAGTTTGGAGAGGTTTACATTGAGTTTGTATCTGTTGTGTGCTCTTGTATTGTTGCGGTTGAAGCTGAAGTACTCATTGACTGGTAGGACACTGTAGCAGATAATTTTGTGTACTACACTTAAGTCCAAGTATAGGCAGCATAGTTCAAGGTTGTCCCAGCCCAAAATTTCAAGTCTGGTGATGCAGAGAGTATACTGTTGCAAGCAGGGGAGTGTAGTACTCTTCTCGTGAAATACTTCTGGACTCGCTCAATTGTATTAATGTCCGATATACAGTGCGGATTCCAGACAGATGAGCTGTAGTATTGAGTATTGGTCGAGTATTCGAGTATTGGTCTAGCAAAGGTTTTGTATACCCTAGTTAGCAATTCAATATTACCAGAGAAGCATAAACAAACCCGTTCTTAGCACATGGGGCATCCCTTTTTAATTCAGCATCTTCCCTCAGCTTTGGCTGTGAAATGATTCTGTCTGTCAATATTAGAAGGGGACATCAATGGCCAAACCATCACCTTGGCATGCTTCAACAAGCTCTTGAGGTGAAACAAAAGGACAAGCCTCTGACAACTCTTACAAACACTTGGCACCATTATGAAGGGCCTGAAAGAAATCATTTAAGTGATATTTGTTTGTTCTGCCTTAGCGAGCTCGCTTCTCATTTTTTCAATCATGCTCAACCGGTCTGACTCCCGTTTGCAGCCAGAGGTGCTTTGAAGGCTGCTGGGCGTTTGTACATGATGCTTGCAAAGATACGCTGCATCCCTACAAACATAAGCAAATTGAAAAACCAAGAGGCGGTCAGAATGGATTGCTCTGAGAATCGGCGCTGGGAACGGTGGGAGACATTAAATTTCTGGTCCTCAAGGTGACCGCAGAAATACAGGTTGAAGAGACCTCAAGTTTCAGCAAAAAAAAAGAAATAAAAGGCAGGATTTCCCCTGGCGGTTATTCATAATCTGGATTAAAAACTAAGATGGTGCCCCAAATGGGCCTCGTTCTGAATTTGGAGATTCGATGAAAATGTATCTTGTTCAATGGAAGAAAAAGGTTTTATTCGTTATTATTATGGTGGATCACACAACCAGCCAGATGTTTCAACTGCATTCAGCATTTTTGTCCACCTATTGAATCCTTCCCAGCACCTGGGATAGTCAGAGGTTCAAAGGTCTCTTCACAGGATGTAAGCTGTTCCAAGTCAAGCTGCCTTTTGCAATTGACTGATGGGGTTTTGTCAATGCCAATGATGTTCAACTGGTGCTCCAGAAGTTTTGGATTGTACCAAGGTGCCTGTTGCTATTGTTCTATTTGCAGATCTTCATATTTTGGGATTTCCAACTCCACCCCAGTTCTTTCTCTTCTCTTCTCCTGTCTCCAGGTACTGTCACATCCATTATGCAGACTTTTTTTGTCTTTCTTAGAGACAATTGTTATTATTATTGCATTTAGTTCACTCCTGTTGAAGAGACTGGGTAAATCTTCCCGACGGGAACGGCTAGATCATTTTGCTTCCAATCCAGGACATGTTACGCTCATTTTTTAAAGCCCCTTTTTATTGGGTTTGCAATTTTTTTTTCCATTAAAATTCCCTCTTGCGAACCTGCCAGTCTAGCCTCTTTATTAAACGTCCACTTGTATACGCATTGCATCCTCGAATTCAAATTCTTCAAATTGGATGCCTCTTCTATGCTTTTATTTATAGCTGGGATTGGCAGAAATGCAAACCTTGAAGGACTGGTGTGCAGTTCTGCAAAGCACAAATGAAGCTGGCTACTTTTTCTTTCTTTCTTTAAAAAAAAAGTTGCCCCTGGCACAAAACCCAGAAGCAGGTCAACTTCTGAAAGACACGGTTCTAATCATCTACAGAGGTTAGAGCAGGAGGCCATAGAGAACATCTCATCCGCGTTGATCTTGCGTGGAGATGAACTTATGAATAAATATGCCAATACCCTAAAATTGCCATTTGCGGCCTTAACTTCATGCTTTCTCTCTTGTGTGCTTTGCATTCTACATCCAAAGATTTTGGGGAGGGAGAGATTCATTCTCACAATAGAAGAAGGGGTGGGGGAAGTGAGGGAGGAATGACGGAGCTGGCAAAATTGAACGTTCTAATGAAAGAGAAGAATTTCTCTAGTTTGGTTTCCATTTTGGAAACCACATCTGGATTTTATCCTTGAAATTGAAACCAGTGAAACTTTAATTGTAGGTATAGGCGACTAGATTGACTGTTGCTACAGAAATGGTTCAAAACATTTAGAAATGGAAAGGTTTGAAGCTGTCGCTTTTTTTCTGGGATTCTTCTGCTGTGAAGAAAAAAAAAATCAGAAGTCACTACTTTTTTTATTCTTCCTTATTCATTTCTTTCTTCCCTTCTCTTCTTCTCTCTTCCTCCTTGTTTCTACGTGTACTTTAACTTATCAAAAACTGCAATTAAAGCAAGTTGAAAAAGGCAATTCTATTGCAGGAGGAGGGGCTGTCAAAGATAGTCAATGGATGGCAACTACAACGAAGACATCCGCTGTATTGAAAAGGACCACAACCACACTGCCTCAGCTGGCATCTTGACATGTTCTATGGACGCTCTTGAGTGCCAATAAAGACAAATATTTGTAGCTCCGGATAGAGTGGAGTGGAGTGGAGTGGAGTGGAGTGGAAGAGAAGAGAAGAGAAGAGAAGAGAAGAGAAGAGAAGAGAAGAGAAGGGGATGGGATAGAAGAATTAGAACAGAATAGAACAGAATCTGGAAGAGACCTTGGAGGCCACCTTGTCCAACCCCTAGCAGGAAACTGTTAGATCAGTGGATCGGGTCACATAAGAGGCAAGACGCAAGAGTGAACAGTCAGCTCTTTATTGTGACTTCAGAACAAGGACAGCTAAAGCGTGCGAGCCGCTTGGCTTTATACAGCTGGCCGGCGGCTCGGCGGCCAATGGCAGCGCTTTGAATCTCCCGCGATCGGCTCGGCCAATCGCGGTAGATTCTCAGCGCTCCAATCACAGGCGTTCAGTGAACCAATCGGGTTGCGGTCCGGATGGACCAATCAGAATGCGAGTTTACAAGAATGTTAATACAGAACAGAAGCCCTATACAATTTCGATCTTTTCTTTAAAACCTGCAGTGATGAAGCGCCCACAACGTCCAGAGACAAGCCATTCAACGGGTTAATTGTCCTCACTGTTAAGAAGTTTCTCCTTCATTCCAGGTTGCTTCTTTCCTCGATTAGTATCCATCCATTGTTTCTTCTCCTGCCTTTTGGTGCTTTGGAAAATAAGTTGATCTTCCTTCCTCTTCATGGCGGCCTTAAGGAATCCCTGGTGGTCTCTGAGCCTGGTTGTTTTCTTGCAGACATTTCATTACGCAAAACTAAGCAGGTCAGCTGATGATATTACCTAGTTTGGGTAATGAAACGTCAGGAAGAAAACAACCAAGCTCAGAGACCACGGAGGATCTCTTGAGGCCTAGCTCCTTCCAAGGGGCATCGTAACCAATGAATTCCTGCAAGTTCTCCTTTTGCTTCTCCCTTCGCCCGAGAGAAGACGCAGTTGCGTTTTAAAAACACCTGGCTGGGTGCCTCCAGCAACCCATTCGCAGTCATTCTGTGCCACCCCCTCCCGGATCCTTGGAATCTACAATCTTTTGTTTTCGCCTTCTTACAAAAGAAGAACAAGAAGGAGTCAAACCAATAATTAAGTTTCTTTAGAAAGTATCCTTGCATCTGGACAGCCATTGTCATGAACGAGCTTATCAGAAGCCATTCCTTGATCCCCAAGCAGCCTCCATGTTCCTAATTGCTAATTATTATTATTATTATTATTAGCGTGATTACAGGATCCTTTCTTTCTCTATTATACATTCAGAACAATCTCGAGGAAAACACAGCAACAGAAAGGAGTCCTCAGAATTAGTATTTAGTTGTGCAATGGAATAGGAAGCAGGAATAGGGGTGGCCAGATATTGTAAATTTCCAGGAAAATCCAAAAAAAGGAACACATATTGTCAAGACTTCTAAGTTTGGGTGGAAGGTATAAATTAATACAGGGCAGTTTTATGCCAAGACTCTCGCTTCTTTTTTAGGTTAATGCACATCTTCTATTTTTGGCAACAGCCTGCAAGTGATAAGCTTTTTCATTAGAGTAGTAAATACACCCATGAGGAGACCCATCTCACTCCGTGTACCTTCCCTGCTCCTCAAACATCATCTCCAGCCAACATTTCTAGATCCAATCTTCTTCTCTCTAGATGTCGAGAGAGTTTGGGAAAGTCTCGATGGTGGCCAGATGTCAGCAAAGAAAGATCTCAAGCCAGGTTGGGTTGGCCTAGTTTCCCCCCATATTTCCATGTGGCCTTTCAACTCACTTGCATCCAAGCGGCCTCAGCTCTGGGCTTCCGTAGATAGCATGGTTGATGCTGGTTGATTTTTCACGATGGTTTCTCCTCCTGTTTTCTCTTTGCAGGATGGTCTTCTTACTTTGGCTTTGCGTGGTGGGTCTTCTCCTCCTTTTCTTTGCGTGGTGAGTCTTCTGCTTTCACTTTGGATGGTGACCTTCTTCCTACCTTCAGAGCCGTTCTGGTTGCTGGATCAAACCTTCCTCTCTTGCCCCAATCATGTAAACACTCTAAAACATTATGGGAAATGAAACTATGGAAATGCTGGGGCCAGAAAAAGGCTTCTCTTCCATACCCCAAGGGAGGACCTTCCAGAATCCAAAAGAAGGTATGTGCTGGGTGAGAGGAGATGCTGTCCTCCATGTTCCTGCTTGGAGGAGACCCTGGTGGCTTCCTCCCCAGTGGGCAGCTGGCTAATGGCAATGACACAGCCATGATAAAATGTTCTGGCAATGAGATATTCTTGGCTCTTGCTGCACTCTGAAAATAGCTTTATTTCTACCTACTGCCAGCTGACGGGTCTCCCTAAAGACTCTACAAGTTCCAGCAGAGCTGAGATGGTGCAGCCTCTTCTGGGGAGGAGAGGACAAGCATGACTTTGGAAGGTCTCTGGGGCGAGGAAGCTGCCAGCCTGAGTGACACTTTTAATATTATACTTATTATCGATGGCACATCAAGGGCAGTTTGACTCCTGCTGTTTTCTGGACCGTTTCCATCCTATATGTTGCCAGTCTTCCCATCTAAGTGGTTCCTGGCCTCAGCTGGGTTTGTGTGTATGTGTGTGTGTGTGTGTGTGTGAAAGAAGAGGGAGAGAAAGGGCAGCCCTGTTTCCAGAAGAACCGTTTTCATTTCTTCCCTATACAGGCTCGTCCTCGACTTACGACTACAGTTGCTCCCTGACGTTCTGCTGCTAAGCGAGACAGCTATCGAGGAAATCGCTGCAGTTGTCAAGTTAGGAGCATGGCTGTGAAGTGAATTCCCCATTGACTTTGCTTGTCAGAAGGTCACAAAAGGTGATCCCATGACCCCAGTACACTGAATGGTCATAAATATGTG
The DNA here is from genome assembly GCF_900518735.1 of Pseudonaja textilis. Next base: position 8,194,307 of record NW_020769352.1, read on the forward strand.
TGTCCAGAGGTGATTATTCAGCTGGTTCTGACCAGTTCTGGAGAACCGGTAGTGGAAATTTTGAGTAGTTCAGAGAACCAGCAAATCCCACCTCTGACTGGCCCCGCCAACACCCCCATCTCTTCTCTGCCTCCCATCGAGCCCCAGCTGATCGGCTGGGTCTTCTTTGGTTGCCCTGCCCAGGAGAACAGAGCTGGAAAGCAGGTTAGTGGGGTGGGGAGGGAAGGGGGATTTTGCAGTACCCTTCCCCTGCCACGCCCACCAAGCCATACCCATCATGCCATGCCATGCCCACCAAGCCATGTCCACAGAACCAGTAGTAGAAAAATTGAATCCCACCACTGTGTGCGTGTCTGAATTTTGATCCCATGACCATGGGGATGTTGTGTTGGTCATAAGTTTGAAACAAAGTCATTTTTTTTCAGTGCCATTGTAGCTTTGAACAGTCCGTAAATTGACTATTTTAAGTCAAACCAGTTCTCCAAATTATCAAGGCATTTCTCGTGAAGAAGCTGCAAAAGACCGTGCATTCTCTATTAGAAACCCTTTTATTGATTTATTAAATTTTTTGGCCACCCATCTTCCCACAGGTAACTCTGGGCGGCTTGCCCTATTAAAAGGGTGAAGCTATACAAAAGTTATACGCGATGAGACTAAAATACTTTTAAAAAAATAAAAATACTCAACCCTAAGATGGGGAGGGAGGAAAAGTGTTATTTCATTAAGAGAGTTGTTTTTAAAAACACATTTCTGGGTCAAGTTGGATTTAATTAAGATGTGTATAAAAGAAGTCGGCATAGAGGAAAACACATGCTTAGAAGCAGCAGTGAGACAAATTCAGATTAGAGTAGTAGATTAGTTACCAAGTCAATTGCACGCAGTACATTGGAGGTAGCTCCATAGCAAAATACGTGACTTAAGATACCTACTCAGCTCACACTGTATGGAAATGTAACAGACAAAATAGATTAAGAAATATATAAATCGCAATCAATCAAGGGAAAGGGTGAAAGGAAAGAGGGGATGAGAACGAAGGATGGATAGACTCCGTTACCAAAGTGATGGATACACTGTGGGAAGACCTAAAGGACCAGAATGGAGAGAACTTGAACCAACATGTTCTTTTCAACCAGAGGTGGGATTCAGCCGGTTGTGACCAGTTCTGGAGAACCGATAGTGGAAATTTTGAGTAGTTTGGAGAACCAGCCAATCCCACCTCTGACTGGCTCCGCCAACCTCATCTCTTCTCTGCCTCCCATTGAGTCCCAGCTGAT
>NW_020769352.1:8195590-8206898 GCF_900518735.1 Pseudonaja textilis
TCCGCCAACCTCATCTCTTCTCTGCCTCCCATTGAGTCCCAGCTGATCGGCTGGGTCTCCTTTGGTTGCCCTGCACAGGAGAAGGGAGCTGGAAAGCAGGTCAGTGGGGTGGGGAGGAAATGGGGATTTTGCGGTAACCTTCCCCTGCCACGCCCACCAAGCCACGCCCACAGAACCGGTAGTAAAAAAAAGTTGAATCCCGTCACTGCTTTCAACCCTGTAAATTGAGAACATTTCCCTTGGTGCCTATTAAAAAAAATAACTGGCAAAATGGATCATCAATCAGTGGGTTTTCCTAACCTCTTAGTCGTCCCTAAACCAAATTTCTCTTCAAAGCAGAGTTGGAGTACAATGGGGTGAACTTTCTACCCACGAGCCCTCCAATTTAAGCATGGTATATAAAATCATACATTGCAATGTCCTACCTGTCAATGAATACTTCAGCTTCAACCATAACAACACAAGAGCACACAACAGATACAAACTCAAGGTTAACTGCACCAAGCTTGATTGCAGGAAATACGACTTCAGCAACAGAGCGGTCAATGTCTGGAATACTCTACCTGACTCTGCGGTTTCTTCCCCAAACCCCAAAAACTTTAACCTTAGACTGTCTACTGTTGACCTCACCCCTTTCCTAAGAGGTCTGTAGGGGGCGTGCATAAGCGCACCAACGTGCCTACCGTCCCTGTCCTATTGTTTCTTTTGTTTTTCTTATATGTACCCATTTCATGTATTCATAACTATGTATACACTTATACTTATTATCTTGTAAACAATCGACAAATAAAATAAATAAAATTGGTCGGAGCAGAGAAATTGAGCATGCAGACAGCGAGCCGCCTTTCTATAACCTTTTCCAAGAAGCCATTCAGATGAGGCCTGGATCCCATCACCCGTCCTCCAAGTCTGGACCGCTCCCTGGTCCAACTCATTTCCCCCACTGCCATGATGGATAGCTCTGTCAACAGAGTGACAACTTTCTAATCTGCTGGAAGACAGATGGGGTCCCTCTGAGGAGAGGGAAAACTCACCAATGAAGCTTGAATGGGACTGAGAAGGAAACAATGAGGTGGAGAATTGGGGCTGGGGGTGGAAGGAAAGAGAGAGAGAGATGGGGAGTGGGGAATGAGGAGATTTCTTCTGATATTCTCACAAACCTTAGCTTCCTACTTTCAATTAAAACTCAGGGGTTGTTTAAAGAGCGGGTGGAAATTGAGATTGTAATCTGATTGTAATCTACGAGGAAATATCTTCTCCCATTTTCGCTTCTCCTTCGGTCTTCCACGTGCACACAATCACAGACACACAGACACACACGCACGCCCTGCTACCAGATAATTGGCTACTCCTCTATGGCAGAAGATGCAGATAGTCGTATTTCAGGTGATGAATTCTAGCTGGTAGTGTTATCCACTGTTCTGGCTTGTCTTGTGTGGTGCCTAAAATAGTTAAGCGGTTTTGAAAAATGAGGATGATTCCCGGGGTTCTTCCGAGGTTTTCAGCTCCACGGTTGCCAAGGGCTTGTGTGGGAGGAGGAGGAGGAGGAGGAGGAGGAAAGATGGAAGGGGGGGAGGGAATGAGAATGGGAAGGAGAAGCAGGGAGGGAGGAATGAAAGAAGGAAGGAAATGGAAATGAGAGGCAGGAAGGGAGGGAGGGATGAAATGAGAATGAGAGGCAGGAAGGCAGGGAGGGGAAAAAGAAGGAAGGAAGGAAGGAGAAAAGGAGGAAGGAAGGAAGGAAGGAAGGAAGGAAGGAAGGAAGGAGAAAAGGAAGGAAGGAAGGAAAGAAGGAAGGAAGGAGAAAAGGAAGAAGGAAGGAAGGAAGGAAGGTAGGAAGGAAGGAGAAAAGGAAGAAGGAAGGAAGGAAGGAAGGAGGGAGGGAGGGAGGGAGGAGAAAAGGGAAGGGATCGAGATTTATGGGAGTTGAAGTCCACCCATTATAAAGTTGCTACGGCTGAGAAACAGAAACGCTGCCTTAGAAGAATCCTGCTGGACAAAAACCCGACTCTTCCACTAATCCAACACAGATGCATTCATTGAACCCAGCTATCCAATCCTGGCATCCAGATCTATTGGACGAGACATCCTAGGAAGCCTGGTTGGATGCAGAACCAGAATCCCACCAATCAGACTTGGCAGCCAAGGTGGTTCTCCTTCGCAGGAATGGTCACAGCCCAACAGAGAGTCACACGCCGAAGATACCAGATTTGACAGCCACCTCCACTGGGCTTTTTTTTAAAAAAAAAAAATGGGTCTCCATGAGACAAAAATCCAATTCTGGGTAGTCCAGGAACAGCAACCAGTTTTCCCTCCCCAAATGATAACCCTATTTATCACGGTGATTCATTTCCCAAAGTCTAGCTTTTAATTGTTGGTGCCTTGCCGCATTTTGATTCTTTTTCTCTCCCGTATTCTATCATTTTTGGCAGGAACAATTTCCCTGCGGGTCCAGATGTGTGGATATCAAGGCCCAGTTTGCACAAGCCAGAGGATGTTGGCAATTAAGCAAAGGCTGGCAACGAGTAGGTCATCATAACCACCAAAGTCCCCACACCACAGCGAGAGCCTTTCTCGTTCCCACTAAATCAACCGCTGATCCCAACTTTTCCCACTTTCCCATTTTTACCCTCCTCCCATTCAGCTGGAGGGAGCAGAAGTGGCTTTTGATGTCCTCCCCACCCCCCACCCCCCAAGGAGAAGAAAAATTCTGCAAGGCTGAAGAAATTTTCGAAGCCAACGAGAGAAAAGGGAGGTCTCAAACCAAGGGAAAGGAGGAACTCTTTTCAGCCATACCTCCAGCGGGTCCTGAGTCCATCCATTACGAAGTCCATGTGAAGTGAGATCAAACAACTCGCCAACCCTCCGCCTTAATGTATCACTAATTAATGAGAGCTGGAATATACATTACCTAATTTCTAGGATTCTGCAACCTAACTCTTTATTTCTCCTGATTAATGAGATCTTGTGTGCTCGGTTTAAGTAAGGCCGTTCTCAACGCCCTTCTCATGGGTAGAAGCATGTTCTTCAAAGACAAGGCTTGCGGTACGTATCCTAGCTCCAGAGCTCAACCTCTTAGGAAGACATTGGACAACTATGAGTCTGAAAAGGTCTAGGAAGTCTCCTGCTTAAACAGGGGGTTGGACCACTAGAAGACCTCCAAGGTCCATTCCAGCTATGTTGTTAAGTCTGCAACCTCCTTGGGTTCTTCAGTGGAAACCCATGGACGGATGTCCCAGAAGAATTTATATTATGGAATTCTTGTGTTGCTTTCTGATCAAGAAGAGGGACAATCAAGGGTGGTACGTAGCCAGTTCAATCTAGGAGTGTCACATTCTTTCTAAGATGTCTATCCCAGATAGAGATGGAGAAGTCCAACTTCCTCCTTTCTCCTCTTGAGGTCTCCACGGGCAATTGCAACTGGAAGACTCAACCTGAGGCTGTTTCTGGTTGGTAGGAGCAACAGCTCTGTTTCTCCTTATTCTGCTACCCCTAAGCCTCCAGCAGCTCCTTCAGCCAGCTCCTCGATAGCGCTCCTTTACAATAGCTCGCCTTATGATGAAATGCTGCAGTGTTAATCAAGCCAATCGTGGCTCGAATCATCGATTTTATTCAGCAATATGATCCGATTTGATTGAATGTTCATCTTAGGCATTCAAATTAAATCATCAAGTTGATTTCATTTGGATTCTGAATTGATTAAAAAAGAGAGAGAGGCTGTTTTGGTTCACGGGCAAAAGTGTGCAAATCACTCCGTTCAATCCAATTCAATCCGACACTTTAAAGTGACTTTCTGAATCTGGAGAATCGGAGCAGAACAGCGAGGCAGCTCAATCACCTTTGAATCAAATCTCCAAATACAATACTTGCACAGCCCCACCATAACACCCAGGGCTTTAAAGCAAATCCTCAGTTTTATCGGTTAAAAAAAAAAATAGCAGAACAGATGGAATTTTAGAGAAGCTGATTGGGGGAAGAGGTTCTCCTTGACTCAATGGATGGCAGGAGAATACCAGTGTATGGGAATGCATGCTAATTTAGGGCGGATGTCCTAAATCCTATCCAGAGGTGGTCTAATCCAGCAGTAGTAACACTGACTTTGGGAAAGTTGTGGTGGGCATGGAAGGGAAACTAAGGTAAGATTCCCCATTCGTACCTTTGGGTGTCCTCTAAGTTATTCAACCATTAGTTAGATATTCAATTCTTATTGTAGCATCAAGACAGCAACAGATGGATAATGCTAATTATCAGTAAGAAAATATCCACAGAGATTCTAAATCACCCAGATTATGGTTGTCTCAAAGGTGCTTTTTTTTCAAAAGGCAACTGGACTATATTTTTTTCCTTGCGGAAGAAGACATTGCACTTCTTCTCCAAGAAGCTTTATCAGTTCTAGTGAGAAAATGATCAGAGAGAACTCAAATCCAACCATCAACCATATAATAGAAAGAAGCAGCATCAACATTTAGAATGGAGATTTGGCATGTTGTATTTTGACCAATTAATTCCAATTTGCTTCCCCAAACTCCTAACTACCCTTTTCTTCTTCCTTCTTCCTGTTCTTCACCGTTCTTCACTGGATGGTCAATAATAGCTACCAGATCCACATCAAAGGAAAATTGTGGTTCTTCTAACAACTTGTGGGTTTTGAACATGGCTGACATCCTCATTCAGTTGCGAAACTATTGGGAATAAAACTACAAAGTCTTCTGAAGAGAACAGAGCCCAACAACATCTGCTCTGTATATTTAGTCAGTTTTTTCCTTGTAATTATAGTATTGCTTCATTTAGGAATAGTTTCAGTCTTTTTTTTCAAAATGTTTTTTGCAACAAAGTTCAGTACGAAATTATACAGAGTAAGAGTGTATAATCCACTGAAATTGTGCCCTTCATGTTGTAGTTGTTCCTCCTCCTCCTCCTCCTCCTCCTCCTCCTCCTCCTCCTCCTCCTCCTCCTCCTCCTCCTCCTCCTCTTCATCATCGTCATTGTCTTTTCCACTATCTGATAATGCACAGTTCTCTGTTCATTTTTCTCTAAGATGTAAGATTATTTAAGATCAATAAATAGGTGATAGACAGACAAACAGGGAGACAGAAACATGATAATGCGCGTGTACATATATTATGCAACTACTCCCAATTTGTGATTTTTCAGTTTCTCAACAATCGAGACTCTTGGTGGTAAATAAGCACCCAATAAAGTTCGCCAAAGGCACACACATTTGTGGAGTTTATTTCTTAAGTGTAACACTTTATCTGGCACACTTAAATGCATCTTCTGTACTTGCAAACTGGCTGTTGCACCTTCCCTAACGTATGCAGGATTTGAATGTTCCAAACATTCTCATAAATGTGCAAGCTTGACGTTTTGCACATCAAAGCTTTATGGAATAGAGACCTTGCATTTCTAGAGTCTTGGGTATCAGAAGGAAAGAAGCTGGAAGCTTGGAGAAGTAGAGTCCAAGGCAGAAGAAAAATGGATTTGGTGAAAGTCTTCAACAATAAGCCTTGTTGCCTTACATGACCGAAGAGGAGGAAGAACAAATTGGAAGGTCCAGGGGTGACCTTCTTCTTCTCTAGGACAATGAGAAATTTCAGGAATGGGAACATAGAAAGTCTAATCCAAATTATTATTAGTGTTATTGTCATACCAATACAGGCATCTAAAAAGAGCCAGAACCAAATGAGCCTTTCAGAACACAATTCTGGATCCTTTCCCAATAGACATCTGAAGAGCATTGGTGAGTCCATCCACCCCAATTCTGAATTAAATCAAGATAGCTTAGCTACATGAATTTCACCCACGGAGGGGCTGATGAACGGGTGACACCAGATGGATCCGCACGGGACATAAATAACTAAAAAATAAGGTTAGCTTGGGACACTGTGGTGTACAGTCCTTTCTTTCTGAATTTGTATTTTTGAGCAATCACAGAGTAATTACTGGACCATCCTTTTGCCTTGGGGAGTTTATTTCTCGAAGCTCTGCTTTCTCCTTGTTTTCTTGTCATGTTAGGTTACTATCACCTACAAAAGGTAGAAATTCAGGGGAGACAGTCCAAATTTAGTCCAAAATCATAAGTCGAGGGTGCCATCTTCTGGAGAAGGTCTGTAATCCTACCACTAAATTTCATGTTGTATATTCCTTGGTGCTGAGTGTACTTGCTGAACTACAGTTTCCAAGAGGCCAAGGCAACTGGGCCAATGGTGTGGGATGCTGGGAAATGTAGTCTAGCATCATCTTATAGTTCAACTTTTAGACCTGCAGATAGCCCCAAGTTAAGATTCCTACCCAACTGAATTCCAACTGTATTTATGGCAGAGCTTCAAGGTGACATAATTCAATTAAATCTCTGGATTACTGTAAGCAATCAAATTACTTTCCCAAAATGGAATCCAAGGCCCAGGAGAACTTCTGCTTCAAAGAAAGTATACTATGGACTTATTACCTATAAATTATTTTATTGTACTTTAAATAATCACAGAAAAAGGACACAGAAATTTGTCTCCCTGTTCTTCAGAAACCTTTTCCAGCCATAAATCCACGGGGAGGAGTAAGCAATAGATAAAAACACTTTCTGGGAAAACATTATGAGGAAATTCCAGAAGGACAAGGAAGAAATCAGGAAGGACTGGACCGGGATTCTGCAACCTTGGTTCCATAGACTGAAAAATGACCTGCAGCCCAACCTGAACCGTCATCCACCCACAACTTCTAAAAGCAATCTCTCTCCTTAGACTGTACACCAGCTGGCTTGAACCTAGAGGATGGAGCTCTCCCAGGATGACACCTTTGGCAGTTGAACTTCGCTGAAGATCATCTGGTCTTCCAATGGTGGTCCACACTCACTCTTGGATCAGGCAAACCGTAGGAGTGCCATGGGCATATTCGGAGTGGCGAACACCCAGGCTGAAGCATGGGGCTCTGGGCTTGTGGAGGGTGACCTGTTCTACGCCATAGTCCAGTGGGCCCGGCGTATGTTCCTTGCTGGACGGAATAAACCTTTGAGACATTGTGTAGGATGGCTGATGTCGCAAGTAAATGTCTGGCTCTGGAATAGTGTAGGCGGCTGGGCCAGGCCCTGTTCTCGGCGTATAATTTCGTCCAGGAGCGATGGAAGAGATTGACAGGCAGGGAGCTGCCCTTTTATTGGGCACCTTGGGGCCCAGGGTCGGAGGCAATGCATATTTGTTGGGAGCTGGAGTTGGGCTGTTCAACCAGTAGGGCGTTCGCGCACTGATGCTGTACGCTGGAGCATTCGGTTCATCAATGGGGCGCAATTTCTCCACGTGATACTCATTCGGAGAAGGAGTGGTCACTATATCTAGGAAGCCAGAGAATATCATTACTGGCAATGAGTCTAACAAAATAACAGAGTTGGAAGGGACCTTGAAGGTCTTCTAGTCCAGCCCCCTGCATAAGCTATGGAATGGAATGAAATGAAATGGGATGGGATGGAAGGGAAGGGAATAGGAGAGAATAGGAGAGGAGAGGAGAGGAGAGAAGAGAAGAGGAGAGGAGAGGAGAGGAGAGGAGAGAAGAGAAGAGAAGAGAAGAGAAGAGAAGAGAAGAGAAGAGAAGAGAAGAGAATTCTTTATTGGCCGAATGTGATTGGACACACAAGGAATTTGTTTTGGTGCAAATACTCTCAGTGTACATAAAAGAAAAGATACATTCATCCAGAGTCAAGAAGCATCAGGTATAACACTTAATGATAGTCATAGGGTACAATTATAGAATAGAATAGAATAGAATGGAATGGAATGGAATGGAATGGAATGGAATGGAATGGAATGGAATGGAATGGAATGGAACAGAACAGAACAGAACAGAACAGAACAGAACAGAATAGAATAGAATAGAATAGAATAGAATAGAAATAAAGTTCTGTCATTTTAAATGTAGACTAATTGTCATGCATTAAAATGAAATTTCATTGCATTCAGCTCTCAAAAGACAACCATTATGCATAATTTTTCTTATAATGTATCCATTTCATGTATTCATAACTATTTTTATACTTAGACCTATTATCTTGTAAGCGACTGACAAATCAAATAAATAAATAAAACCCCCACACATACACAACGCAGAGAAAAACATCGCGGTCTAGTTCGAATGTATACATATACAGGACAGGGGAGAAAAAAAGAATCCTGCGAGTTTACAACGCAGAATTTACAATGCAGAATGTCTAGGGTCGAGCAGGGGGGTTGGATTAGAAAACCTCTAAGGTTCCTCCCCGCTCTGTTATTCTAAAATCCTGCACTCCCATTTAAAACCACTAGCCTAGTCTAGTTCCCGTAAAACACTTTGCTGTTGGAGCTAATCAGGAGGCGCCATATCAAGGCCAAAGGAAGCGCCTATGTGATTCTCCATCTTGAATATGGCTGAGCTGGGCGTTTCCAAGCTCCTTCAGAACTCTTGGTACCAACATCAAGAATTTAAGTCCCTTTTCTTCCCATTCATGGTTTCTATGATTGGCCACCAAAGCTGCTTCCCCTGGGAAAAGCTTCCGTTCATTCTCAGGAACCTTTTCATCCCCACAGCTCCACCCATCCGCCAATCATTCCCATGGAAGCACCTACAATGGGCCACTTACTTGCGCTCTTTCCTCGCTGTTGCATGACGAATGATACCGGCCTCCATATCCCTAAACGGGAAACGCTAGGATCCACGTAGTAACAAGGTCCGGGGCTTTCCAGAACCATGATTGCTTGCAAACGAAAGGAGAATGGTCTTATGAAACCAAAGCTGGCTTTCGGGATTACTTCAATGTGGTTCTAATGGCCCTCCAATTTATCTAGCTACCGAAATGTTTGAGGTGGCAAGAAAGGCCACTTTCCAAACAATCTGGTCACCGTCTTTCAGGGGGTAATTAACTTCTCACCGAGCTACGCTCCTGAAATTGCAGATTCAGGGAATGAATGAATCAAAATGGGCCTTTATGGATCATTCAGGAAAGGAAACCACTCAGTCCACCAAATTCCCAGCAGGTGGCCATCCAATCTTTTTATCAACTTCTGGAGAGGAGAATCGGGTATTTTTCCAGCCCTTTAAACAGTCCGCTGTAATAAACTCTCTGCTGGGCTTCATTTTTGCAATGACTTTGGGAAAATAGCTGTTGCTAAGTCATCAAAAGATATGGAACACATCAATTCAATATTGTACTAGCTTAGTTTCTTACTCAGTTGCCAAGCCCAATTCAACATTTTGATGGAATGAATGTGGACTGCCTTTCATATACATATATCTAAGTGAAGGATGAACCATCGTGTATATCAAGGGTCTTCAAACTTGGCAAGTTTAAGACTGGTGGGCTTCAACACCCAGAATTCCTGAGCTAGGAGGAATTCTGAGAGCTGAAGTCCACCAGTCTTCAAGCTGTCATGTTTGAAGACCCCTGGTTCATATACATGATGGATCATCCTTCATTTAAGTCAGGGGTCTCCAAACCTGGCAACTTGAAGACTTGTGGACTACAACTTCCAGAATTTCTCAGCCAGCTATGCTGGCTAAGGAATTCTGGAGTCGAAGTCTGTAAGCCTTAATGTTGATTTAGATGAATTCAGATGTTTTTCTCCAGCTTTTCAGCCAAACAAGACTTGCTTATGAATCTGGCCACTTCAATCATAACTTCATTATATTGAGAAGGTCTGAAGAAGCCCCTCTAGAGTCCTCTACCATGTCCTTAAGACATTTTCTCTAAAATATTGAAAAGGGTCATTTAGAATGCTGAACTGTGTTATTGAGCTCATTTCGTTCAGGATTAGTTGAAGATTCTGTTGGAAATACATGTGATAGGAAGGTTTAACATTGTTTATTTGCTTCTGGACTGGGTTTTTTTAACCCCCCAAGGTCCTATTTTGATTTTTTTTTTTCCTATGAAGGTGAGAATAACAGAATTTAGCTGATGTCCTGGGTCGTTACTCCTGTTCAAATGGAAGCTTTTAAAAAAAAGAAGCTTTGGTCACAGATCTCCTGAGCCCTGTTTATTTTGGGCCTGAAAACATGGTAGGTCTCAGGAACACAAATTTGCACAATACAGGTAAAGTTTGCTTGGTATGGTGATTAGAATACATGCATTCATGATTAGCGTGAATCAATAAGAATCCTTTATAAGTTTCTTCAGGATCCAGAATCCTTTTTCCCTGCTTACTTTTTGGGCTGGACTTTATACGCATGGTATAAGCTGGTTCAGCATACTTGGTGAAGTCGTGATTCTTAATACCAGTACAAGGATATCGGTTATACTTCCCAGGTCCTGGACCTAAAATGAGATCAAAACCATCAGCTGATAACGGAACTGACAAGCAGAGAACCAGAGAAAGCTTTCGTAGAACTGCAACAGGACAGGTGGAATCACACTCAAAGTCTTGGCAGAAAGCAACAGCACTTGATCTGGTCATTCTCTTTTGGGAGCATCCGTCATCTAGTCATCCAAGTTATCTAGTGAACATCTCCCTTTTCTTGCAAGCTCAATTTTGGCAAGATTAGTAAGCAACACATACCCCGTTGGGTCATCGTTTCAGAGGTATTTCCTTATCTCTAAACAAAGAAACAGAATCACCAAAGGTGGGCAAAAAAAAAGCCAGTGACTTCCTGCTGGCTTCCCCATTGAGTTTCTTTGTGAGAATCTGACTAGGAGCATTGTAAGTGCTTCCCTTCCTTTCCCTTCCCTTCCCCTTCCTTCCTTCCTCTCTATTTCTTTCCCTCTACCACTTCTCCCTTCCCTTCCAAGCAGGCAGGTAAGTGGACGGCTGCTGGGTGGGGAAGGAAGCGAGCGATTGCATGACGGATTGGGAAATTGTCCCCAAAATGTTGAAAATGAAGATCGTGTGACCACAGCAGCAGCAGGCGGTGGCACTGAAAAAGCTGCACCTTCTCCAAATTACATTTCATTAGGAGTCGTGGGTCCCGGATTGTGGCTGCATTTTGTAAATTAGCCCAACTGGGGAACCATGATTTAAAAAATTGTTGCCCTGGGATGCACTGTTTTTTGATAAAGATGATAACTCCTTTCCTTTTCCTGTTCTAAGTTTTCAAGAAGTCTCACCCCATAATTCTGAGCTGGGCAGGTGAGGTGAATGGACTAGGATAGGATAGGATAGGATAGGATAGGATGAGAAATAATAGAATAGAGTAAAGTAGAGTAGAATAGAAAATGGGGTGGAGTGGAGTGGAGGAGAAGAGAAGAGAAGAGAAGAGAAGAGAAGAGAAGAGAAGAGAAGAGAGTAGAGTAGAGTAGAATAGAATAGAACAGAATAAGAAATAAAATAACAGAAGAGAATAAGAAAGAAGAGAAGAG